>CM040190.1:59672579-60144026 GCA_022606455.1 Callitettix versicolor | reverse complement strand
AAAAATTTTAAACAATTATGATGTTCCAGAGAAAACCAAACTATTTTATTTAAATAATTTTTTAGCTTTAAACACTAAAATCAAACTAAATCAAAAATTAACTTTATCAAATAGGCCACTAATAATATCTAAGTCGCTTGTGTTCTTCTAATATGAATTGAATTTATGGACTGAAATGTATGTATAAAAATGTTGACTTCGTTATAGTGAAACAAATATTTTACAAGAGACAGTCACAATAGATGTTAGACCATTGTATTGTTTTAGATTCAATGACATCATCATACATTGTTATTCAAAATGAACGAAAATGTAATATTAATTTGTCACCAGGTAATTCATACTTAGCTCAATATGTGTATCAAAAGTAATGCCTTTGTGCTGAGTGTATATAATATTCAGCTCATACAAATTGTCTTAGTTTTTAAAAATTGATATATTAAAGAACAATAAATTTGTCTATGAATTTTTTTTTTTTGTATTATTAAAAATTATTCTTAGGTTTATTTAATATATATAAATAAATATATTAAATTCTTAGGATATTTACTAAAAACATCCTCTGAGAATGTTTTTTTTTAATAAAAGTAAAGCCTTTGTGCTGAGTGTATATAATATTCAGGTCATAAAAATTGTCGTAGTTTTTAAAAATTGATATATTAAAGAACAATAAACCCTGTATAGGAGGACCGAAAAGATGTCCCATACAATAAAGAAAAGGAGGATTGACTTCTATGGTCACATCCTACGAATGGACCCGAAAAGGATAACAAAAAGGATCTTCGGACTTTTTCCGCAATAAGAAAACCAAACTGAACTGGTTTAAGGAGATAGAGAGGGACCTACGAGAGTTTCAAATTACAGAAGAGATGCTTGCAGATAGATCCGCAAAGAGTATAATCGAAGGTAAAATGAAGAGGTTCCAGGACAGGGTCAAGACCAAAATACCATATAGGATTTCTGAGGCAGAGAGGACGGCAAGATCTGAAAGGATGAAGAAATACTGGGCGGACAGGAAAGCACGACACACTGAACATTGATTGATCAATCGTCCCCCAAAGTGGGTGAAACGTAGAAGAAGAAGAAAGAACAATAAATTTGTCTATGCATTTTTTTTTTGTATTATGTCTAAGAATGTTTTTTTTTAATTTTACAAAGTAAAACTCTATCAACGCTTCAACTTAAAATTGATTTATGAAGCATATTTTTTTAATAATTTTGTTAATAGTATAAAATAGGTTAACATGGAGCAGTTTTATAGATATTTTTAAGGGTTTGACATGCTCCTACAAAAACCTAACCTAATCTTAAAGTAATGAATTTTTTTACTTCAGTTTGTAGAAGATTATGAGCCAACAAAAGCAGACTCGTACAGAAAGAAAGTAGTGTTGGATGGAGAAGAAGTCCAGATAGATATCTTGGACACAGCAGGACAAGAAGACTATGCTGCTATCAGGTATGGAATGAAATTTTGTAAAAAATATCAGGATAAGGAATATTGGATAGTGCTGCAGTTATTTTAATGTATATTTTAATAAATTTAAAAAAATGGTTTTGTTACATTTGGTTCATTTAGGTTAAATAATTAGTCTCTGAGATACATTAATTAATGTTGTGTGTGGATACATGTCGAAACAAAAAAAAATGGAAATTATGGGTTCACTTTAGACATGTAGAATTCTCAAAATTCGGCTTTCACAAATGTGGGATCCTACACAAACTTTCATTCTTCCTCTTTAAAATGAGACTAAGATAGTGATGCTGTGTCTGTTTTTAGCTGAGTTATTGAAGTTTTAAATTATTTCAACAGAAATTTTCGTTTATTACCTATCAACTGCCTTTCAGTATTGATTTTAAAGACATTTTCTTATCAAAAAGTTTTTGAATTTAACAGAATTGTTTCACTAAAATCCCCCAAACATATTTTTGTAGCGAAACAATAGTTAAACAGAAATACTTAATTTGATATAAAGAAGATCTTACAGTACTTGTTTTCTTTAGGTATTGTTGTAGGCAATTGAATTTATCTCTGAAATAACCTAAAAAGTTGTTAAGGGATTTATTTTTTAGTATTTAAAATTCTAATAGAAAGTACTTCAGGCCTTTGCAAAGCTGAGGCTTATTTCATAAATAAGAAAGTATAGGAGAAAAGTAATAAAAGTTTTGGAGAAGAGATATTTTAAATCCTCAAATAGCATAAAACATGACTATAGATACAGTACAACTTATAAAAAAATTTCAGTGACACCAACATCATGAATTTACAACTGTTTTAAGGACACCTTTTCTAAATTTAATGAGAAGTTATTTAATATTCTGGAAAAAAATGTTTAATGAATTGCACAAATTTATGAAAGCTTTATTAATACACTTAAACAAACATTAACACAACACAAAATGCTTTCAATACATGTGGATTAACTTTGTCACCAGTTTTGTTAGAATCTCACGAGTGTTTAAATTGTGCTCCACTGGTTAATGGATATAGGTTGAAACATCTTTCATCAATAAATCTCACAAACATAGAAACAATAATTAGCAAATCCTGTACCATCTTTAACTTGACATCCCTGAAGGTTCTTTTCTGAATATGGCTTTTGCTTTAGAAGCAATACAAGCCAGAAGGAAGTAGTTTAAGATGGACAAATCATCCAGGGGAACCACCTGAGAAACATGTTTTAAATATCTCATTTAGTTTTGAAATTATCAATAAAAACAAAGTAATGATAATAAACACTTTTAATGATAATAAAAACTTAATAATAAAAACACAACAGAGGTCTGAACAATAAACTTTTCCTTTACATTTATGCAATTATGTTTGAAGTAATACATTATCTCTTGAATGTAATTATTTTAACCACAAATATAATGTGTAGCAAGTTAAGTTTCTTATCTTGAAGCAGATAAGGTAAAGTTCATTTTTAAGCCAACAACTTCATCAAAATTTGACAGATCTTTTTACAATTTTTTTGTCAATTCACAATCAAATGCTTATTTTAAATAATCTGCATATATTTTACTTACATGTTTTCACTTTTCTGTTCAGTTTCCAGTTAATTTACTTTTGTTGTGCATGTTTGCATTATTTTACCTTATTTCTATTATAATAAATAAGTGTACAAAAATTGGCATCAAGATTGTATACTTTATAATAGGTGGAATAGAAGTATTAAAAATAATTGAGCCTGTTGAATTTAATTGCAAAATAGTGTTGACGAGGGTTAGATATTATGTTTACTTTATACATATTTGTCTACAAACAGACTACATGAAAGCCAAAAGAGAAGTGTTGCTGCATCTATTACATTTCCCTCCCTCATCAGTGCAAATCAATGAGTCTAATCCATTGACGACCCACTAGTAATAGTAGAGTGCAGTGTTGACACATGGCCTTGGCGTATCAGTAACATTGAATAGACTGCATTTTTAATATATACAAATAAATTCTAATTCACGCTTTCAGTTTAGAGCAGGGAAGCAATTCCCTGCAACAATGTTTGTCACCGATTGATTGGCTCAAGGTCACAGTGCAAATATGCCCTTGGACAAGACTCAAGATACTAGTGATATAAAATCTTCGTGTACTTATATGACTTGCTTAATTCAAAGTAATTTAAGACATTTTGTGATTGACATGTCACAAATAGGATGCATGAAAACTTAAAAACAGGAAACTATTAAATTGACTTGTTTATATATATATTCAAAGGAAATCCTTAGAGATTAAGACATGTCTTTCACATACAATATAATCTTGATATCTGATAGGTATAAGACTAGATAGATGTCGGATTATCAAATACAGTATTATGGATTACTGAGGATACTATTAAAAACAAGCAGTAGACATTTTTGGTGTATAATATTTCATTAAAAAAATGTTCATGCTGTATTGATTTAATATAATAAAAAGATAAAAATTACCCTTCTCATTACTTACTTTCAACCCCCTTATGCTCAGCAACCCAGTGAAGAGTAACTCAGTTTCCCAGGCACAGGGCATTGAGGTTCTCTCGACACTCCCGGACCAGCTTGGACTGAATTGTAGGACCTACAGGTGCTTTCATTTCTGCCTGATAACCAATATAAAATATGCACCCCCCTGCAGGGGACTAGAGTTCCCTTCCAGTCTGTGAAGTGTACTCAAAACCTTTTCTTGATTGGTAGACATACTAACTGACTTGAAGAAGACTCATGACCCCTGTAACATATTTCTTTACCAGTTTCTCGAAAGCCTTCAGAATAAACAAAGTGAGGCGGTTAGATATCTATAAGCCTTAGAGTCAGCATATGATGCTTACCCCATCTTCGGAATAGAACCTACACAGACCTACCACTTTCCAGTCGAGGGGTACATACCTGGTTGCTTCTGGCTCAGTACAATCTGCACAGGATAAAAGCAATAGACTCTCCTCCATGGTGCAAAAGAGCTGAAAAGATTCCATCTAGACCTGGTGATTTGAATGGATGAATAGTATTTATAACACATTTCACCTTATCTAAATCAACAATTTGGTTTGTGATACTCCAGGCTATTGTTTCCTCCAGGGAACATCTGATACTTGCTCCCATCTTACATTCCTTGTAGGGCCAAGCTTGTCAAGGCGATCTTTAGAGTCAAGCCATGTGTAAGTCATGGCCAAGCTATTCCAAGCCTTGTTAGGCCCAGTAACCATGGTTGTTCAGCCATGCAGTGTCCAGGCTATAAAGTACTAGCCAGGGTAAGTTGCAACTAAAATGTTTAAACATTCCTAGACTTACACAAACACAGTTTAACTCCTAGACCAGCTTATCATGCCAGACTATTATCTCGGTTACTTACCATTGTATATCTAATATGGTCCAATCTAGTAAATAAAAATAAATGTCACACATATTCTACAAAAATATATCATTCACAACAATATAAGGATCGGCGATGATAACCTTAAAGGTTTTTCGCGAAAAAAAAAACAATATAAGGAAAGATGTTGACATAAGAAAAATAATTTTAAACAAAGCATCCTGTATTGTTGAAACTTTTAAGCTTTTTAGAACTTTTTTGATTTTTTAGAACTTTGGTGGATTTGTAAGCACTTTGAAAGAAACAATATAAGCACAGCTTTCTGAATAAATTTTGGAAAACTTTCTTACTTTGGAGACAAGATGTTTTTAAAAAATAATAATATTTACCCAATTTAAATATTGTAACAAGGTTTCTTTTAAGCTACACTATGAGTTAACATGTGTTAAAAACAAAATTTATTTTTGTGTTTAAAAATTACTTATGATTTAACTATTTTCTCTAATTTTTAATGACTATGGTAATTTTTAAATGTGGGCACTTTTTTATATGCCACATATAAAGTGATTTTGGATTATAATGTCTCAAGCTTGACAAATGTTATGATGGAACTAAATTAACTAAATTAGTATTTTTAATCATTTGCCTAACAACATTAAAACAATAATTGTAATTATTGTTGTCAAGTTTAACTAATTTATTTGACAAGAAAATTTAAGGCTGCCAATAGTGTTATTGTATTTTTTAAAGTTTCTAATACTGACAGTAATTTTATGTAATACTACTTTTCAGGACCAAATTCTAAATAAGGCAGTATAGTGGCTGGACAAACAAAACAAAACTGATCTGTACTTATAAATTATCACACTTTTACAGTACCAGTGCTTTGTTTTTCTTTTTGTTGCATAATTGTTGCGCATAATTTCTTTATTTTTCATCAAATGCTTTTTTATTACATTGGTCTTTCCTGATAATTAAGGTGATGTGGTTTGAAGTTTGGACTTCAGCATTGATTGCAATAATCACCTTAGCTATAAGTGTTTCAGTTTACTTAATGTTTTTTTTTTAATTTTGCAGAGACAATTACTTCCGCAGTGGAGAAGGGTTTCTGTGTGTGTTCTCCATCACTGAGGATGAAAGTTTTCAGGCAACTCAGGAGTTTAGGTAATATAATCCGAACAGAATACAATTACATTTTAGAGGAAGAATGTGAATACGCACCTTATTATTGTCTCCAGTGAAAAGATATATATGTAGAGTCACAGTAATTTAGTTGAAAGGTTTTCGTTGTTGATGAAAAATTACTTATTGATGAATTTTGAACTTGATTTTGGAAAAAATTATATTATTACAGCATTCCAACAGTTATACAAAACAGCAATCTTACTATATGTCTTAGACATTATTACATTCCTCTACTTGTCTTTTTTTTATTGTCTACTAGGTGCTTTACACATTATGACAATCTTTCCTTGTATGGAATGAAAGACATTGGCCAGGTGATATGTTCGGTAAGAATTACTGTGAAACTTAAATTAACCATCATTCTGTTATTAAAAGTTAATTACAGAAATTAAATTTTATTTTACTGTAAATGTTTTTATACGTAGCTGTTGGAAAAATAATAAAAGCAACGATAAATAAAAGTGTAAACAATAATTAGTACAACAATACATACTGCGCTCTGCATGTAGCATTGCTGCGAAAAGTAATCTTCACTTTATTGATGGTTAGTTGGTCATGATTTTACAACAACAGTAAAATATATTACTCATGTTGTCAGTTAAAGTTTGGCTGAAAGCTGTGGTGATTGTGTTGTTTACATTATTTGTTGCGGCTTAGCTGTTTCAGCCTAAGACGTTCGATTAGAGCAATATATTTCAACACATACGAACAATAAGTGTTTAAAATGTAGTTCCAGTATTATTGATTATAGCACTAATCAGGTATCTTTTATAAGTTATTGCTGTTATATTTTATTCTCTGCTATGGTGACAGTGCCCACCACTTTAGTTATGTTTACATTACAGTTACATAGAGTGTTGGAAAGTATCTAACAAAATAACTTGGGTTAATCGTATATGCAATTTTACATAAACAAAAAAAAGCTTTTAATAAATATTTTTTTTGCAAAATGTTCACACGTTTATTACCTAATTTAAAAGTGAACATTTGATGCAAACATGCAACATGAGACAAAGCCCTAAATTACCAATTACTGAGCAAAACTGTTTTAACTGGCTTTATGTTTTCTGCAGGACACAAATAGTTTCTTTGCAACATTGAGATAGCTGCCACAATTAACCTGAGGAACTAGCTTTGATTAAACACACATTAAAACAAAACTATATTCATTAGTTCATAGCCTTTAAAAAAAATTAATGAAGTTTTACTAACCAAAAACCTATTTATAGAGCCTATCTCCCAACTGTTCAGGTAATTGTAAATTAAAACATCTCTTAAAACTTATGAAGTACCCTAATATTGTTTATTTTGTCCATATTCCATACAACCTAGTTCTTTATAGTTGAAGTTATAGTTGACCTCATCTAGCTGAATTTCCATGATTCTACTAAATAAAATTTATTTGATGAGTGAAATGAAGGAAACTGTCCTTCACAAGTTTGTCATTGGAGTCAGGGTCAATAAAGACAGTTCAGGTAATACTAGTATTTGGTATGTATTTCTGAGTTGATTGACAGAATGACTGCCAAGCCTTGATCCTGGGAACATGGAAGTTGCTTAGTTGTACCACTTGTGTATCAGCTGATTCCTAATGTCACTAGCGCAGTAGCGGGACTTTACTAAATGAATTACAGAAACATTGTATCTTTGACTCTTTCTCTCTCTCTCCCACCCCCATCTTCCTGTCCTCTTTCCTCCTTGTACACAGTTTTTAAATACAGTGAAATTATCAGAGCCCTCAAATGATGGCTGTTTTTAATTGTTAGTCTGGTCCCATTATTTAAAATTAATTACAGTGGATGCCCTCGTTCGTCAGTTGCCAGGCAGGGTTGGAATAAACATGAATAGTATGCAGCTACTGCATCATGTTTCCTGAAGTGTTTTTAGATAGTAGCAACAAGTGCACTTTTGCAGGATCAGTCATTCTTTTCATTTTATTGCATAAGGTTTGCTCTAATTAGTATGACTTATAGTTTTGTGTTCTTAGATATTTATCGCTATGATTTTTTTTATAAAATATTAATAATGAATGTGCTAATACAAAAACATAATGTATTGACTGTGGAACTTAAACTAGAGCAGTAGAACGGTTAGATAATTGTGAATCAGTAAAATCTATAAGGGCTGTGCTAAGTGTTGATATAAGAACCGATAAGGTCTGGCTAAATGTTGGTTGTCTTTTTTTAACTGATAATTAATTATTATTTAACTATCCATCATCTAAAACAAATCTTAATGAAGTTAGTAATGTGTGTAGTAAGTACTGTACATAGTTATTTGCCATGGATTATATGTGATACACATGCCATCAATATAAATTTTTATGATTAAACTTATTCTGATTTTCGACCCCAAGACTGTAACCCCATAAATGGTCTACTATATTGTACTTAATGTGAACTTACATTGTTTGTTTCTGTAAAAAAAATAAATGTACAGTGTTTACTTTCAGTTCATAAATATTCATTTTTTATCATAATTAAAATACACCTGGGTGGGTTATTCTTTATGATTTTTCTGTTATCAAACAGATAAAAAATGAATATTAATAAATAATCTTAAAATATAAAGGAACCATTTAACAATTCTGATTAGTTAGTTCTGTTGTAATAATTGATTCCATTTGATACACCACTACTAGTCATTCTGTTTTCAATGAAGTTCTTTCAAATATCGGCTAAAGTATTGTGTAAAATATTGATAATGGAGCTTTAAACTAGAAGTATTCATAATAAAAAGATATCTTAAGTTCATAGATTGTTTTTATCCTGCCTTTTATTGTTTTAACAGCTCTTGAAGTTGTAAATATTGTAAAAGAATATTGAAGATAAATAATGTAACAAACCAAAAACATTTAGTAAAAATTGAGATTCAAATATTTTTTCCTTTAAAAAAATCCAGTTTTTCAAACAAATGATAGATCTACGTAATGTTTTCCTTTACTTTAGATTTTAAACTCTATCTATGTATCTTGTTTACTACCAGGGAACAGATTCTGCGAGTAAAAAATGATGAAAATATACCTTTCCTGCTTGTGGGCAACAAAGGCGACTTGGGGGAGAAAAGGAAAGTTTCTCTAGCAGACGCTCAGAGCAGAGCACAGCAGTGGGGTGTTCCTTACGTCGAGACATCTGCCAAGACTAGGGAAAATGTTGATAAGGTATATAAGCGTCCTTGAATTACTCATATATATATATATATATATATATATATATATATATTTATAGTAGAGTTTTAACATTATACTGAGCTCCATATATCCAAGCTATCAAAAATTACGTTTTATATATATATATATACACACACACACACACACACACACACACACACACACACAAAGGCTAACATTTGAGTTGATTTTTTTTTATGTAGTCTGTACTCTGTAGTGATGCGTGATTGCAAGATGTTTTTACAATCAAAACAATCGGTCATCATACAAGAAAACAATCAAGTCAACTATTAAATACCAGTCGGGTTAAACAATCGAGATTTTCAGCATTTGTTAGGGTGATGCTTCCAGACTGTTAACTCCTGACTCGACTTTAGAGCAATGTTTTCCTTTTCTTTAACTGCAAATCAGTATTTACTAGTTATCAAGTACACAGCTTAAGCCTCAGTGGCAATTCTTTGAGGTATTTTTCCGAGGTACAGAGTTTTTTTTGCTTTGGTGATATGCACTGGCCTCCAAGTTCGTCTGACCTTTCAATCTGTGACTACTTTACGGGTGTATCTCAAGTGTATATCAACAGATATCAAATAGTCAACAATCTCAAGAGTATTCAAACATATTCTTCAACAGAAAAAATCACAATATTCAAGAGAACGTGTTAGAAAGAACAACTTTCAAAAGTGATTTTAAAAAAAGTGAAAAGACTAAAAGTCCGTAAGAAGAAAAGGAAGCATTTCAAGTATGGTATTTTTTTAGCAGATACTGTATTTCCATAAAAATATCAAACATAAAAGACTGTTATATAAACTAGCCTCCTCGTTGAAAAGTTAAGTATTTGTATCATAAAATGCCAGCAGATATAGTCACCATACATCAGTACATTGATTTAGCCATACGAGGTTTGTCCAATAAATACGCGAACTAAGGTCATAAAAACTTTATTTTACAAAATTTCATCTACATTGATTTTGTCCCCTTCAAAATACTCTCCATGCACTGCTATGCACTTATCCCATCTTCTTTTCCACTCTTCAAAGCACCCTTGGAAGTCCTCGGAAGTCAGGCTTTTCAGTCTCCTCGCTGTTTCTTGTTTTATTGTGTCCACATCTTCCCAATGCTGTCCCCTCATCACATTTTTGCATTTAGGGAATAGAAAAAGTCGCAGGGGGCAAGGTCCGTGAATAAGGGGATGATCAAGGATAGTGATTGAATTTTTAGGCAGAAACTGGCGAACAATCAAAGCCGAATGTGCGGGTGCATTGTCTTGATGAAGAATCCATCCATCGTTTTGAGTCAAATGTGGTCGCACACGACGCACTCGATCTCTCAAGCGCTTGAGAACGTTAAGGTAGAACTCAGAATTTACCGTTTTTTCCTCAGGAAGGAATTCATGATGAACAACACCTTTGATATCAAAGAAAACCAGGAGCATGACTTTGATTTTTGATCGGCTTTTCCTTGATTTTTTGTTCGAGCTTCACCTGTTGCTTTCCACTCCATGCTTTGCGATTTCGATTCGGGTCATACTCGAAAAACCACGATTCATCACCAGTGATAACCCTATTTAAGAATCCAACATCATTTTCCATGGAATTTTTCCAGTCAGTAACACATTCGACTCTTCTCAACTTTTGATGCGGAGTCAGCAGTTTTGGCACGATTTTCGCACAAACCTTTCTTAAGCCCAAATGCTCGGTTAAGATTGTGTGCACTGTTGATTTTCCTAAATTTAGTTCTTCAGCTATCATTCGGACAGTTTTTCGGGCGATCAGTAAGGACAAGACGCCGCGACACGATCAATGTTTTCATGCACACAAGAGGTTGAAGGTCGTCCAATTCTTGCATCATCCGTGGCGTCTTCTCGACCTTCTTTAAAGCGCTTAATCCACTTGAAAATGGCTGTTTTCTTCATAGCATTATCACCATAAACAACTCTCAACATTTCAGCAATTTCTTGGTAATTTTTACCAAGCTTTACCAAAAACTTGATGTTAATTCGTTGTTCAGTGAATTGGTCAATTTCCATATCGACGAACAAAAAAATAATGCAAAACTAAAAATAACTCTACTCGCAAGATCCGCACAGCGTAACGTTCTGCCAAGAACTGACGGCTCATTGGGTCCCAGACAACACGTGAGGCCAGTGAGCGTGGCTTAACTCTCCGTAATGGCCACCATATTCGACCAGTTCGCGTATTTATTGGACAAACCTCGTATATAGTCTACTACAAAGCTTTACTTGAATTAATTAATAATTACTATCAGTACTTATTGTGTATTTAAATGTGTTTTTCTTATTTACTCTGTCTCCACCACATATATAACAGAATTTATTATACTCCATTTTATAAATTGAATCTTAATTTGTCTTGGAATTGAATTTTTTTGTTTTGGCTGAAGTTATTTTTTTTACAATAAATAATAAAAGAAACTTTATATACAGTAATACCTACAGCATTTCAAAGTGTATGCTTGATTGATTCTGCAATATATTTAAGTGCATTAGTTTTTTAGCTAAACTGTTTTTTATTATTAATTCCGGAGCTTTAATATGGTTCACCTTTTTCCCACTGATTCATTATTCAACTCATCCTGTCTTAACATTAAGTTGGATATGGTTGCGAATATACACTGACGGATCTAAAATCGGAGGTGAAACAGGGGCGGGAATATTATGTGAGCATTTTTCTCACTATTTTGCAGTAAGCTCGGATGCCACTGTTTTTGAGGCGGAGTTATTTGCATTCGATGAGGCATTGAGGCAAGTAATAACGAGGCCATGGTTGAATAATAACATAGTGATATTAGTTGACTCTAAATCGGCATTACAAGCAATTGCTGACAACACATCTGCAGGCTCTATGATAGAATCGATCCAGAAGAAATACAAAATAGTTAAACACATTACCAAGGAATTGGTTCTGCAGTGGATCCCGTCACATATAGGCATACAAGGGAATGAGCGGGCAGACAAGCTGGCCAAACAAGGAACCCTTATAGTGCAGAAACCAAAAAGAATGCTCACACTGGAGGCTAGGATTAGTGCACTGAAGTGAACATCTTATCTTGAATTTACAAACAAAGTCAAGGAAGACATAAAGATGTATGGGAAGGTCAAGGATCTCCAGAGAAGGACATCTGTCGCGGTCTTTCGGCTGACAACTGGACACGACTGTCTGAATGAACACCTGAAGAAAATTAAGATATTAAACTATGACAACTGCACATTGTGTGAATGCCCAGACACCATCATGAACAAGGACCACCTCCTGGTCTGCAGAAAATTAGATGAAGAGAAGCAGAGAAGAGGAGACCTCCTGGCCTCTACTGGGAAGCAATATCAAAGATGGCGTGAGCCAGCGGAAGCTATTGGAAAACAACAACATTAAGTTGGATATGAGAGGGTTTACTGTATTATTTATTTACTCTGACTGATTATTTGTGAAAACTCAATTTTTGATGTTTATGTTGCGTTTATATTTGTGTGTTATATGAAACATTGTATGTGTATATTACAGCAGATAAAATATGTCAAGCTACAATTAATTAAATTAAATTCATTTATTATTTAATCACAATAGTCTGAAGTGATTATTTTTTCACAATGGTCATTTTGACTATTTAGCCATTTTGACTATCAAGTGTACTGGTATTTATCTGTTATCATTAAACATTAAAATACTTATTACTTTACACAAACACTTAAAACTTACATTTTATTTTATGTATAATACACTCGCTGTTTCAACGTGTCAACATGTCAGTACATTGTTGTTCACTTGTACAGATGTGCGGTGAGAGGGATTTATCTCTATATTTTCTATTATTACTGACTGAAAATTATATAGAAATTTTATTTCTTGTAACCTTATCCCTTACCTTTGCTGTACTCCATCTTCTTTCTACTTATTTCCCTGTAGCATATCATGAACCTATTTGATGACAGAACTTAAAACTTATTTTTAACATATACAGGTGTTCTTTGATTTGATGCGTGAAATTCGTTCGAGAAAAATGGAAGATAACAAAATGAGCAATGGACGTGGAAAGGATAAAAGCAAAAGGAAGAAACTGAAGTGTACGATTTTGTAAAAGTAAACAGTCGCTCGTCAGCTGCGGGTGTCATGGAGTCATATTTTGTGTTTTCCTTTGTTTAGAGTGTACAGTGCGGAACAGTTCACAGAAATAATGTGCCTGTTTTTTTATATGACCTTTATATAGAGTGTATAGAAACACAAGGAACTCGTACTGTAGATGAAGTTACAATGTTTGGTATGGCCAACAACTAAATCAGTGTTAACAAATTATACATTTATTGGACAATTTTAATATTTTTTTCCAAAATTGAATGGTGTGAGTTATTTATATGAACTCAAAGATTAGTTATTGCCTTTGGTTGTTATAGAAATGTTAGCAAATTTTCTATGAAACTCTACAGGCTTCTCTTCACAGAAGATGAAAAATCCATTTTCTTTGTTTGTTAACTATCTCAAATAGAACTTAAATGTGAAGAATAACATTAGAATATATTTAAATCATATTCTTAATGTTTCAAATACATTTTTGAACTGGACAAAGCTTACTTTATAAAGCGAGCAATAAAGACTAATTGAGAATTTGTATGAGCAATGTTTTCTTTGAGTTAGACTGCAAGCTCAGATGACATAGTGGTCGGCCATGCTAAACAAAATCACATTGAAATTATCCAGCAATGTACTCGTATCTTCCAAAAGCCATTCCTGTTTCTCTTTGTTTGCATTTTACATTTCTACGTTCGCTAGGCCTGTGTGAGAATCCATTGTGAACAATTAATTCATTTAGGGGAAAGATATTTTAATTTAATTATTTCAAATATTTATTTATAGGTTAACCTAATACATATTGCTGTTATTACTTGCCTTGTACATCACCAAACCACAAGCTTTGTGTTTCCTCAAAACAATAACAAAGTGGTTTGTGATGTTGCTTTACATCACATGATTTGTGAAATAGTTTTTTTAAGTTTTTTTTCATTAGCAACACTATTTTAAATAATAATCTCAACTGTGTACTAACTCAAGTGATTGTAATTGGTTAAAAATATAACAGTAAAAATATAATTTTATAAAATACTTAAATCATCACAATTTTTTTTTAACTTTTAACAATATTTTTTTGGTAATATTTTTCCATCTAGTGTGTGAAGTTAATTATATTTTTTAAATAATATTGATTTTGTCCCATTTTGATTCAAATTTAAAATGTGCTGTCCGTGCAGGCCTAGTTTGTTCCTAATTTAATTTCTAAACACAGGATATGGACGTAATATTTGCTATTTGATAGCCATTTATTATTTATTGTTGAAAATTGTATATTTAATTTTAGTGTAGTATAGTTTCTTAAGAGTAAAATTGTTATGTTGGTGTTGAAGATAATGTCAATGTTTTGATCGACCTGTTTGGATCTTTACGATCATAGTTGGACTAATAAAGGATAGAAGTTTCTGTATAACTTTGTATTTACTTAATATATTATTTATACAAAATATAGAGAAGTAATTTATTTTACTTTTTAATTGTGGTATTCTGAATTATATGCCATTAAAATACACTTTATCGTACAGAGGATATGCTTACTGCCATAGTTGAAACAAAGCAAAATGATTATTAATACAGTTTAATTTTCCGTCATGTATATAAAAAACCAAATGATTAATTGGATACAGAAAACTAGTAACATAGAGGACTGGCCTAACCTTACACTATAGAAAGTACTACTTTTATGACACATAGTTTCTACAGGTAATTTGTTTAAACTAAGTTCATACTGGTGTAATTTTTAAACAGTTTGTATCAATAATTACTTTACTTCATAGTTTTATTTATCATAGTTTTATAAATTGATCATTTCAGTTGTTTAATTTATTAATTTTAATCGACTGTTAACCTTTGTCCTTACAGTTTTAATTTTTTCTATAGTTATGTTTAAAAAGAAATACTTAATTGAAAAAGCAGTTGTTTGATGTATTTTTGCTTTGTTTAAAAACAAATTATATTTGCATAATCAAAAAGCTTGTTTCATCCATACTTGATTTTCTTCTTGCTCTGTAGTTCAAAAATATCAATTTTTATAAAACACCTGAAATTTTACACTGCTCCGATATTTATCATTTCTTATAATTTAAACATTGATTATATACTTCAATTCAGTTGCTTGTTTACTTGAATAAATTAATTGGTTCTAAATTAAATATGGAATAAATAGTTGTTTTGTATGAACCAGCAGGTTGTAAATGAACCTTTTTTGTGTGGCCGCTATTGCATTTGTGTCCATCTTCTCAGCACCAATCTAAACGCTTCGATAACAAAATTTCATCTTGTATTTCCACATATACCTGGAAATTAGTGTTATTACTGTAATATTATATTATAATCTATTTTGTAAGCCTAAAAGGATATATCGCTTAGACTATGGCTTAATTTACTGTTGATGAAATCAATATAACTGCTGAATAAAATTGTTTTTACAGTAAAACTTTTAAGGCTATTAATGTTTGAACTGTATAAACACGGCTTATTTCACATTGGCATTAATTATTGTGAGATAATTCCATTTAATGCATGGTTTACAATGGTTACTGATATTTTTTTTTAAATCTTTACTACAAAGACTTCTAATCCTAAACAATAAAATAGTTGGCAGTAAAATAAGAAAACCCAGTAACCTAGGGAGACTGCAGATACCATCAAGCAGTCGTGTTTGTACAGGGTGTCTACTAGTCCCTGATATCCCCGATATCCCATAAAAGACACGGATTTTATCAAGTGGTCCCAGATGTCATGGGTAATACCGGAATTTAGAATTGAAGTCCTTTTTTCCTAGAAAATAATAATTTCTTTCCCTTCTCAGTGATTTTGTAAATTGTAATATGAAATGCCGATAAATAAGCCTTGATATGGAATAACTAGTATAATGTGCCTCTATTAGCCAAAAATTAAAGTATGCTTCCAAAAATTTTGAAGTTATTGTATACCATCTAATGTATTTAATCTTGGAACTAATATTACATACGATGCTGCTGGTGTCGAAGAAATTCAAAGTCCCATGTTTTTGTAATTTATGTCCCCAAAAAGTCCTTGATTTTTGCTTTAAGGGAGCTGGTAGGCACCCTGTTGTAATAAGAACACAAAAAACAACATACTACGCTTATTAATACTAGAAGTAAGAAAATCTTGGTTGTCTTACATGTAGTACCAATTGTTTTTAAACCAGTTTTTAAACTGGTAGGAAACAGTAGAGCTTAATTGGTACAGTAGCGGGTAGTTCACTACAACTCGGACCTGTGCACAAGTAGCAGGTTAATTTCTACCGTTGACTTTATGCATGCACTAATTCAGGTAATCTAACTGATATGAAGTAAAGATGTTATACCATCAAAATTAGTGTTTTCTTATTAACATTACTAAATTTGTCTTTCATCCCAACTCGTTAGATCTCCCATTAAAATCATAGACCATAATTATACTACAGTAATAGAGATCTCTTCATTGATTTGATTTTCAGCATATCTCGAGAAATAACCTAAACATTATGTAAAGAAAGTTTGGTAACTCTGAAATCTAATATAAAGTAAAACATAAATTCATAGGCACTTTTTGATGCGAGAAAACTTGCAGGTGGATCAACAAAAACTATCACAACAAAGGTAATTATTGAAGCTGACAACTCACAGTTATATTTTTTTAAATTTGTTTTTCAAAAAACATCAGTATGTAAATGGAAAAGAGAAATGAACACATTGAAAAAAATTAAACAAATCTTTATTGAACATGAAAGCAAAACACTTTTGCAAGACTTATAATAGTTTTGGTTAGTCAATTTCATACAGTGTTCTCACAGTATGATAAAAAAATGAACTATATAATATAAAAAATGAAGCAATTTTGGCTAACCAAGTAAAAGGAAATTATCACGAACAAGTTTTTTTAAGCAATTTTCATAGCTATGATGTTCATGTTTTTGTACATAATGTTGTTTAATACATAATCTATAATTATTATTTTTCCCACAACAAAATACTTGGGAGGTAATAAAATAGTTGTATACTTTAAAAAAAATTTTAAGAGGTGAAATAACCAAATAGGTCATCAGCTGTATTATTATTGTTTAAAAATAATAATAGCAGGAGACACGACTTCATAATTACTATAATAATTTATTTTCAAAAATAATAGTAATTGACTTTTTTAAGTAATACACTCCACACTATTATAGTATTTATTTGTAACTCACAGAACCTTTTCCTTTGTTCCAGTAATTGGGCACAACAAAACAGTTCACATGCATTTCATATAGTATATAATAATCCTAAAGTTTACATACTTGCTTACAACGTAATTATGACAAGTAATCTGCTAAGTCATACCGGTAGAGGTGAGCTATTAAAACACTGTAAATAAAAAATAGATTAAACACATTTATAAAATATTGAAGTGTTTTGTTTTATGAGTAGTTTGTCCATTGTTGAAAATACTATTAATGAGATGGCATAAACTAGTTGAAACATTCTGTAAACTGAAGATTGGTGTAGCTTAGATTGTATTATAGCAGACAGTAACTATGACTATGACCTTGCACAGACCACAAGTTCAAATCTTGTTAACAGCTGTTGGCTCTTTCCATGTTACTTCTATCAACCATTTCATTAGTTTAACAGACATAATGTAAAGACATAAAAAAAAATGCTTTTATAATTTTCATATTTCATTTTTGATTATTATAAAAGAACACTGGGAAATTACTTTTCTTTGTCAAATTGTTTCTTCTTTACTGTGATAGACTTACAACAATATTTCAAAACAAGAGTTAAAAATTAATTTTTTTACATATTTTGTTTTGCATTTATTTAAACAGCAGCAGTAAGCTTTCACCAATTGTATTAAAGAAAAAATTTTAATATGTTCTCATTAATAAAAGTAAAAAAGAAGATATTTAATATTGAAAAAAGGATTTTTATTAAATATAATTGATGAATTTTACAAGTGCTTGTTTAAATTAGTTCATAACAAATGTTTGTGAACAAATTAAGTTTTGTGAATATTTTATCGTTAAATATATTTTTTTCACTGAAGAATCTCTTAAAGTAAAGGAAAGTTTGAACAAATAAATGTATTTGCTCAATTTTTAAAAAATCCCAAAAGGTTTTTATTTATTAAAAATATTTTAATGTTGTCATTATATTTTGTTTGAAACTTCACCAAGGGCTGTATAAACATTATTACTGCTTAAGCAGATATTAGACTTGTATAACATTGCTAAGTTGTTTTAATAACCAATGTTCTAAATGGATACCTCTGGTAAAAAAAGCCTTTGATTTGTTCTTAACTTTGACATATAAACAGAAGTATCAGAACTTAGTTGGTATTGTCATTGAATACAGATGTACGTCTATATTCAACAGTATTAGTGGACAGTTTGAACACCAGTTGGAATATAGTTACTAACAGTTTTGTTTTTTCCATGTGTTACTCAACTCACCTTTCTTTTAAATTCAGATCTTTAACTGTATGTACCTATTGAGAGGATTTAGATGTCCCTCATGGTACCTGAGTCTAACACGTACTTACACTTATGACTTTAACACTTTACACTCACACTTACATTTAAGGAGGCGATAATAGCCTCAATGTGCTTTTCGCTTTTAAAATTTTAAAAAAATTTAATTCACGTCTTTAATGAGCAAAAAGAAAATTGTTAGAACAAGTTTTATAAATGGTCCTCTATTGGATATAGTAAATTTCTATGTAATGGAGATTTGTTGTGCGATTCAGTAGTAGGTTTAAACTATTATTCAACTTTTATAAATAAATTAATGTTTATTAAATTTAAAAAAACTATCCAGTGTTTTGGACAAAGTCAGTCTTGCATACAAAGTAAAAAATTATTACATTAAATAAAATTTGCTCAAGTACAAATTAATTTTTGTTTGAAACCAATAATCACACAAACTGGTCTAGTTTACAGTAAGAGGCTTTATAATATATCTTTATTTCAAAATTATTTAAAAAATACAAGTAATGTTGGAATTAGTATAAATGACTTAGTAAATGAAAAGTATATTTTAGAAACATTTTTCAGCATTATTAATTGCAACGATTACTAGCCCAATTGTTAAGGGTTCCCATGACCTAGTATAACATTTTTTTTAGAATTATACTGTATAGTTAAACTAGTTGTAGTGCTCAATTTTTTTGCAGAATATACATTGATTGAACACCACATCTTTATATCAGTATTTTTAATCTTACAGTTTGACACTGGAAACCATAACTATTTTACCATAATAATGTTATTCTAAAATATGTGTTTAAGTAGATAAAATACAGCAAAGTCAGTATTATTATTGTACTGAAAATAATTGGTTCCGACTTTTAACAAAGTTGTATAACAGTAAAGGATGTTCACCAATCAATGTTTTATTCTAATATATATTGAATGGAAATTGTATTTGTAATGATGAAATATAAAAATCAATATAGCAAAATAAAATCATATAGTTTGTACTTTGAAGTCAATAGCCTGTTGTTATATTCAGTTGTTACAGTAATATCATCACAACACTGCCTTAAAATTTAATCATATGTTCAGGTCATATCAGGATGAATTTGATACTTTACTGTGCTTATTGCAACATATTTCTGTTGAATTGTGCAGAATACGCAAAAACTTAAATGTAGATTGTATTAGTGCAGTATGGAAATGACCTTTAATGATAGGTAAACAGATTTTAGAATGCCTTGTAACATTGTCCATTGTCTATCTTCTATCCTTATCTAACCTTCCATTGTTTTCTCTTAAGTCTCTAACACTCAATAAATTTAATTTTAATTTTCTTTTTCAATCCAATTTAGAATCCTGCTAAGCATGACCTTTATAAGCATCTTATCAATTATTCTTTGAATATGTCTGTAAAATGTAAGCTATTTAATTCCTCAATCATTAATTAGAGCTTTTGACCATTTTGATATTCTATCTTAATATTCTTTCTTAACATCTCATAGACCTCTTGAAGCTTATTTTATATAGCTTTTAACCTTTATCTGTTTTGCTTTCATTATATACTATGTTTTATCTCCATGTAATCAATTGCTTTTAATTATATTGGCGTCATAAATAATTCACTGTGTGGTAAAAAATGTTAGTCCAATATAATAAATTTAAAAAATTTTACAATTTTGTACACGAAATCTAATAAACTTGGAACAGCTGACTCAATCGAAGTTTGCACTCAAGTAGTGATCTGTGCATTGATTTTACATACTGTAGTAATTTATGTGAAATAAAAAGAGCTACTCTTAATCAATTGATATTAAAAAAAGCAATAATATTACTTTTTCATTTTTTTTTCTTGATTTTTTTTCTTTAACCATGCAGTCAGGTGTTGACATTTCTCATACATTTTCAAACATCTGGTGAAACAGAATGTTACCACTGAAAGAATTAAAATTTCATGGATTATACAAAAGTGACCCTCCAGAACAAGGTATCTTTACATATTTTTGAATATACTAACATATTAAAAAGTTTATTATTTCTAAATTCAATATTTTTTTTTAATTTGCAGGCTCTACTGCCTTACTTTATGTTGAAGGCAAACAACTTGATTGATGAGACATTGCTTGACTTAGTAGTGGTTTTGACTATATTATGCCAATTGAGTCAAAAGTTATTTGAAAATTTCAGCCAAAAATTTTGTGAGTTGTAATGTACACATCCATTTAAGGTTAAATCATAATTCTGATAAAGCTATGTGCAACAAGATTTTTTTTCTTTGTTTAATGGAACTGTTAAGTTAAAATTTATTGCAATTTTGTATTAACAGCCATAGTGCTACAATACTGTTCAGAAATTCACTGTATGATTTACAAAATAAATACTTAATTTACCAAAATTATCAGCTGAAATAAAAAAAAAATTAAGATGTCTGACTGTGAAAGAGTTTATTACCTACATTATATTTTAATTCACAAGTATACTGTAACAATATTTAGCCGTCACTGAGCAATTACAAATAATTAACTTTGTAAACAATTAAGTTTACTTAGAGGTATTGGTGAGAGATATTGTATTGTAAAATGCTTTGATTGTATCGTCTTACTTTTTAGCATTTATCATTGTTTTCTAAAGAAAAATGTTGACAAAATATTGTAAATATATCAAAGCAGCTTAATTCTAAATAGCTTATTTTATTTCATCCTTCTTAATCACCTTGCTTTGAATACAATATTTATTGTTTTGAGGTAAATTTTGTATTTACTTTAATTCATTTTTGTTCAGGGTATACTAGTTTTGAAAAACTTTTGCCACATAAAAATTTAATAATTTTTTTAATTTACAAGGGCTTTTTTCAACCTTTGAATCTGCCATGAAAGTGGCCTCTTGAGTGTTAGCAGGCAGAGCTACACACTGGGTAGCTGTATGCAAGAGGATCTCTCTTGCTCTAAATAACTATTGCCACTCCCACCTTAATAACACCATTTTGAGTTGAGTTGCAGACCCGTAAACTTGGCCACGATTGTTGTTTCTTTCGCCAAGTGTGGATTGTGACATGTCGTTCAATTGCTTTATGTAGAAAAAAATAATGCAGTAAAAATTCAAACAAAATGGTGTTAAGTTGTAAGGGGCAGTGGTTATAGTGGGAGAGATGTGCTATCATTCAGTATGCAACTCTGCCTCCTATCACTCGATGGTAGATTCAGAGGTTGAAAAAAACAGCCCTTGAATTTTCGTGAATTTTGTTGGAGGTATTATTTTTTTTTATTGGATTAGGAATGTTAGTTAAGGAATGTGTGTTATTCAGAAAAGACTCAAATTCATGTTTCACCTCTGCAGTTATGTTTTGCCTTAGCCACTAGGTTTAATAGTGTTTTGGTTATGTTTTATTGGAAGTCAGTTTTTCCACACTAAATTAATTTACTTTTAGTGCTAAATTAATACATTTAGTGTTTGATCAAAACTTTTAATTACAATTGAACGTGTGCTTGAAAAATGACTTTTTGACCACTAGCAATCCCTTTGTTGCCTGAGATGACTACATTTTAAAATGTTTTGTTCCCAGCATAGAGGCATGGGCAGATTTAGGAGAAGACTTTGGAGGGGCAATATCTTTTATGGCAAAAGCCATTTCAGTGAGTATGGAATATTCTCAGCAAAATAGTGGGCCACTCCAGAAAATTTGTTACTCAAAAACAGAATTTTAACACTTCTAAACTAATATTAGTATTTAAAACAATGTTTTTTTGTTTATGCAGAACATAATATTTAAGTAACGTCATGTAATAGTAACAGTAATTGCATTACGAGTACCTTAAGGTAGTTCTTTTTATAATAAATATTAATCTGATTCAGAATTAATATTATCTATATACTAATATAAAAAGTGGAAATTTTTTATTTTTAGATGTCCAAAATATTTAACAATTCACATATATCAAACACCCACGAACCATATACTTGAATTAATCATTTCAGTGTACTGATTTTACATAAATTAAAAAGACAGGTTTTGTTATGTTCTTCCAAAATGGTGTCCAACTAAGGAAACACTTGTATTGTCCCATTTTTCAGTCTGTACAGTTGCTCCAATTGTTAACTGAAAATCGTTAGAAATTAAATTTTCTAGAACCTTAATTTTAATTTTTTTTTATCTTCTACTGTTTTTTGTCAAAAATGTTCACATTGTTGTAGCAAAGCATTTACTTAGCTAGTTTATTACTATTAGAAGTGATTTCAAAATTGTAAAACACAATGATACATTTTTATTATTTGTCATTATTATAAAAACAACTATCATAAGGTACTTACACATCATTACTGTTGCTTAAAGGTCATATTTTGAAACAGATCCAGTTGCAGCAATTAAGGTCCACCAGTGGAACGGGATTATTAAATAAAGTAATTGAAAATTAAATAAAGTAATTTTTGTTAAAAAAAAAATGTTTAATATTTTTTTAGTAAATAATTGAAAGTACAAGAATAGCCATTATGGGTACAATACGAAAAAATATTATTTTCTGAACCCTACGTCTACCAAATGTCCTCCATTGCAATTAAGGCATTCCTGGAGCCTGGTTTGGAAGTTTTACATGACATCTCGCAGCATGTTGACAGGTATTGCTGCAATCTCGTCTACAATTCGTTATTTGAGGGCTTGAATGGTTGTGGGTAGAGCTGCTTTAAACACTTTTGTTTTTAGGTATCCCCATAAAACAAAAACAGCTATCCCCCCAGATGTGTCACTTATTCCAATGCGAAGGGCATGTTGTTTGGCTGATCGGTGAGGACTTCTAACCATGTTGAAGAGCTGCGATGTTTTCAAGTGTTTGAACAGTTTTTACACTCTTGCCTCTTTTTAAGACTTTAATCTCATTTGCTCAAGGTTGTTTACCCATGTTTGAATTGCATTATCTAACGGAACAGGCTGGTTATGCGGTATATTAAAAAGACTTCGGAAAGCACGTTGAGTTTGCAACAAATTTTCACCATTTTGATAATATGTTTTCCCCACATAACCGCGTTATTCACCCGTCCAACGATCCATTGCAGCTAAATGGTAGATTGTGCAGGTGGTGACGCGCCAGTAACCATCCCCCCACTACCTGCCAACTTTGTCTCAAAGCCACCTACAATCTTCCCATTTCATTGGCGACCCTTTATATGAAAATGACACTTTCTTTGTTTTGCGTCATGTTAGTTTTAATTAACCATTTCAGTGTCTTAGACACCTTTACATGGATAAAAATTTTATATTTTTTTACTTTATGATATAGCTTAAGCTAAATGAATTTATTTTATGAAAATTATTTTTTTTCAAGCGAACCTGCAGAGTATACAGTAAGAAAAAACTCACAAAGAATCCACCTGTCAGCTTCCATCAGAACCGTTATCCATTTATGTAAGGTGGAAGGTGGGTTCTTCCTCTACCACAAACAGGCAAACTCTTAAGTGAGTTGCATAGAAACACTATATTGGCTAGGTATAGCACCTTAGACCTCTAAGCGCATTTGACCAGTTCATTGTTATAAGTTGTTGGTCATTGTATTATTATTGTTCAGTTGTGTTAAACAATTTTTTTTTTTTTAGAACTAACTGTTGGTAATAGATTTACATAAAACAGATGTCCAGTAAGACTGAACATTGGCACTGAAAGGGTTAACTCTAAGTAGGATTGAAACAAAACAAACATTTAAATAAAAATCATAATTTTTTTGTAAAATTATTTTATTATTTTTATAAAATTGGGAGGGAGACAATTCTTACTCTGCTCCACCCATGCATACAGGTTTAAAAAAACTCAATTGTGGTTCTCTAAAAGAAGAAATGACTCAAATCCATGAGACAAAGAAGATATTAATGAAATAAAATTACTTTCAAGAATAATAAATTTAAGGATTAGTTCAATTACCACAAAACTTTTTGTCAAGAAAATGTTACTGAAGTCATATACTTCCAACAACTTTGGCATACAGAGACAATCCCAGTGATTAATGATGAAAAAAAAATCACTAACTAATTGTGTATAAACAAAATTAAATAATATTGTGTGAGAATACCACATAGGATTTGAGAAAAGGAATATCCTGTTTCATTATTGATTCACTCTTGAAACATTAATTAAACCAAATGCGTAACAACAGACTGAAATAAATTTAACAATGACTTTTGTACTTGAATGAAATTTTAATGATTGTGTAACTATCAACTAAACATTAAATAAACTTTGATTTTCAACTGACACAGCAGTTGAATAATTTGCTTGCACAATGTTATAAAGTTGGTTGAAATGGCAGGAACCAAACTGTAAATCTGACATTTGATAGGTAACATTGGCATGCTTTTAATGTTCCAATTAGCGTGACAGCACATGTCAAGACTAAGCAATACATTACATGTATGGGCAGAAAAAAAATTTTTTTAACTAAATAATATTCCTATACTGAATGCATGAGATAAAATATTTAGAATAAGTGTAATCATAAATAACTATACTGGTGTTATCTTATTTTATGGTAAATATATGGTGTAATAAGGTTTTTTTAATGAAATGAAAGACTTGAAAACTTAAAAAAAGACAATTTGAGTTATACAATAAACGAGTGTTTCCAATTTTCCAAGATTGTTTCAAGGGTTTAGTTTTTTTGAACTTCTTGTTTATGTATAAAATATCTGAGTATCTAATCATGTTCAATATCCTTTGGTTATGAATTTCATTAAATGATATAAAATATTAAACATGATCTGGCATCCTGCAGATCAAATTGTTCTGGTGATTCAATCAAATTTATGGTTGATGTCATTGTTACAGAAAATGTATTAATAATTTGCAACAAAATAAAAAAACTGTGTTCTATTGATACATTTTTTTTATATAGAATAAATTAACCAGTAGGAAGGCAAAAGTGCTTTAAATTGTTTTTATGTCGAGTGTCACGCAGGTTTTATTTGTAAATTATGGTTTAATGGACCTTTACACAATGTGTGACAGGTTAGTGGCCAGATGATATCTGCTTCATTTCCTGAAATTTAAATACATAAATACAGCTCTTTGACACCAACAGGCCAGTCACAATGAAGGTTGTTATCATCTGTTTGTTACTCACTGCTACTGTTGTGCTGGTAAGATATTTTTATTAATTATCAATTACATAAACTTTCTCACATTACTAAATAAATTTAAATAAGTAGGATTATGACCTATTTTCTTTTATCTAGTGGTCTTTTAATTCATCTAGTAAAAACTACTGCAGTTTCAAAACTTCACTGTTTCATCTTCAGGCACAGTGGTACAAATGGTAAAATCCCTGTGTCGAGGTTGTCACAAAGTTAACAAAACATTAAAAGCACATGTTACAACTCTAAACACAATTACACGATTTTTATTAAAACGCGAAATGATAAAATTTGGTTTGGCCAAACACTACCATGCAACTCTTATGTCGTTACAGTCCGAACTGCAGAGTCTTCATTGGTACTAGCACACCCGTCAGTGTTATCAGTTATGGTGCATTTGGTTGTTTATATTATTTATTTAAATCAGTCATCCTTAGGGTCATGTCGTATATTAAAATGGATTTAAATGAAAGTTGTCATTGAGGATGTTATGCAATGTCTTCAATTGCATCCATGTAATTGCTTTTATTACATAAATGTAATATCTCCATGATGGTGTGGATGTCTTTGAATTTATGGTTTTTATCATTGAGGCATTTTGTGAAAGCTGAATTTGTAGATAATTTTCTTCTGGGTATGTGTTCCCTAAAGCTTTTTTTTTGAAGGAGAGAAATATCTGACCTATATAAAAACTTGGGCAAATACTACCTTAAATTTTATATATAAGGTTCTGTCAAAGTTATCTCCATTCGTATTTGCAACTGGCTTTTTTTAGTAACGTTGGTAGTTTATGAGATGTTCTGAAGGATATTTTTAGCCAAACTGAAAAGAACATAAAAATAAAAGACCACTAGACAGAAGAAAATAATTCATAATCCTAATAATTTAAATATGTGGTTAGGTGGCTATGTTGCAGTAATGTAAATAAATTTGTTTATTCTTTGTTAACATTTTATGAAAAAAAATTGCATAAATAACTACATTTAATCTGTCATTATCTTTTATCCTACTTTTCAAAATGAACATTTCTTTTAAAAAAATATGTAGTTTGTTTTTATATCCCTCAATATTTTTCTGATCATTTCAATTGATACTGATTTTTATTTAAAGTTAACAACTAGTGAATTTGAAACACTAAAAGTTGTATATCTATGCACATCTGCAAACACACACACACACACACACACACACACACACACACACACACACACACACACACACACACACACACACACACACACATGTATGACATTATTTTAAACAACTTAATAAAATATAACAGAACAAAATCAAGCTTTGTTTGAGAATTTTTTGTTGAGTATGTTACAAACATTATTAAAATTAAGAAAGTATTTGTTTTCTTTGGAAAATATCTTCAATGAACAATTTTCTGAAACTGATGTGCCTGCAAGTGTAATTATCATGCAACTAGATTTTGATAATTGTACAAAATAATAAAGTTTTGAAATTATAAAAATGTCATGAAATGGTATTGGGCATACTTGAAAGGTCTTCAAATTGGAGAGTTTTGGTGTTTTTTTAAAATACTGTACAAATGTATAATAAGTGTATAAAGTGAGGAAGTAAATATATTAATTTGTAAAAATTATTATAATATTTTCAATATTACAATATACACAGTAATGAAAACTCCTAGTGTTATATTCTTCCTCTCCATTGTAATGATAACTATTGTTTAACTTATGACAGATTGGCACAGCAGAAGCCAAACCTGCAAGTAACCCTCAGACAGCACCTGACAAGCCAGCGGGGTTTGAAAATGAACCTGACAGATCAAAGCAGCCTCCACCAGTTGTGACAGATGGTCCACCAGCAGCTGGAAAATCTAGTGCAGCGGCTGCCGCTGGGAAGAAGGCCCCAGCAGGGAAGGCTCAGGCCAGCAAAACTCCACCTGCTGCCAAGGGAAAAGGGAAAGCTGCCAAGAAGTCAGGTTAATCTCTGAGTTCATTTTAATAAAATTTTATTGAAATGCATTTTTTACAATTATTACTCAAACTTTATTACTCCTTATCCAAAATATTACTTTTTTACTTTGGTATTGTAGAGAACAAATTAAATTGTACAGTGAATATCTACAAGGTCTGTTTGCTCGAAACATTGCACAAAATACAATTTTTATAACTATCAAAAGTTTTTTATTACAATAATTTCTGGATAAAAAAAGTGGTTTCTAAATAATGAGGAAACTTTAAATATATGGCAAATTTCCTTGACATCTATTCATTTGTTTAGACTGTAGACACATAGATGAACAGACATCCAGATAAAACCCATTTTTTAGCCTCAGTGAATCTATTTTACAAATGTACTGAGATTACATATGTAGATTACATAATTGTTTTCCATGTATTTTAAATACCAAGATTTCTAACACTGAACATTCTTATTTCATAAAAAAAAATTTAATTTGAAAAAACTTAAGAACAAAAGGATTCTAAAACAGAATATTTAGTTTACCTTCATAATGGAAAGTGACATCTGAATTTTAAAAATTCAGAGTTGTAATTCAGTAACGAGGGAAAGTGTGTAAACTTTCTCATTTGAATTTTTATGTTTATTTTAAAAATATTTGTTACTTTATATAGTCAGGAAAATACAGTGCCTACAAATATTGGAAGAAAACCCCCAGCTATGAAAATTAACTAATCATATTTTCTCAAAATTTTGATCATTTAATCAACTGTAATCACGACTAATAATTGTAGTAGGATAGAAATTTTTAAAATGCATAATTTGGAAGTAAATCAAAATAAACCCTGATCACAATCTGTATTAGTTCTGGTGTTTTGTCGTTGCTTTTGAATCAGATTTGTTTTAGATTGCAACTTGTAATATTTCATAAATGGTCCTCGATGTGTACTCACTCCTTCCTAATAATCATAACTGTGTTAGGTATAAATCATCTCCATGATTATAAAACAGTTGAAAATATAAGACAAGAGTCTCTCCACACAGGTAAGTCAGGGGAAGCGATTGTGAACCAAGAAGCAAACAACTGCTAAGAACACCACTAAGATAGAGAGAAAAATGTGTAAGTAGAGAGGTTGAGTCCTAATTTCTCACCACAACTCCCTCCTTTTGACTTTCATTATTGCTGAGTAGCTAGTATCAATGTATTGTGTTTCAGCTGCCAGCTGATAAAATATGAAGCGTAAACTCACTTGTCTTTGTTATTAATTGAATTTCTATTTACTTCAACAAATTTTAAATTTGTTACAGTAAACAAACTTTATAGGAAATTTTTGTTCAGGATACAAACTTAATAAGTTAATATTCTGTTAATATAAAATAATCTTAATATATAAAAGAGGAAGTACTGACTGACTGACTTATTCATAATCAACGCAGAGCCAAAACTATTTTAGATAGCGACTTGAAATTTTCAGGGTACATTTATGTTACCATATAGGCGTGCACTAAGAAAGAATTTTGCAAAATTTGATTTTAACGCCATTAAACTACTTACCCAGTCCAAATTTAATAAACAACGTACAGCCAATACTATTATAGCTAGAGACTTGAAATGTTCAGGGTACCTTCTTACAACAATGTCAAGATTCACTAAGATAGGATTTTGCAAAAATTTGATTTTGTCGACATTAAACTACTTACCCAGTCCAAATTTAATAAACAACGTACAGCCAATAGACTACTATTATAGCTAGAGACTTGAAATTTTCAAGGTACATTCTTACAAAAATGTCAAGGTGCACTAAGAAAGGATTTTGCAAAAATTTGATTTTAACGCCATAAAACTACTTACCCAGTCCAAATTTAATAAAAAATTATAATAGCTAAAGATTTAAAATTTTCAGTGTTACCACCATATGTAGGGGTGCACTGAAAAACGATTTTCCAGTCAACTCCTAAAGAGGTAAAAATGAGGTACAACAATTTTTATTGGAAAAATATATTTTTCATCTGACCTTTTTACAACGTAACATAGTCACTCTTAAATATAAGTAATGAAATATATTTTTCACCATTTCCCAAAACTCATCCCCTAAAGAGATTGAAAGGGGTTAGACAATGTAAAAAAGGGGTATATAATTTTGCATTTAAAAAAATATTTGTTTTGGATCGAATATTCTAGAAATATGCTATGAAACGCAAATAATGAAACACATATTTCAACAATTTTCCGAATTCATTCCCTAAAAGATTAAAAATGTAAAAAAGATGTGTTATTGAAGAAAAAAGAGTGTTTTCATTGGAGAAAAATAATTTTTATTGGCTTTTCATAAAAGTAAACAAAATAATCTAAAACACAAATTATGATACACAGAATTCAGCATTACCCCCCAAATTCATCCCCTAAAAAGACAAAAATATAAAAGAGGTATAAATGTTTGTATTGGAGAAAAATATTTTTTATCAGATTTTCTTAATTTGGAATGGAACAAATTTAAATAAAACAACATATTCAGGTTATATTTTTTCATATTGACTGTAAAATAATCATAAGTTTAGATGATCACGCTTTTATTAATATATTTTTTTATGTTTCTAAATTATTGCTTTACTGAAACAGTTTAAGTTTCGTGGGCGAAGCAGCAACGGGTAATGCTAGTACTTGTATATAATAATAAATTATTTTCTTAACTAAATAATTAGATACTGAAAAGATATGTAGATGAACTCTTTTACTTAATAATTCAAGTAAAATTTTATAAAAATCAAGTCTCCATCAGCTTTCCAATTATCACAAAAACATTTCTTTAAAAGTCTGTGAATATAGTCTGTTTTATATTTTCAGAGATACATGATGTTAAAAAATTAAAATGATCAACACTTTGAAAATATTTGAAGTAATGTTTTTGTTTCTGGTACACATATAGAACGATATTTTACTAATGTGTATACAAAATCAGAATCTAATGGTCTATAAATTTTCAAAGTTATAACCTTAAAAGCAATACAAAATGGCAAGTGGTAAAAAATGGAAAGCTTCTGGACTATGTTTATATTTAATTATTTTTTTAATTAGGAGAATAACCTATGTGAGTGCTGGGAGAACTTTATAAAACACTAATTATTTTCATAAATTCTATTCATATAAACAAATATTTCTCAGTCTGTATGACAGAATATGTAAGTGAAAGGAGTGATAGGGTTGGCATACATTAAAAAGTCGTTTAAACCTATGAAGTATGTTGTACTATATAATGCTAACACAATGATAATGAGAAGATGCTGGCGTAGTGCTAAAATAAACAATAAAACAGTTAGAAGATTGGCAGACATCTATATAGCTCAACTGATTGAGAGAGGGGAATTCTGCTATATGTGTGAGAAATTTTACATGTGCTTCTAATTTTGTAACGTAAGCATTGGCTCTATATCATATTTTCAACAATATAACCAGGGACCAGCTAATGTAAGACTCATAATGCAAACCTTTCATAACTTTCTACCAAAGACTACTGACTATTGTATTACCTTTTATGGTAAACTTAATTAGTTATTCTTTACATACATACAGTTAAAAATATAGTAAGTTCTTACATTTTTTTTTTAACATCCATACTTTACGCATTAGAGTAATCAGGACAAGCGATCAACATTAACAACAAAGGTAAAGCAATAGGAGTATCTTCAACTCAAACTAAGATCTTTGAGGTACACAGTTCAGAGATACAGCAGACTGATCAGTGCTTTAGCCACATCAGCTACCAAGCCATATTAATAGACTCTCAAATAGTGGTCCGGATCATGTTCCTAGGTCCTTGGTCTTACAATGATGGCCACTTAAATAGTTTATTTTTGAATGAAAATTTGCAATTTTAAAAATTGTAACACTTTATGTTTATCAGAAATATTGTTACTGAGAATAATTGTTTTTTCTCGGAACATTATTACAAGTTATAGCTCGGGTAATTACAAACTCATGCATAAAAGTACTTTTTTTAGAGAGGGAAGGGGAAAGGTAAAAATTTGTGTTTTCGGACTTGGAATATGTCATGGCATCAGACAGTATGGACATGGAAAATGTTTCTACAAAAATGTATGGTGCTGCCTATATTATCATTGAGTTTTTGATGTTTGATGTTAGATTGAGGATCGATGTTTAACATTAAAGGCACATAACTCTTGCTCTGTTCTGATTTTGGTACATTATCAGTGGATGTTTCATCTAAATCTATTCTTCTAAGAACTTTACCTTTTAATATGCGAGTTTTATCTACTGTCTATCTACACAGAAAATGCAAAAGCTTTTTTGTATATAATATTCCCAGCTCCCTTTGTACCAGCAGCTTCACTTAGGTATAAATGAGATTGTTATCCATCCTGGACGGACATCAGGATCGGTCTTTGTTTAGTTGGACTCCCTTAACAAGAATAATGTTCTTTTAATTGCCTGATTTTTTAAAATGGTTTTTTTTTAGTTTTAAGTACTATAAAAGTCAAATTGTATTTCATTTCCTATAAAAATGTAAATAAATTTGTTTGTCTGCAAACTTTTTTTCTAAAAAATGTTTTAAAATCTGGTCATTTTGAGCAGTAAAGTGCCAGGTGAAATCGGGGATGAAATAATATGGATAACCAAAAACCAATTATTTTTACAATAACCACCATCCCTAAAGAGTTGCACAGCCTGGTCTGCGTCAAACTGCAAGTCAGCTTTCATTATTAGCAGCTAGATTTTAGTTGTTCTTAGTGCCTACATTTTGGTACCAAATTTTAATTTTGCTATTTAAATGTGTCATTATGTTACCGAAATGTAATTTCTGGTAAAGTAAATTGACTAGTTTGGTATTTATTATGTTAATATCAAATTAGCTTTTTTTCATTTTGCTGCCAAGGGGTTCCTTTTGTATTTGTGAACAACTTTAATAAAATTTTGTTAAATTGATAGTAATAATAAATGTCATCCATAAGAACCCAGGAAAAATGTATGAGTTTTTTGGAATACACCAAAAAAAGAGTCAAAATCTATAAAGAAAAATTGCATTTCTCAAAATTGGTTTATCAAATTTAGGTCATGTATGAAGTTATATAACTGTAGACAGTGTAAAAAATTATTTGAATTAAAAGAAATTTATGGTTCGAGAATAGCCTTAATCAATAAAAACCAAAAATAAACGGTGACCACCGTCGAATTTTGTTTTGCTTATATGAGCAAAATCTGATAAATAGATTTTGAGAAACCAGTTCAATTTTCCGACTTTTTTCTGTTGTTTTCGAACCAGATTTATCGAGAAATAATTGAACAGAAGAAAGTTTGAGTAATGACTTTGCACCATATATACAGAAATAATTGGAATGATATTTTAATGCACAATAAAGGACATGCAAACAAATAAACGCGCAACGCAAGAAGAATGGAGGGGAGGAAGTTAATCTGTTGCCCTAGTTATTTAGACTGCATTGGTATTGCCATTCATTGTCATTTGTAGTTGCCATAGATTGCCGTCTAGGTAGCGTCAGCATGCATTATTAAAATAACGGCATCACTCAGCGGCAAATATAAAAACTAAATCTTTAAAAATACTTCAAATTTTGTAAAACATAATTAAATATAACTAATTGCTGTAATAATAACTTAAGGAGGTGAGCGAAATGATAGGGAGAATGCTACTTTGCAGAACACCTTTATTTAGCAAAGAAACAGCGGAACGTGGAAAGGAAATTAGTCACAGGTCGTTGAGTAGATGCTCTGAAATGGAACAGCATTCAGGGCAATGACTGAAAGGCTAGATTTCCTTCATGTGTAGGCCTACTTTAATTTGTATTAAAAATATTTAAAAAAAGTATAGTTTAGAGGTGCCTTAGTTTTGTTATCTAAGGTAATTAATTTCATAATTCGAAATTCATTAAATACATATTATTATTATTATTATTTTAGTTCTTTGCCTACAATTTTCTGTTGACAATTTTCTTCTCTTCTACTTATTAAAATTTTAGCTGTATCAGTAATTTGTTTCATTTTGAATTACAACAATTTTAATTGTTTTTAAAGGGCTATTAATTTTGTACTCAAATTAATTACTTTCAGATTTGAAAAAAAGCCATAATTAGTATGCACAGTTATTAACAAAATTAAACAAATTTTGTCATTTCAGTGTCCCAAATCTTTTGCGAAAACGTGTGAAGTAATTATGATTTTTAATATTCTCTTTTCGATAATATGTTCGGTTACGAATCCAGTGATTAAATAAAAATAAAAATGAGTCAAGGTCTGTTGTTGAAACGAAGTACTCAAGATGATCTTTAAGGGATCAATAGAAAGAATGTTTTGCGCATGACTTTATGCAAAAATGACGTCACAGACATCGCGACGCCGAGAATGGACGTCGTAGAAATGTAGCTTAAATCATAGTTGATAAGAATTAACAATTAAAAGCAGTCAAAACAAACAAAATCTGTCTAATTGATCCATTTAGTACTTCCATATTCGTGCATTAGTCAGTATCTGGTTTTGTTTCAGACTATACACAATACAGTCAGCTGCTTGAATTATTCGTCAGCGGCGCCATTGTTGGTGTAAGAGTAAGATCGAATCATATCATGGCAGCCATTTTGGTTGGTAGGTGGGTTCTTGTAGTTGGTTGTCAATGTGTGTTTTAAAACAGACTTTTTTACTTTATTTATGTACGTAATTAAACACCAACGATTAATATAACGACTTTAGTATATGTAGTGTTGTGAAAATACGTAACAATGTCGGGTGAACGTGAAATAGCTGCAGAAGATAGCATTAAGGTAGTCTGCCGATTTAGGCCATTGAACAACTCTGAAGAAAAAGCAGGATCAAAATTCATAGTGAAATTTCCATCTGGATCTGATGAGAACTGTATATCAATTGGGGTTAGTAAAATTCAATAGTTAATTCTTATTACTACTGTCTGATTTATATACATAACCTTAAAACTCATGCAATGCATTGTAAGATCTTTCTTGTAAGTGGTTTCTATTTTTAAAGTTAAAAGACTAATAAATATATATTTTGAGCCTTTGTTACTATTTATGACAATTAGCCGTTTTGAAAAGTATTACGTGCAGAATGCAAAACATATATAGCCTTAATAAAGTTATAGCATGCATAAGTAAAAAAACAATAGATCTCCCCCACCTTTGCCTTTGATTTTGACCTAGGAATAAATTGTAAAAACGTTAGCATGGAAACTATCCAGTAAAAAAATGTACAGGTTTGATTATAGGACCTAGGTTTGATTGGACTACTAAATGAACAGGACTTTTCTGTAATTGGCACATGATTATAACTAACTAGATCCAAAATAAGTTTCTGATCATTATAGTCTTCTCTATTTTTACTAAAGTTACTTTATTATGGTAAAACTGTAGAACAGCATGATCAATGACATCAGATTCTTGTAAAATTTGCCTTTAAAAGCAAGCCTATTCACTTTTCTGAATAAAATGGTTAACAAAATTGATAATTTTTTTATTACGTTTAGAGGCTTAGTAGACGCATAATAAACTCATGATAAATCTGCGTTTTCAGGTAATTTGCCAGTTTTTGTAATTTTTTGGCAAAACACTATTACATGTCTAAAAAAAACTAACACAAATTAGAAAAGTGTGAAAACTACGGAAAGTTTGGAAAATGAAAAAATAAAGGTGACCCCATAACCTCAAAATTACTACTGTGCTAAAGTATCTAAAGTGTTTTTGTCATGAAAATACTTAATTAAATGCTTATTAATGTATAATTAATAACAAAAGCAATCAAAACTTTTTTTTAATTACTTTTAGGACCTAACTAATATGGTTGTGTGTGAAGAACCTAACGCAGTTGTGAGTTGAAATTCAAATGATTATGAAGTTGTGATAATGCATATGAATGTGCATGAACAGTACTAGGTGACAAAGAACAATGACGTCATACTTGATATAGTACATCCAGCATGCTCCTTACAATATAAACAGCAGTGGCATTACAATATAGTTTCATTAAAAATTGCATAAAATATTAACAAATTTAATCGTCTATGGATAAATATCATGTAATTCAATAATAAAATATATAGTAAAAAAAATGTAAAAATCGTAACTTAAGTAAATCATCTTTAAGTGCAATACATACCAAACTAATTTGTGTTTGATTATTATGAAGTTTTTAATTAAAAAAAAACTTAGGTTATATAATAGGGGTTATGTAACTCTTTGCACTTCTAATATGCAAGGTCTATTAGTATATAATCCATTTTAAAACTTTTTTAGTACGTTTCTCTATTTTTGTATTTTTTTGTGCCATATATGATAGTTGGCATTAAAAAAAAATCTGTAGTATTACATGCCTATTAGTAAAATATAAAAGTGTGGAAAATACAGGAAGATTGAAAAAAATTACCTCTTATAATCTGACAGTTATTATTGTGGAAAAATACAAAAGTATTTTTCATCCCGAAAATGACTTATTTAATGAAAGTTACTAACTTTGTAATGACTCTTACGGCGGACGTAAAGCAGCTAGATGAATACTATATCGATGGGCTTTGGAACTTGGTGGTCAAATTGGCTAAAGTATCTGTCAGTCTACTGCATCACTCAACTGTGCACCTGAAGGTTCTTAGTTCAAGCTGCAGTTGCCCCAGTTGCTTTTTCCTTGCCCTTCGTTCTTATTAGTCTAACTGGCATAAAGTATGGATGTTAAGTAAAAAAAAAGTATCAATGAGTGACCTTGGCATAATAAATCTAACATCCTGCACACAATGTAAATGGCAGACATCACAATATAGTGTCATTAAAAATTTTATAAAATCGTACCTTACTGTAAGAAATTTAATCTTATATGTGTGAATATCTTAATTGAATAATAAAAAATGCAATAAAAGTCAGAAATATTTAAAAACCATTTTTTTATGAGGCTTGAAATGTTATAAATACCTTTTTTTAAAGTCTAAGTACTACAGACCTGTACTTTTATCTGTTTTCCTATGTTTTATTGAAAGAAAAATACTAGATAATAATGTGTAACCTAAAAAGTTAAGTAAATGTTATTCGTAATTAATTTTTTTTAGCATGATAAAGTAACGAGATGTGTATCTAACATTAACATACTAGAGTAAGATCGAAAACTAGACATAACAGAACTACAAATCACTGACACTATGCTCATGGACAAAACAGCCAAAACAATAACCAAGGACAAGAAGCAACGGTTCCAAGGCAAAGTCAAATCCAAGCGAACGATCCAAATCTCTGACGAAGAAAGAAAAGCAAGATCACAACGAATGAAGCAATACTGGGCTACGAGGAAGGCACAGAACATTAAAAATTATTGATTTAGTGTACCCCAAAATTGGGTGAAACAAATAAAGAGAGTAACATACTACACAATTGGATTGTTAAGTTTATAAGACTAAAATATATAAACATTGATCTGTATGGAGGATACAGATTTTAAAAATTAAAGAGTTTATATAATTAACATGCAACAGCATTACGAATTTATATAATGAGTGAATGAGAGGCAGGTATAAAAATAATTTTTTAAAAATTTATTGTAAATCAAACTTAGGCCTATTTGGATTTGGTTGGAGTAGATTTTTAAATCAAAAAATACATGCTAAATGAATGAGGTAGTCCTACTAATCCATAGTCATAAATACCATTTGCAATCAAATGTGATATAAAAGAGTAGGCTATTATGTGGTATATAAAAATGGCAATAGAAGTATTAAAAGTATAGCTTAGTAAGCCTATGTGAATGGTATTGCAATTGTAATTAAGTTTCTAAAATTGTTTACATTTATAATCTAAATAAATAAAATGATTACCTACTTTGCGTTAACCAAACATTGTTTCATTACACAATCTTTTACTATGCAAATCTCATTTTATGAAAAATCACTGCACCATAAGTTTTTGAAAAAAAAGTATATTTATGGTTTAAATATTTATTTTTCTTGAAAGTAGAACGACCTCTAGGTCTTTCTACTTTCAAGAAAAATAATGTAAATAAGTTGTGGGCACTTATAATAAGTTGTAAATAATAGAAATAAATGTTCTAGAGTAATACCATTATTATATTCATATACTGGAATTGTTAATAATATCATTGACACAATTAGTAGGACATTTATAGACTAACAAAGCCATTAAAAAGTTGGGTTAAACAGATCAACACTGGTTTTATAATCTAGAAGAATGATATGTTTATATATAGAAAAGGACAAAGTTTTTTTTTGTCATAAAAGCTTGTGTGCTCTGTTCTTATGTGATGTTTAAGTTAGACCTTCAGTAAAAGCATAACTCAAGCATAGGTTGGCCACAAAGTCCCTTTGAATATACTGAAATTAACATAAATAAGCTTTTCAGTTTTCTTCAGGAAGGCATAATATCTGTAAACTAAAATACATTCACCATTGTTTTCATACAAGTTTAAACAACCCCATCTGTGATATTTTCCAATTTTTTAAAGAACAAAAATGCTTTCTGTAAGCAGTTAAATAATTAAAGGCAAAGTCCAAGTGAATTGGCTTAAAATTACCGATTAAAGATTGTTTTTGTTCATTGTCTGTTGTATTTCAGTTTTTATGATTTGTTTGATGCAGGGCCTAAAAAAAAATAATAATCAGTCAGCCAACAATCCGCGCATCTCCGGATGCTCGTGTTGAGAGATGCGTTGTCTGTGCTTCTTTGCATGCTTCTTTATCTTCTCACTGACCATATCTATTTTCAAATCCCTATGGAGGTTGTCGTTATTTATGTACCATGGTGCATCTACGATGCATCGCAGCACCTTATTTTGAAAGGTTTGTATCTTTTTTACATTTGTCTTCTTTGTACAGCCCCAAAGCTGTATTCCGTAGGTCCACACAGGTTTCAATACTTACCTATTTATCAGCAGCTTGTTATGGATTGATAATTGGGATTTTCTTCCCAATACATACTTCTGAATTTTAATTTTAACTCCTCTGTTTTCTTTTTTATGTGTTCCTTCCACTTCAGTTTTGCATCCAGTGTCATACCTAAATACTTTGCTGTATTAGCATAGGGAACTTGTAATGAATTGATTGTAATTGGTATATGATGATCAATCTTCAAATTTGAAAAGTTAACATTAACTGACTTTGCCTCATTGAGGCCAATGCGCCACTTCTTTGTCCATCTGCTAATAGCATCTGAGGCCCTCTGAAGTTTGCCTGCAGCTTCCTCAATTTCCTTCCCGGTGGCTAGTATTGCAGTATCGTCTGCAAATGTGGCAACTGTTACATCTTCGACATTAGGGAGATTTCTAGTGTACAGCAAATATAATATCGGTCCCAACACGCTACCTTGTGGGACACCAGCTGATATCTTTTTCAGTTTTGAATATTCTTCATTTTTAACCCTAAAATGCCTATCAGTCATATAAGACTGTAGTATTTCAAAATATTGTTTCGGAAAATATATCTCCAGTTTCCACATCAGACCACTATGCCACACCTTGTCAAAGGCCTGTGCTACATCAAGGAAGATACTTGCACATATTTCTTTCTTCTCCAGTGTATTTTCTATAACACTTGTTATTCTATGTACTTGATCTAATGTTGAAAATCTTTGTCTAAATCCGAACTGATGATCAGGGATAAGATTTCTTTCTTCTATGATGGGTCTAAGTCGTTCTAGGAGTAGCCTCTCAAATAATTTTGAAAATATCGGAAGCAATGATATTGGTCTATATGATTTCCTATCATTTGGTGATTTACCCGGTTTTATTATCATAATGACTTGTTTTATTATAATTCCTGTTTTATAATGCAGAATTAAAATTTATATTAATTGAATAAAGTATTAATGTAGAATATTTTTAACTTATCAGTTTTTAAAAAGTAGGCTACTTTTCTGCCATAAAATTCTATAAAATCTCTTTATAGAAAAATGTCATTTTTAAATAACAGTAATTTAATGTAACAGTAATACAGAGTTAATTATTTAAGTGAAGTGATTGACAAGAGAATATTATTTGATCAGTCACCTTATCATCTGTTTACAAGAGATAATAGCTATTGTCTTTGGCCTAGGCTAAGGTTTAACAAGACTTCTATTGTTATCAAATAAAAAATTGCAGAAAATATTTATTATAGGCAGCCATTACTAAAGTTAAGTTGTAAAAGTAGATTTTGCACTAAAACAAATTGAATAGGCTCTAATTTTTATTATTACTCCAGGAGGTATAACATTTGAAAAACACAATATTTGTTTGCATTTAACACTGTAGAATAAGTATGGAAAAAAATTGAAATATAAATTCTACTTTCTAGGAAAATATGGATCATTACTTTATATTTTTTTAAAGTACATTTTACCTTCGAAAAAGAAAATGTTAAATCAGCTGTTAAGTTGATAAAAGTGGTTATCTTCTTAACTGCATTCTATTCTATATCCTAGATTATTATTATTAGTAGTAGTAGTAGTAATGTAGTTGATGAATAATTATGGTAGATGTAATTCTTATATGTATGGACCAGTGTTACATAAAATTAAGTTTTGTGTAATTTTACATTTAATAACTTAAATATTATATTACATTTTGGGCAAAAACAGTATCCTACTATTTTAATAGAAAACATAACACAAGCTTCTGTAGTAAAATTTCTTTAAGCTGCCATGAGTTAAAGAAAGTTAATTTCACGGAGAAATTGTTTTAGCATGCATGCCAGAGCAAGTGTGTTTTAATGATATACATTGCTGTTTATTATCTGCTTCAATGCGTATAGTACTAAAATCTACTGAATTGTAAATTAATTATTAATTACATTAATAGCCATTAACGTGAAATAAATAATAAATTAGCCTAAATGAGGTTTGTTGAATTTAAAATCTATTGATTATTTTCTAATTGTGTGATGAGTATTTAGTTTGCAAATTCATGTTCAAAGTTCATATAATCAGTAATTGGAATTGTTGTTAGTCAGACTAGACCTACAAGTAAACCTTGTAAATTTTCCAAAAGATCAGACACCTATATATGGAATTCTTTTAAACTGAAATGAAGTTTAAAAACTATTATTGCTATGTTAGGGGCTATAGAAAGTTTGAATGTCATTAAGTCGGTTTTTAAATTCCTAACTGATATAAAGACAGTAAAATAAATGGTTTAAAAACATTAGATTGTATTATAGGTTCAGAGCCTAACCAGAACATAAATACATTCAAATTATTACATGATGAACCTTTCTATGCAGATAGAAAAGAGAAGGGGGTGGATAGGAACCAATGTGCAAGGGGTTTCAGCGGGAAAATGGGATACTAACCTGTCCAGATACATTTAATGCAAAGTAAATATTTTCAAGAATATTTGTTTAAATATACAATATTTTTTAATGTCACTGAGCTTCGGTTTTGAGATGTTTGTGTCTACGATGTACAGTTTTGGGGAATTTAGACAAAATCTGAACAACATGAATGATCTTATCAGACTCTGAAATTGAAATGACTGATAGGAAGCAGTGCATACACACATCCCAGTAATTTAAACATCAATTCATTAATAATAATTCAACTAACATTTATTAATTACTCTAACAGAAATTATTGTTTTGAAAGAAAATGTAAGTAGCTTAATTAATTTTTTTTTAAATATAACAGTTACCAGCTATATTTTATTACTTTTCATATGGTTAGTGGAGATTTTCAGTGATAAAGTCATTCAAAGCAGTTTTTTTCTAATAGAAAAAGTGAAAAATGTTGACACAATTTTTATTAAAACTAATTGATTATATGTGCCAATGGCATTCTGTAGCTATGGGTGGGTAATGTTTCATATCAGGAATATTTGTGATATGATAACAGGTTTGATGGATTGATAAAAACAGATAGCTCAGGATGTATGTCCTACAACTGTGTTGCTAGGTACTGACAATCTGAAATATAATTTGTGTTTTCAATGCTGGATTTAGCTTCTTTATGATATTTTTAGCGTTTCATCTACTTAATAAATATATTGCTTGTGTATTGTTCCAGGGCAAAGTTTACCTCTTCGACAAAGTTTTCAAACCAAATGCAACTCAAGAAAAAGTATACAATGAAGCAGCCAAGTCCATTGTTTCAGGTCAGTGCCAGTTTATAAAAAATTCCCAAAAGCTCATTTTTTTGTGGATTCATTTTTTCAACTGTTTCTTATTTAAACATTTTAGAGTTAACACACTTTTCTAACCCTCCTCATGAAGGTCTATTAATTATTGAAAAAGGTGACTTCATAGTTATAGTTTAGGGAATGTATAAACCCAGTTGTTAAATATTTTGCATATTTTGCACTTTTAGTCATAAAAGTGTTGCAGGTGTTTAGTTTCTAAACAAGTGCCTAGTAGAACATGTTGTGAAAAAATAGAACTATAATAAAAATTACTAATTCTGTTTAGTTTAGTAAGATTCAGTTTTATTGGGTTTTTTAACTTGAAATTTTGTAACATTTTAAACTTACTTTTAATGTACAATTTTAAAAATATTATTTCCAAACCATTTTTTTTTTTTTTTTTGCTTGAAAGAAGTATAGATTTGATAGAAGTATAGACTACTTTAACGATTTCGAAATTTCAGTTATAGATAAATATATCTAATCACTCCAGGGTAGCATATCATTAAGCAGCAAGCTCTTAACTCACCTTAGACAAAGAAAACAACCATAGCCCATTTTCATTCGCAGTCCGTATTAAATATCGTATTCATAATAATATTGTAACCATCATTAAGATACTTTCATATAAAACATAAACAAAAAAATTATCTCATTAAATGATCAATGTGTAAGAAAAATAAAGAAGAACAAATAGTTTTGAACAAAAAGGAATAAGAAAAAAAGGAGAATATTCAACAATGAGGAAGCCTTTGTGAATTTAGAATATTCTGGTTCCAAGCATTTGAAAAATGTAGAGATTTTTAAGCATCAGTCAAACAAATTAAGAAACTAACTTGAACTGCACTACATCATCCATTTTTTAAAATATTCAACAAAATACAGTTTACAGAAAATAATATATCTGGTAATTATGTTACCATTATGTACAATTATCTAAGCTTTAAAAACTGGATGGATGATACTTTCCACCAACAGCTTTAATCGTTAGACTTGGACATAATCAAAAGAAAAAAACTTACAAAACTTTTTTCCATAATTAGTGAAAATGTAGAAACTGTCATCATTTTATTTTGTTAAATCATCTATAAATTACCTTAGATCTTTCACCCACACATCACACATCTAGTTATTTAGTCACATGAAATGTTAGTTTTGGGAATTTAGCTGTAAGACCACATAGAAAGTTTTTTAGTGGCTTTAATGAACTTGAAAGCTAACCAAGGCATAAACTGAACATTAAACACTAGATTTGTAATATTATAAAATAAATCAATAATTTTGTAATCATATATTTAATTTTATTCATAATGCAGACATTTTGAGGAATTAAGAATTTCATACTTTAAACTAACTCTTTCAGAAATTATTAAGTAGAATCTAAAAATGATTGGCCAGTCTTACATTATATGTAATGTAATTTGTAATATGTGTATAAAATGTGTTTAGTTTATTTTGAGGCCTATAAGAAAAAAATTTTTTTTTTGGACAACAATAAAAAAATTAATTTTTGACTCACTGTGTAAGTAAATGAGTATTTAACAGAATTAGTTTGCTTCATGTCTTTGTATATTCTTTGTAGTTATGAGTAATTATGTTTCATATCATAAATATTTGTGATATAATAACAGGTTTAATTGATTGATAATAACAGATAGTTCACATTGTATGTCCTACAGCTGTGTTGATGTTAAACTATAAACCATCATTGTTAAATAGGTCATGGTGTTTCCGAAAAATTATGTTTAAATTTTGTCCAAGTGACATAAATCATAATTCATAAGTGACTATATGGATGTTGTTTTATTCATTGAGACAGATTAGTCAGCATTAAATTGTAAAAGCTTGCAAACGTAAAGTTCAAAGTAAAAATGAAAAGTAATATTTTAAAAAGACTTTTTGAATGTTGAGTACAAAGAAGTAGGATGGTGTGAGATGATGTAATGAATAAGGAAGGCTGTATTCAAGTATCACAGCTCAGCAGATTTTATCTCTGTACCTCTTAAATGAAAAGAATCGTTGATATTGTAATATCCTAGGACCGTTAAATGAACATTATAAGGGTCAACAGTTTCTTTTTTTTTTTAACTTTTGCTTTATGAAAGGGATTTTTGAGATTGCTGAAAAATTGTATTTGTAGCTTTACATTTTCCCTTAAAAATGGTTCTTGGAATTGTGTTTATTTTTATCTGTATATGTATTTGTTTACAAACTGATGTTGATTGAATTCTTTGAGTAAGATTTTTCTGTAAACAAAGTTTATTTACCTTTTTGTTTATAATGAAAAATTTATGAATTTTTTGTCATAAAAATAATTTAAATTTCTGAAACAGCTAGTTTCAGAATTAAATGAATTTCATGTAATTTTGCTTTTTTTTAATAACCAAACAAAAATGTGTAATTATCTCCCAAAAAAATCCGGTTAGTGAACTTCTAATAAAAACTGGAATACCTGGCAAAGAATTTTGAGCCTTTTCTCTTATACCGTCCAGTAACTCAATTTTTTTTTAATTTTAAAATTAAAATAATTTTTAATTTGTAAAACATTGCCTACTTGCAGACCTAAATCAATATTGTTTTTATTAATATTTCATTTTTCTTTAACCATAGTTTACTACCATAAGGCATTGATAACTTGGTATCATTTCAATTAGTCTATCATGAATATATAGATTCATGGGATTCAAATCAACTAGACCTATTATATGTAGACTGCTTTGTAGGAAAATTCATCCTACATGACTTCCACACATATTTTATAATTTTTAATTTAAAATTAAATACTTGCAAACTTAAGCCTATTTTCATTTTGTTGGAATTTTAGTTCACTTCGGCTGAAAATAAAGTGCTGTAAAATGTTTTAAGATTGTATAGAAAATAGTTGTAGTCACAACAGAAAAGTCTCAGAATCTTTATGTAACTAAAATTAAATTTAAAAAATGTGTCAACATAGAGCAATTAAGTTTTAAACTCCCACCTTGTTATTGTCTTTTTAATGCTCTTAAACTTAGCCTTGTAAATATATATATAAATTTATTTTAAACTAAAATTGTTCTGATGACTTGCATGTTTGTCTAGATCTACTGTGAGACTGTGTTTTAAATCAGTAATTAATGTGAGAAAGTATGTCTATTGTTCTTATAACATTTATTTTCGGAACTGTAGAAACAAATTGTGCAGGTTACTTTATCATGACAAGATATTAACCGCTTGCACTCACGACAGCGTAGTGGTATGTTATAATTTGTTAAGTAAGGGATGGTTCCCATCAATCAAGTAAAGCTATTGGTTGAAACAAGAAAATGTAGCAGTTCAGACATTGTAATTGGTACTTTGGTCTTCTAGCCTTAAAAACAATTTTATAATTTAAAGTGTTACAATGGCTTTGAAAAATATATATAAATTCTTGTTATGAAACAAGACATAAATACAAACACTGTTTTGTAGAAATTAATATTTTTAAAAAAAAGTGTTAATATCCATTTTTGCCCCAAAAGAATTTAAACTATTAAGCATTCGCGTATTATTTTGGGATTCGACTACTTACTAGTAGTCAAATCAAACACTGTCTCGATCAATGCTAAGCGAGTTTCTGTTTTTTAAAATTATTACTTAATGATGGAATATTTATATTATTATTACTTTTTTTTTTAATTGTACATTTGCCATCAGTTGTGTTTACAGTTCAAAGTATTTCGATTGTGTTAATCAATTCGTGTTCTTAAATGGTTAAAGCTCATTTATGTCCATAATGCTCTCATTAATCTTAACTGGCATAAAGTGTGGATGTTATTCTCTTAAACACTGAGCTGTTCTGTATATACAACTAATGGTAAGGGTCACATTACAAAATAACAACAAAGAAGTTTGTTCTGTTTTTAGTGGTTGTGTTTGTACCTTTTGTTATTCAATTTCAGTTCACTGTACGTATTAAGTAATTTAAGAATGCGCTGAAATCACATAAAGAGGGTCACATAGCCTTTGTGTTTGTAAAGGTTTGACAGTAGACAATAGACTTGTTTTAGTATTACTTTTCATGTTGTATCCTTTTAGCACACATTCAAAGAAAGCCATTTGCTAATAATTTATAATTTGTTGGCCAAAACTGGAAATTGATTTGTTAAGCTTATGCTTTTTCCTTCATGCTCTATATAAGAAAATATACACAGTTTAATGTATCATAAAATTTTATTTTATAACAAATCAGTTTTAAAATTTTCATATTGAGGAAAAACTCAAATAATTTACCATTTCTAAACTGCAAATATTTTATTTTATTTTTTTATTTCTTTAAGTCAACTTTCTCATGTTTCAAAATCATTAAATTTCCTTTTTGGGAGATACTAAAACATAGAAAATTAAAATTTTGTGTAATTTTCTGATAAACATTTTAGATGTTACATTTATATGCAAAAAAAAAACATGAGGGTTCTTTATTGTACCTATGGATGTAAAACTGGATCTGTTAGTGTTGGTGTAAGATTTAGACCAGCCACTAAGGTTGAATGAGTCAGTGATGATGCAAACAGTGAAAGTAGCTTAGAGCGAGAGTAGCCTATTTCCTGCTTTCCTACCATCTCAGCAGGCATGTTTTATTTATTGTATCACTAACTCAGATCTTAATCATTCAGTACAAAAATAATTTTTAAATTCAAACCAATAATTTGATTTTAAAATCTACAGCTTTACAATTGTTAAAATCACTTTTAACAATCTTAGTTTATTGTCTACTAGTAATTTCTTTATGTGACAGAGTCAATATTAATGAATTATTTGTTTTTTTTTTTTTTTGACATTTGTTTGAATTAATATTGTTGAAGTATTCATGTACTTGTCAATTACAAATGTAGTCTGGATTAACATTAGTTAATCATGCCTTTACTTGTGTAGTAGTAAATTAAATAGGCCCCTACCATGTTTGGATTATCATTGTTTAATTATGCCTTATTGATCTACTGTCAAATAAATACTGTCTATTTAAATTAGCATTGTTTAATCATACCTTTACTTGTCTAGTATTAATATAAATAGTGTATGATTGGATTAACATTGTTTAATTATGCTTTTACTTTTCTAGTAACAAATTAATTATACTGTCTGTTAATCATTGTCTAGAAACCATGCAACATAACCATTTTAATACCATCTTTTGATTTATTAGACTTCTATTTTATATAAATTTATTCACATCATTCTTTATTCTGACAACTTTTTACAAATATATGTTATTTCTATAATATCAAGGAGTGTACGATAAGTTGTTTAATATAACCAGACATTAATAATACAATATTCAGTTGACTATGAGACTGCTTGAAAAGTGTTGAAGTTATCAGATTGGTAAAGCAGCCTAAGGAGCTATACTTGGTCAGTATAGTGTGTTAAAACGTGAGTGGGTTTGAACCCAGCATCTGCCATGCATTTTTCATTTACTCAAGAGTTTTCCTGTCTTTGTGGTAAGAGGGAATTTCAGAACCACATAAATAAATGCTGTCATTGTCCTCACTTATGGGAGCCATTTTTTTTTTTTTGTGATTTCTTTGACACTACATTATGTACTTTAATTATATTTTTATTAACCCTAAAAATTATTTTATACATATTTGCAACTTTAATAGAAGAATTTATTTAAGAACTTCAGTTTAATTTCAGTTTATAAAATTTACTCAATTTATTTACCTCTTCATTTTCGTAATAATTTTCATATAATTGTCTCCATACTTCTTCATTTACATATCAGGATTTAAATTTAGTTATCCCAATGGACAAATTTTTCTTCTTTTTTTCAAAATTATATATACATTAATGGTTAATACTGCATATAATCAATTTACAATATTTACATATTTCCATCCTATTCCCATTTAATATAGACAATTTAATGCTAATATATTTAGAACCTCGATACTTATACTCTGTTGATAGCAGCTATAAATTTTAAACTATTAATATGATATACGTTTTTTGGACTTTTTATTCAGAATCTATTTTGCTATTTGATTTAAATCATTTGTTCCGTTTTTATATTAAATATACCTAAAGTAATAATTTTGTCAGTCTAATATTGATGTGTCATTCTAGTTTGTGGTAGTTTTTTTTTATACTATGTCCTTTGCTTATCTATTCATTCATGCTCAACAAAATATCTGTGAATAATCATTCTAGTTAATCATTCTAGTTTGCTGTAGTTTTTACCACCCTAGTATGCCCTATGCCCTTTGCATATCTATTTATTCAGGCTCAACAAACTACCATTGAATCATTGGTTTATGTTATTATTTACTTCCAAAGGCTATTTGATATGGATTAACAAACAGTATGTTGGTTAAGTGACTAGGTTTAATATTTTAATCTTACGAAATTTTCTTTTCGCATTTCAAGGGATGGGTTAATTCTTTGTAAATTACATGCATGATTAAGATTTTTTTTACTTTTTTCTTACTATGTAAGTTATTGTATGTGTCCACCTGAAAACATGATTATCGTTAAATATGTCCATTGAGCATATTATGTGCAAAAATATTACTTTTTCATCCATGTAAAAAAAGTCCATGATATTAAAAGGTTTACTGTTAATAATGATAATCATTTGCTGTAATCTGAGTTAAAATTTTTGGATAAAAACAGATTAAAAGCTAATAGTTTGAAAATATTCAAAATGAAGGCTTAGTAAATATGGTTTCATTCAATGTTTATAGACCTCAAAAAATGGCAAAGAGGTGGAGAATAAAAAATTTCTAACTACATGTTTTCATATTTTTTTCTTCCATTTAGTGCCATTTAAATTATTTGTTTGCTATTCCTGGTGGAACATTTGTAGGAACAACTTTTAAAAAATTCTGAAATATGACTAAAACTCAGTTTTAATTCATTTTCCGTATATATAACTAGGTCTGTTTCTACTGTAATGGTTGCTTCAAGCTTTAATAAATAATTTTTTAATGGAAATTCACTATTGAGAGGAATAAACAGTTTTACACATGTTAATTTCAGTATATGCTCATAATGTTCTCTGCAGTAACACACTATTATCATAGTTACTTAACCTGATTCACCTTATCTATTCAAAGTCAAACCGTTATTCTTTTTACATAAGAATTTCCTTCTAAATTGTGAGCTGGTACTGTTGTGATATATATATATATATATATATATATATATATATATATATATATATAAATGTTGATATATATATATATATATAAATGTTGATATATATATATATATATATATATATATATATATATATATAGTAGGTATATTGTAAGGTGAACAAACGTCACAGTAATCTGGAATTATCCAAGATTTTCACAGTTAATCCTGGGCATCACAAAAAAATAGTTTTGGGACACCGGAATGTACCAGAAGTGCATTTGTGTAATTTTTATTTTCTACTGGTGTTACTTTTTAAATTTTAACCATATTCATAATATAACTTGTGTGTTAATTAATTCTAACATATTTTAAACTATTAATCAAAAAAATTCTGTATCTAAAAAATTCTAAAAAAATTGTTATAGAAAATATCACATGTAGAATTTTTTATAGAAAATGTCATTGCAGAGTTAGAGGAAAAAAGTAATAATTATAATTTGAAATTAAAAAAAAAACTTATTCAGATCTTTGTACTCATGATGTCCGGAAATCTGTGTGAGTCACATGTGACTAGAGGTCTGTCAAGTACTGGTGCGAGTATACCAGGCAGGGTTAGGCCTACCTAGGGAAAATTTATAGCACTATTTGTTTCAAAATTTAATTTGCAATAATCAAATTATTTGTATTTTAAAACCTGACCTGCAGGTCATCAAATTGTTGGAGCTGCTTCAAAGTTAAAAATGTGATTTGAAAATTAACAGTGTTACTTTTACTTTCCCAGTGTATGTATACATACACAATATGTTTACGGAGTTGAGTCTGAAAATCCTATGTAATAAGTAGAACAAGAATAATCAATTCCTGCACTTAGTGTGTGTGGCAAGATGTTGATGTATTTTCTTATTGAAGTTAACACTATTTCATGTTGGAAGTTTGTAGAGAACTAACAAACTACTGTAACAACAGTTTTATTATTAAAAAAAAAAACTAAGTTATACAAGACTTGATTTAAAAGAGTTTATAATGATATAATATTTAAGTAGTAATGAAAAGATTGTACAAAATTTATAAATTGTTTTGTAACTTCTAGTATTTATTGTTAAAAAAAAAATCAAAGTTAATGGTTATTAAATAAATTATTGTGCCAGACAACCATATTGTTCTAATCATAAAAAAAAGGCTTAAACTGAAATCTGTAAAGTAGTTTGGTTGATTCAGCTGAATATTACAAAATAAGTTTAAGGAAATTGAATTAAAATTTTTGTTCAAATTATGCTTTAATATTTTATATAAGTGTGATTCTGTATTACACTTAATAGAGAATCACCAGATCTATAAACATAATTACCAAACCTTTAATTTATGTAAAAATTTCTTTGTGTTAATGCTTTTTTATTAATAAAGTCCCCTAAGTTGATGGTATTATACAAACTACTGTAGAATTAATTAGGCCCCAAAATTCCAAAAAGAACAGTTCACAGCTGAGTGTAGTTAGAATTCTTGCTGCCTTGATGTCAGTTGAGCTTGCAGATAGCTGACCTAACAGTTTCTGTCTGTCCGTTGTTGATTATATGGAAAGTATTACGAGCATTACCCATGAATGTTGAGTTGAACTACAGTGTAGATTTGTTTTATTTGACAGTTGCTATATATAAATATTAATGTGTATAACCTATTATTCAATTTTTTAATGAAAAATCTGTTTAAAAATGTTTTTGTATAATATTTCTATTTATATTATAAGTTGTTAAAAAAAGATTGCTTAATTTTAATGCTGTATTTGTCTAAAATCAGTATATTTTTATTATATTTTTTTGCAAACAAACTATATAAATATGTTATCTGTCGCAGATGTACTTTGTGGGTACAATGGAACTATTTTTGCCTATGGACAGACGTCCTCAGGTAAAACACACACGATGGAAGGCGTTATTGGCGACCAAAACAAACAAGGTATAATCCCTAGGATTGTGAATGACATATTCAACCACATCTATGCCATGGAGGAGAACTTAGAGTTTCACATCAAAGTTTCCTATTTTGAGATTTACATGGATAAAATCAGAGATCTACTCGATGGTGAGTTGTATACAAGTTATGAAATAATAATTTATTTTGTCAATTAGTATTCAGTTTTAGAAGTCGCTGTAGTTTTGTATGTTCACATTTTTTTCTCCTGTATTTTTATTTTTGGGTTCAGATGGTATTTTGTTTTACTATGAGGAGTTTTAAAACATGCAGTGATTTACTGTTGTTAGTATTGATCAGTATTTCCTGATCAAGGTTTTTATGTATATCTTCTTGAATGCCTCATTTCTTCTTCCGTGTCGTATACTTAACATATATGACTATTATGAAGTATCAATTATTTGGGGTTGGAAATAGATATTAATGAAAGATAATAGAATATTTATTGTTAATTAAATACATTTTAATGACAGTATAATAAGTCATTAATTTATTAATCAAATTTATGAATTTACAAAATTAAATCTTATTTTTATGGATACTGCATCACATTATTTTACTCAAAATCTTATACTAACTGTGACAGCATCACAGGCATCTGTGATCTCAACATACTTCTGCATTTTCAGACATATTGTTTTTTTGGCATATGGTTTTTTTGCTCTTTGTGGAAGGAGAAATAGAGGGAAATTATTGGTGGAGAGAGTATAGTTCAAGCTTGCTTTATTGTATGATACTAGAGGGCCTTAAGGCAGCTATTTTTAGTGCTAATTTTGTTTATTCACAAAAAACTGAATGCAGGATTATTTCCATATTCATATGTGTAGAAAATGTCATAAAATATGAAAATTCTCTTTTTTACAATGTGTGTGGTGTAACAGTTACATTTTACAAAACGAGTATGAGAGGCCCGTTTCTTATACATTAGGCCAGGCACAAGTTAAGACATAGCCAACACAGGTGAGGAATTGTGACTCATCATGGATGTCTGTGAAACAAACAAACAAACCATTGGACCTATGCACATTGAATTACAGTGTGATGTGACTTAGTTTCTGTGTCATGTGACTTAGTTTCTTCTAGGTCCGGTTGACACGTCACAGTTTTTACTAGCGATTCTGAGCTACTGCAGTAATTTATCAAGTGAAATATATGTATCTCTTGACATACATTTATCAAGAGACTGAGACAAGGATTTTTTCCTTTACAGCATTTTGTTTAGTTAGTTGATCTTTTCCATTCAACTGGGAACTAAACAAAAAAGCTATCCCAATACAAATAGATAAAGCCAGTAGCTTCCTCAGCTTGGTACTTACATAAAATGTTCAAAAAAAGTAATCACCTGAGAAAAACAATCAATTTTTCCTTTACCAGGTCATAGAATTCCTAAAATTATTCATGTTTTAGTTAAAAATACATGATAAAAAAGGTAAACCTTTTTATCACTAACCTCTTGAGTTAAAGCAAATTCACAATAATTTTTTTTTTTTTTATTAAGGTACTTTTTTCTTTCATTCTTTTTTGATAAAATTATATAAGCAAGCATTTTGTTCTCAAACTCATCATCAGAATCTGATTTCGAACTCAAATCCAGAAACTCAGTTGTAAATTTCATTGTTTTCTTACAAAACTTAACCACTTGGCAACCCAATTTAGTAAATACTGTGTAACAACTGTGTTCGGTCTCCAGCAGGTTTACCTGTGTTACCACAGTCACATTGATCTCCATCACCACACCCTACTTCATGTCTTCAACTTGTGCCTGCCTTAAAACAATAATTTAAACATAATTTTATAACTATATGTAATGTTTAGCCTGTAATAGTATGGGATAACATTTAGTTAAAATACTTTTTAAAAAATGTGTATTGTAAATGATAGCATTTCTTTCTTCGTTCATATTTCTGTATAATCTGAATTTTATTCCTGCAAGTCATTGTCAACCCCATTTGTCTTAAATTTTATTAGAACTCTAACTGTTAAAAATATTTTGTAAATAAAATAGATATTGAATTTGCTTGAAAACCATGTTAATTGGTTGTTCCAGTTTCCAAAGTCAACTTAAGTGTTCATGAAGACAAAAACAGAGTACCATTTGTGAAGGGTGCAACAGAGAGGTTTGTTTCCAGTCCTGATGAGGTGTTTGAAGTAATAGAAGAGGGCAAAGCTAATAGGCATATTGCTGTAACAAGTAAGTATAAATTACGTATTTTATTTTATAAGTTGGTCCATAAGTCTCCATACAAACTTTGGTTGTTTTTTATACTATAAAATTTATATCTACTAATATTTTTACTTCTTTTGTATTAATAATTGTTGTACAATTATTACTTGTTGTACAACATTGTTCTGTTTTCCGTAATACAACAAAATACTAACTAAGCAGGAATGTATCGATATTATTTTATTAGCTGCATCAGGTAATACACACAGAGTGTCTGGCAGTCCTGAAAATGCCCTTAAATATTAACCTAATTTAACTTAACCCTTTCTGCAAAATTTTTTTTTATAATTTTAGGCAAGACCTTAAAATCACTTCCATTTATACTAATCATATTATTTTGTATTACTAAGGAGCCAAACTTAAGTGAATAAACATCATTAAATGGAAAAAAGAAACAGATTTGTTTATTCAAAAATATAATATATTTGGTTATTCTTCTTAGAAATGCATTTTATCAATATCAGTGTGATCTTAAAAATGCCTACGATGTGAAGTATAGTATAGTAATGATGTTATCGTGGTGTTTGGTCAGTTGTGTTGTGATATCTTGGATTATTTCTCGGCCGAAACACATGAAGATAAGAAGCTTCACTTCAATATTAATAAGTATGTACTTGTATTGTTCATAGGTGCATAAAAATATTATAAGCTCATATTTCTTTGGTTGTAAGTGGTTGACACATATGCTTGAAGCGTATTTTGGTTGTTTTAAAAATAATGTTATAACTAATTAACACAAATAAATTTTTATATATTCAAATTTGTTTATATATGTAAATTGGGTATGTGGATAGTTTAAAATGTCCTTAGAAATTGACTTGCTTATTTTCTAGACATCCTGTACTCACCAAATGACAGTAGCTTATAGTAGAACCTACCAAACAGAATTACTCGTGCCACCTAAGCTACTACAAAAATTGAAGACCTAACTAAGATTTGGCCCTCCCATAATGGATAAAACCCATCAACTATGATACTTGTAACTGTTTCCAAAACTCTAAAGAATACCAAAGTCATCAGTCAATTTTTGGGAAATGATATAAATAAAACAATTATTTTTAGAATTGTAAAATAATAGTAATAATAACAAATGGCATCTATACAGAATGAAATTTCTTTATAACTTGTTGGAAGGTGATTACGATAGAAGAGTTGAATTTTGCTTTTGGACTGTTGAAAAAGACAGAAATGACCCACTGTTTTACAGTGTCATATTGTTCTCTAATGAGACAAATTTTTATGTGAATGGCCAAAATATGCACTACTAAAGTGAAAACAACCCACGTTGATTTGATGCAAGTAAGATGCAAGATGCTAGGAAACATGGTTTGGTGTGGCATAATATAGGTTGGATGCATTGTTGGACTCATTTTTATTAATGACAACCTAAATTCTAATGACTGAACATGATAACATAAGGAGTTCATAATGCCAGCATATTGAATGAAGAAATTCGTGGGTGACTAGATAATCAGTTTCCTAACTCTTGGATTGGACAGTGAGCTCCGATGAAGTGGCCACTGTATTCACCAGATCTCACTCCCCTTGATTTTTACTTCTGGGGACATATGAAGGTGTTGGTTTAACAGGAAAAAAATCCAAAGTGTTGCTCCTCTGCTTCATTAAAGTATGTGCAAAAATAATGCCTGAAGTTCTTCAAAGTGCTTCAGCATTGTGCTTCAACTTTGTGCTTCAGCATTGTGGAACTTCAAAAATTATGAATGTATCTAACAATTATAATAAAGTTTGCTATTTTGATATTTATTGAACGTTTCTCTCCCAAAAATTTGGGTTTGAAAATTATTGGAAAGAACTTTATAATTGAAATAATGTCCATTTAAAAAAATAATTTTCCTTGCATAATTTGTTAACAGATTGATTAAATTAACTCAGATTATTTTGAACTGTTTGTATATATTTATTGACAAACCCTTGTGTTTCAGATATGAATGAACACAGTTCACGTAGTCATAGTGTTTTCCTGATCAACGTTAAACAGGAAAATTTGGAAAATGAGAAGAAACTGTCGGGAAAGTTGTACCTTGTCGATTTGGCTGGAAGTGAAAAGGTAACTAAATTGTTACTTGAGCTATTGTCTCCAATTTGTTCTGCTATGATTGATTGGTTCTGGTTATTTGTTGTGCTATTGAAATTTCCCATCAATTCATTATACTGCATCTAAATGTCAACTACCATACATACAGTAATCTAAATATTTTTATCAATGATCAGGTTGTCTAACATACCCAAGTTTTCAATTTAATCAATTTGACTCTGTAAAAACATTGAATTTTTTTAGAACTGGAAATTGTTTACATTATTTATTAAAAGAGTAAAATATGAGTTTGTTTAGTATATAAAACAAAAACATTTATAACTCCAAATGGGCATACTTCGAAAGTAATGTAATTTAGTATTTCCAAAACATTTTTTTTTTTTTTTGAAGTCTTAGAATATCAAACGTTTTATAAAAAGTAAGAACTATCTTCCATCAGTTAATTTTAAACAGTGACTTTAGATGTTCATTTAAATTTTATAATTTGTTAGTTTTGATTTAAATCCAATTAAATTTAATGGCTACAATTTTTCCTTCTAAATTTTACGCTTGATTTCACTTAAATACTTTTTAAAACATTTAAAATTAAATGCAATAACCATATACATGCAGAAATTTAATTGCTTGAGTAAAGGATTTCTTTTGTGTTTATAATGCTGTAATTGTCTTTGACATTTGTATGGCACCTGACTGCCAGAAAATATTTTATTATGAGCATATACTAACATTAATGTTAAAATTTGTGAACTATCTAAAGGCACTAATAAACTTACCCATGTTTGTAAAGTGTGTTGATCTCAGCTTTGACATATCTGAGATAGCTGGTGATTATTAAAAACTGTATAATACAAACCTCTGCCTTCAGTGTCAAAAAAAAAACCACATCTGTAGAGTCATTGCATATGAGGGATCCTTTTACCACTCTTAGTTGTTGTTTTTTTTAAAGTCAAGTTGCATACAGTTATTAAGAATTATAACAAGTATACATTTTTTTCATCTTCACCATCCAAGATATTTGTAGTCATTTGAATTGGGAACCAATACACTCAAGACATAGATAACATTGAAATAGTACTGGTCAACACAACTCTACATTGTGTGGGCAGTGTCTTCTGTGTATACTGAGCTTCCTGAAAGATTAACAGAAAGTACTATCCAGAAAAAATAAAACAGGTGTTATAGAAATATTAAACTTTGTGTATTGTGCATATCTTTGTATCTACGTAAATGGCTAATTGAACATAATTAGACTAGGTGGCTACAAAATATGGAACAGAGCTGAGCGGAGCAGAATGAAGATGAATGGTAACCAGAAGTGGAGTTCATTAAGTTTAAAAAAAGTTTGTATATTTTAAATCTAAATATTTATTCCTATTGTAAAGGATTCTAAGAAACTACTATGTTCAAAAACCGTAACCTAGGCAATGGTAACCTAGATAATGAGAAGCAATAATTTTGAAGGTGTAGTCAGCATCCATGGACCATGCCTCTTCACTCTGCTCAGCTCCATTATGTTTTCAGTAGCTGCATTTATGTTAAGTACAACAGGTTGGGTTTTGATTGCGTACTCCACACCACTCAGCTCAACTCCACTCTACTCTACCATCAAGCCTTAATTAGAAATTTGGTTCTGTTATCTTCATACCAATTTTAAGTTCCAAGCGTTATAAAAATTTCACAAAATTATTTGAACAAGTTATGTTCAAAAGGTAATAAATTACAGAATGTAATGAATTAAATTTAGTTTCCATTATATTTTAAAGTACTAGTTGAAAATAATAAATGTGTGACTTTAAGCCATGTTAATTTCTGATTGTACTGATAATAAATTATTAACAACATTTTATTAGTAAAAACCTATCAAAACAATGTTGATGTAGTAGAAAGAGTTAAAGATTCCAGTTATAAAATGAGGCTAGAATCAAACAAATATAAAACTTGTTCTTTGCATATTACATGGAGTAATAATCGTGTTGTAGGTCAGCAAAACTGGAGCCGAAGGTACTGTATTGGATGAAGCGAAGAACATCAACAAATCTCTGTCTGCTTTGGGAAACGTAATATCAGCTCTTGCTGATGGCAATAAAACACACATACCTTACAGAGATTCCAAGCTGACGCGTATCCTGCAGGAGTCTCTTGGTGGCAACGCAAGGACCACCATCATTATCTGTTGTTCTCCTGCATCATTTAATGAGTCCGAGACAAAATCTACGCTTGATTTTGGCAGAAGGTGAAATGAAATGATTGTACAAAATTTAAATATTAACAGCTTTTAACATTAAAATATATAAATATATATCTTTATTATGAACTCTCTAGTCAAACTTTGGCACAGTACTTTAGATGTTAATAATAAAATTAGAAAACCAATTCTTTTTTAAGATTTCAAATAAAGTTCAGATAGTCGAAGGTTAGTCTTTGACTGATACCAGTTACTAGAGGGGGCAAGGTCTTACATTCAACCGTAGTTTGTAACTTGTGTTGTTTAAGTGCTGTATCTCTCTAAAAAGTGGTAGGCTATGCTTCTAAAATATAATTACTAGTTTCTTAAAAGTGTTTTTATATTAAATTAGTTTTCATTAAAATGGTTAACATTTATTCTTACTGTTTATCACATCACAGATCTTTTTATATTAATTTAAATTCAAACCATGATCAGTGTAAAATGTTTTTTTTTAAATTAATAAAATATAATTTTCAGGGCGAAAACAATTAAGAATGTAGTAACAGTGAATGAAGAATTAACAGCAGAAGAATGGAAACGTAGGTATGAAAAAGAAAAGGAGAAAGTTGCCCGCCTTAAAGGAAAGTTAGAAAAATTGGAACTGGAACTAAGCAGGTTAGTAATATCTACTTTGGAGATTTTCATTCGTTCATTTAGTATATATATATATATATTGTTTCTTGACTACTCTGAGATAAATACAGTTGTTACAATTTATTGATGACAAAGATGATTTCAGAAGATGACAAAGGAATTTTCATTCCGTAAATTGGACTGTTGTCTGATATGACCATTTGTTCAGGTCATATCACTGTATATTTAGTTATCCTCAACAAACTAGATTTAAACAAAAAGTAATATTGATTTATACTGTAGGTGGCGAGGAGGTGAGACTGTAAATCCTGAGGAACAAGTCAACCTGCAGGAACCTGTGGAAGTTACCACACCTGTTGCTCCTGTTAATGAAATTAAAAAAGGTAAATCACACTATTAATATTATTTAGTAAAAGCAACAAACAAGATTTTAGGATTTAAAAAAACTCATTTTTGTTTTATAATAAATAGCCTTGATTTTTTTATTTTAGTTACTGTTTGCCAAGTACCAAATTAAATCCAAGACTTTTAAAATTAAGTTGCATTTTAGTGAATTTCTGCTGGACTAGTTTGTTCCTAAAATATTTGATTCACTCTATTTTGTGTTGTAGATGGAGTAATAGGACCAATACCAGCAACGCCAGGAGGTGGCATCATGATGGGCTCATTGTCCAATGAGGAGAGACAGAAGCTAGAGGAAGAAAGAGAGAGGCTTTACCAACAGCTAGATGAGAAGGATGAAGAGATCAACCAGCATTCTCAGTATGTGGAGAAACTTAAGGAACAAATGTTGGAACAAGAAGAGGTAAGTTATGAAATCATGAAAAATATTTAGTGGTTTCTTGGATAGCATATATAAAACAGGGTGATTTTGTTGATTAGAAATTCAGTAAAATTTTTATTATAAAATATTGGTTAATAGAATAGACATATAACAGAAAATCTTTAAAAAACAATCCACCCTTTTCATTGTATATGAACAAAAGACCCAAAAAATACACAAAAGTGGATGTACGTTCTGCTATAAAATAAAACATTAATATAATTAATATTAATCTAATCAGTTGTCTTAATCATATGCTGAAACAACTAAACCTCTACTCACTAAGCAACATCAGTCACTACAGTTTATCAGCCACAAATGCAACTAACTGAATGAGTGATAAGTGGTCACATAAGTGACCAAAATGTGACTGACTCATTAAAATGAAAACGTGTCCCATTTCGGCGCCTGCATGGCTTAGCAAAAATGTGAAACTTATGTTTTGCTACAATTTGGCTGCTGTACTGTATTGTGAACATTGGGAGAGATCTAAATTGTACTAATAATTGTTTACATTTTTATTTTTTGCTTTTATAATTTCTTTTACCAGCTGTGTAAAAAAAATTGTCAGCTCAGTAATATTTAATTACTGTAAATTAACTTGTTATGATTGACTGGTGATTAAGAGAACTGGCAGTTATAAGGGTGACAGTTCAGTTGAAGTTTCATTGTATTTACTTCAAATTTGATAATATTTAAAATTTTAAAAATCTGAAATAATTATCGTACAGTAGAAGTCCATTAGTCCGGCATCCAATAGTCCGGAATGCCCGATAGTCCGGCATCGCTCCGGAAAATTTTACAAATATTGTTTTTCTCCAAAAGTGTCTTTAAAGCAAATAAAAACGCTCAAGAGCTATTCGAGAAGTTTTTGGGGTAGTTCGGGACCATCCGGAAGCGCTCGGTATTGTTCATAAACAATGCAATGCCATCTGTCACGAAGTCAGGTGCAGTGCAGCTCTGTCATTCCATCACGAAGCGTCTTCGCCATTTTTTTGTGCTTGGTGTTTTGTGTCCTTCAGCGATCGCAGTAAACGTAGCTTTTGAAACTGTTTATAAAAAGTGATTTTCGTTCTAACTATACAATGCCCATGTTTTCAAAACCTAAGCCTTCGAGTTCAAAAGGAGAGAAGCGAAAACACGTAACACTGACTCTCAATCAGAAACTAGAAATCATCAAACGGCTAGAAAAAGGCGGAATAGAAATGTTTAATGAATGAGTTTAATATTGGCTCATCGACTATTTATGACATTAAAAACAAAAAGATGAACTAATGAAGTTTGCTTCTAATCGTTAACAACTGAAAAATTGGCTTCTAGACAAACATTAAAAAAGCCAAAACTGGAACAGCTAGATAGTGTATTGTTCAAGTGGTTTAGTGCAGTACGTTCTGAAGGGAAGCCGGTAACAGGGCCAATGATTGTTGAAAAGGTAAAGAAATTCGGCCAAGCAGGTAGGACTTGCTGAAAGTGAATGTAATTTTTCTGATGGTTGGCTCAGAAACTTTAAATTTCGGCATGGAATTAGAAGACTTGATGTAACTGGAGAAACACTTTCAGCAAACCAAAACTCTGCTGAAAACTACAAAGACGAGTTTGAGAAAATCGTGGCTGATAATGATTTAACACCTGAACAGATTTACAATGCTGATTTAAACAGGGCTATTGTGGCGATGTTTACCAACATCTACACTAGCTGGGGGAGAAGAAAAAGCAGCCAAGGGTTTTAAAAAAAACAAAGACAGATTAACCGTTTTGCTGTGTGCTAATGCGTCTGGAAACCTCCGAGTGACCCCTTTTGTGATAGGTAAATCTGCAAAACCCAGAGCTTTTAAGAATGTTAAACACTTGCCTGTCCAATACGGTGCTCAATCAAATGCTTGGATGACTGCCAACCTCTTTAAAGACTGGTTTTTTCACCACTTTGTGCCTCAGGTCAAGGAATCCTTTAAAAGCCTTGGTGTACCAGAAGATACCAAAGCCATCCTTCTTTTGGACAATTCATGAAGCCCACCCTCCAGTAGACGAAAGTTAGTTTCTGGAAATATTGTGGCTACTCTGCTCCCACCTAACGTAACATCTTTGATCCAACCCATGGACCAAGGGGTTATTCAAAATTTTAAATGCTTCTATAGAAGGTCTTTTATTCAAGGCCTTTTAAATGCCGACTGTGACGTGACTGATTATCAAAAAAAGTTTACTGTAAAAGATGCCGTCTATGCTATTGCACTGTCTTGGAACCAGGTGAAAAACAAAACACTCCAAAAATGCTGGAGAAAACTTTGGCCAGCTGCAAACCCTGCTTCTGACCTAACTCTACAGACTGATGAGGAAGAAAAGGATCAAGACGCTCTGATCAAAGTTTTGGATGTCGTTAGAAGTGCTGACAATCCCATGAAAAACCTGTCTGAAGATGAGGTAGAGGAGTGGCTTCTAATCGACGAGAATGAGCCTGTTGAACAACAACTGACCGATGAGGACATTATCAACAGTGTAGTAAACCCTCAGAACCTCTAAATCTTGAGGAAAGTGACTCGGATGCCGAAAAGGAAAAAACTAGCTGGGCAGAAGCTGCAGAAACATTAAACAAGTTTATCACTTTTGCTGAGGCTAGTACAAGCTACAGTGCTTCAGAAGTTATTGATTTGCATATAATTAGGAATAACTTTTACACTAAACGTAAAAATTCTATAAAACAAAAGGACATTCGTGACTTTTTTAAATCTAAGTAAAATATGTTTTACATTACGTGTATATTATATGTATACATTTACATTATATGTAAATTAAAATAAATTTAGTTGTATGCATTAGCATAGTGTATTAGTACTTTATTTATTAACCTATAATTACCACCTGATCGATCGGAATTTCGGACTGCCCGATAGTCCGGAATGCCCGATAGTCCGGCACCGAACGTGCCGGATTATCGGACTTCTACTGTATTATAATTTGTAAAAAATTGTGAAAAAATTTTAAATATCTCAATTACATTGGGAATTATAAATCTTGATATTTCAGAACTTAGTACAGCAATAATTATTAATCAAAGTTTATCACATTCGCAAAGTTTTACAAAACTTCAATAGAACTCCTGTTTTGATTTAAAAAATTATAAATAATAACTATAGTAAGTGTTTATAAAGTTTTAATGCAGTTTCAGTTTTGATTTAGAAAATTGGAAATACATTTAGTATAGTAAGTGCTTATATCTTTACAAGTAGGCTTAGAATATAGTTCCTCTAATAATCACGATCATTCATTGCTAAATGAAATAAGACTGTAGTTTTGGTGATATAATTTTTTTTACAGCTTATCACTTCCACACGAAGGGACTATGAACTCTTGCAGCAGGAGATGAACCGCATTACTCAAGAGAATGAAAGTGCGAAGGAGGAAGTGAAGGAAGTGTTGCAGGCCTTGGAAGAACTTGCTGTCAATTATGACCAGAAGTCACAGGAGGTGGAAACGAAAAATAAGGAAAATGAGAATTTAACAGAAGAGTTGATGCAAAAACAGGTAATACTCATAATATATTGATGAATTTTCTTTTAAAAAAAATTGTTCGATTTAAGTTAAATTTGAGAAAAATGTAAGAGTATAATTTTATAAAATTAACTTAAAAGACTTTAATATAATTTTTTATTTGTAAAAATGTATTCATTACAGAAGTTTATACCTAATTTGAAATAAAAGAAATTTTGTTTTGTAAAAAAAATTATAAATTTAATAGCACTAATTGTTTTGTGATTCTTTTCATAAAACTTATTTATTGTGTTATAATACATGAAATTTATGATGATTTTAATTCATTTTCCTTCTTTTAAGTTTTTTCTGTTATTTTTTTTTAGACTATAAAATCATTTAAAATTTTTACTTATAATGCTGTTCTTAATTGTGTAAGTAAAATCACTGAGTTTGCTAGTAATCTCAAAGTATAATGGAGTGTGTGTTTCAGTCATCACTCAATTCCACTTCCTCTGAATTGCAACAGTTGAAAGACATGTCAACACATCAACGTCGACGTATTACAGAGATGTTAACCAACTTATTGAAGGACTTGGGTGAGATTGGAGTGGCCATTGGTGGTGACGGAGAGTTAAAGGTAATGAAAATTAATACAGCATTAATATTTATATCTTGTAGATTTTCATATTGAAAATGTGGCGTGGTTAGGTTTATCTTGGAAATGAATAATTGTCTGAGGTGGAAGGTGTATTAAGGTAATAAAATACACAAGTGGCTTCCACCACTTGACAATATTGAGGTAATGAGTATATAAATATGCTTTAAAAAATTTGAATTATTACACAAAACTGGTTTAGCAAATAAACATTTGCTTAACTTGTTTTTTATGTAAGTTTAATTTTTAGTCTAAATTTTATACAAAATATTATTAATTTCATATTGTTAGCAAAATTGCTCTTACAAATATTTGATGTAGTTGTGTGAAACTTTTATTATTTGTTTTAAAAAAATAAATACTTATAACCCAAGGTTAAAATTTTCCTGAAATTCAAACAAAAAATTTACAATTTTTAGTTTTTAAAATTTTTAGAATTATTTGTTTATTTCTACAAAAATCTCTATGTGTTTCAGTTGACCTCCGACAGCAATGGCAAACTGGAGGAGGAGTTTACGGTTGCTAGGCTATACATTTCCAAAATGAAGTCTGAAGTAAAGAATTTGGTACAGCGTTGTCAAGGTCTTGAATCTTTTCAGACCGACTGCAACAAGAAGGTAATAATAATAGTTGGTGCTGTTTTAATTTGAGTTGTTATGGTGACCAAGAGAACCGTAATAAGTAGATCTATAGAGTGCTAGGTCATAGGATGTTGTTTAGTTATATTAATCACTTTGTATCAATTAATCTAAGTGGCATAAAATAGAAGTTAAAAAATATTCCTGCATTTTATAAGTAATTTATGTGAAGATAACATATCAGCATCAATTATTAATAAAGGACTTATTTTAAACCTTGATATTTTCTATGGTTTTGAAAAAAAAACTTTTTAACAAAATAAAATAAAAGTTTATATTTTAGTACATCTCTTTAAAGTATAATTGTTGCTTTGTAAATAAAGATAAGGGGTAGATTTGTTTTACCAACTGAATCATTACACTTTAAAATTTGCTGTTATGCTAATTATAAAAAAGGTAATTTTATTATGATATATCTCCTTGATCTCTGCCTTTACATAGGTGTATAAGTTATTTGTGTTTTACAGGTCAGCGAATATGAAAAAGACCTTGCCGAATGTAGGTTATTGATCTCCCAGCATGAAGCTCGCATGAAGAGCTTGCAAGAGTCCATGAGAGAGGCAGAAAACAAGAAGAGAACTTTAGAAGAAAACATTGATGCCTTAAGAGAGGAGTGTGCCAAGATGAAGGCTGCAGGTACTATTTTGTTTTTGCTTGTCTAACTTTTTCTCTTCATATTATGTAATAAATACCAGTATACTGATTTGTTCAGCGAATTTGATTTGGTATTTTTAGTGCTAAATTTTCAGGTATCCACAGTCCTGGAAAGCGTGAAAATAGTTTTTGTTATGCGTACAGTCCCACACAACCCCATGTATTACATTACAAATGTGCATATTTAATGGAAAATTTTATTAAAAGCCTAAAAGTGGCTATAGGGAGAGCCTGATAAAATTTAAAATTCTTGATTTCTCAAAATTCTTTTACATATTTTGTTCAAATGATGTCATATATGAAGATGCATAATTTGAGTCGCTGTACTGAATTTGGATTTAAAAAAAGTTGCAGTTCAGAAGTAAATTTAAGGAAATAAGGTTAACGCCCAGAATCTGATTGGTTTTATGTGTCCCAAAACCATAATTTTTTTTTTTTTGAGATAGAGATGAATATTTTTTTGTTTGAGGATCAGTGCAGCTAAAATTAATTGAGCTAACATTATATAACAAAATTGTTGCAATTTTTTTTTGTTACTGAATATATTATTTTTAAAACTAGTTTTGTTTTAGTTGAATTTTAATATTTCTTATTGATTTATTTTGTGTGATTGCTATTTGTCATGCTAACAGTGACGGGCAGTAAGATGTTTACTTAACTAACACTAACAAATAATTTCTTTAGATTACAGTTGATAACTTAATCATAATGCAGTGAAGATGGATTGTGTCAAGAGAACATATAGGTACTGGAAATCTGTTTCTGAGTAGAAGTCAAAAATTCAAATTTGTTATGATTTTTATTGTAAGATAACAAAATTAAAAAAGAAATGTTCCAATTGTTAATTGTGTTTTGTGTAGAACAAGTGAATGCAGTTTCATCCAAAGAGAAGGCAGAGGAGCGTGAAAAAGCCAACACCATGCGGGTAGCGTTGGAGGAACAGATGGACCAACTGCGAGATGCTCACCAACGTCAGGTGGCTGAACTGAGAGACGAGATTAGTGAGAAACAAGCCCTTATTAACGAGGTCAAAGAGTAAGTATTATCATTCTGTGTTTTGCTACAGTTATGTTTATTAGAGAGAAATTATTATAGAAAATATGGTGGGTTTTATTTTGATTTATCATTTTTAAAGTTAGTTTTTGATGAAATCAAAGAACCTGGCAAATCGATAAGTATGATTTACTGAAAAGAAAAACGGGAATACTGTATATGTGCAAGGGGGATAGAGACACGATAAATAGATGGACAGAATAAATAGCACATCAATGATTTTTTTCAGCAAGTTTAAAATGTAGAAAGATAAAGTATGAGGAAACTCATAAAGTTTAGAAAAAGACATATTAAGCATCCAAAATATAGAGTTTTATGTACTCTTAAGAAATAAAAATGCTTAAAAAAGCTTCCAAATTTAATTTAAACTTCCGTGTAATTTACTTAAATCTTAACTTTATGTACAATTGGTTCTTGTAAGGCTTTTCTTTTAATCTAAAAAAAAATTTTAATCCAAACAAATCCAATTCTGACATACAACAGATGTAAAAAAAAACAGATTTAACAAATTACACTTATGTTCTGTAGTTCACATTTTATTAATGTTTACGTCATTTTAAATTTTAAATTTACTAAATTAAAAATAAAAATCAGTTTAGTTTATAATAAATTTATTTTATATAAAATCTGTCCTTATTGATTAATTGTTTATTATTTCGTATATATTTGTTTATTACTTCCAAGCCGGCGGAGGCAGCTGAAGTGAGCAGCTGATGGGCTTAGCGACCCCACCATACCTCTAGCTCATTCTACTCCCACTCATTTACTCAACATACACACAATACAAACACACACACACACGCACCCGAAGGGGGGTGCAGACTAGCTGCACCTATTGAGAGGACCTAGACGAACCTCGCGGCACCCGAGTCTAACACACACTTACGATTTAAACACTTTACACACACACACACACACACGTACATTTAGGGATTTGCTGTATTTGTCCCGTTATGTCTGGAAGTGACGATACTGCTTGGTTTCCTTTGGCGGGCCAAGTATGCGGAACCTGATGTGTGCCTAGCACTGCCAAGGACCTCTGATGGGACAAGTTCTGGGACCGAGCAGCCTATAGGTGCCTGGCAAGCACATGAGTGTTGAGTTATGGGTGTCAGAGCTCATAGCTGAGTCTATCGAAACAAATGGTTGCATTCTGTGAGTACATAGAGGGCGGCTGCCAGTGGTGCTTGAGTTTGGGGAACCGTAACTATGTACCGGAACCCATTCCTAAAATATTCTGGAGTGCTGACAGACATGTATTTCGGCTCCAGGATATTTGGAGATCCCCCCCCCCAATTTATTGGGGATTCTCGCTTTAGTTCGCGTATCCTGTGCTACTGGTGACGTTTGGGTGCACCCTGTTCCATTTGTTCAAGATATCTTCATTCATGAATCGCTCGGAAAATATAATTATGAATAATACACAAAAAAATGCCAAAAGTTTTGCAAACAGACATCGTTCGGCTTCGCCAAATGAGTCTATTAGTAGTAAAGAGAACATGGAGAAAAGAAGTCGACAGGTGGAGCTGCCAGATCTGTTGAAGGTTTCTCCATTTCTCATAAATAAGGCAATTGTTGAAATGCAGGTCCCGTTGTTTCAATCAAGAAACTGCGGAACGGGACCTTACTAGTGGAAAGCAACAGCGACAAACTTTGTTTGTCGCTGCTGAAAATAGATTCATTCTTCGAAAGAGTTAAGGTGTCGGTGGAGCCCCACCGAACCTTAAATTTTGCAAAAGGTGTGGTAACATGTCGGGACTTGCTGCACGTAGATCTGGAAGAAATAAAATGTGAGCTTGCATCCGAGTACGTCACAGATGTAACTTGGACAATGCGAATGGACAAAGGAGAAAAATTACCAACTGCCTCCCTTACCTCACATTTGGAAAACCAAATATTCCCGAATTTATTTATGCAGGCTACCAGCGGCTTGCTGTACATCCGTATGTTCCAAGCCCTCTTCGTTGTTTCAAATGTCAGGGTTTTGGACATATGAGTGCAGCTTGTCAGAAAGCTGTAGTATGTGGTGGTGTCCAAGGTCATGATAGTATGGACTATAAGGATGATCCAAAGTGCCCATATTGCGAGGGTGATCATCCTGCTCGATCTTTGAACTGTCCAAAATATAAAGAAGAAAAAGCAATATTAACTATCATGACTACGGATAAAATTTCTTTTTCTGAAGCCAGAAAGTTGTATAAGCTATCAAAGTCTCCAGTTGAAGGCAAATCTTTTGCCACGGTTGTCTCTACCAGCAAGAAGCCATCCTGCACCAGTTGTAGTGAGCTCACCAAGACCGTCCAGGTTCTGATGGAACAGGTAGCACAACTGATGGCCCTACTTTCTAATGATTTTACTCCTGCTTCTACATCTGAACAAGTTTCTGTACCATCATGTACCACACCTACTCCGACTTCACTATCATCTGCTTCAAAAAAATTAACATTAAGACACCTCTTACTCCTGACACAACCGATGTAAGCCAGACTACAAAAATGACTGTCTGAAAAAAACCTCTTCTGTCAAAGTCACAGGTACTTAAGGCTGTTGACAAGAAGATCTCTCCTGGCCTGGAGTATTTTTTGAAGAAGAAATCGAATACTGCTCCTCCTTCAGTTAGTTTGAAAAATAAAAAATCTAACATTACAGGAAACAAACCTGTTAAAAAAATAGAAAAAAAGTCTTAAAGGAGGTCCCACTGGTAAACCTCCACAAATTAAATTTAAAAAATCATCTGACTCGGACATCAGTCACAGTAGTGATTCAGTGTCCGTGGATTTGGATAAACCTGATGTATGTACAACTGACGAATCTAAAGTAAATCCCATCGTATACTAGTTATTATAATTTCAATGTCTACCAATCCAATCAATCATAACGTGATACAATGGAATATCAATGGGATAAGAAGTCATATTGAGGATTTGAAAGTTCTTGTGAGAGATGCGTCACCTTTGATAATATTTCTTCAAGAAATGCACCTCCATGAATCTCACACTTTCAGTTTTAGGGGTTATTCCATTGCTAGATCCAATTTCGTCACGGAGGAAAGAGCAAAACGTGGTGTCGCCATTTTGGCTCATAACTGGCGAGTCGGTTTTTGTTAATGTAGTAACACCTCTACAAGCCGTTGCCGTTCAAATAACCGTACCATTCAAACTTACGATCTGCAGCCTATATTTGCCGCCTAATTACAATTTCCAAAACCATGAAGTATGTGACTTAATATGCTAGTTGCCACCGCAGATATTATTATTAGACGATTTTAATGCTCATCATACTGCATAGGGTTCATCAACCTGTAACTCTAGAGGAATACGCATTGAAAGGATAAGGTCCGAATTGGATTTATATCTTCTTAATAACAGTTCCCATACGCATTTAGCAGCATCTACTGGCAATTGGACCGTTGTTGACTTGTCATTCTGCAGTCCAATTCTGACAACAAAGTTTGAATGGTTGGTATTACCTGATCTTTACGGCAGTGATCATACTCCTATTAATATTTCATTTCGTAATTTCCCTCGTCCGGATCAGCGCCTGCCGCGCTGGATTCTGAAAAAAGCAAATTGGGAGGAATTTATGAAGAAATTTGTATCATCAGACATTGAATATAGTGACTGTATAAACACAGTAGTGTCAAAATTTACTGAAAACATTTTACAAGCAGCAGAAACTTTCCAGAAACTATTCCAAAAACTTCAGTACACCCTTCACGTCCACCTGTCCCTTGGTGGAACGAGGAGTATAAGAAGGCGTTACGTCTACGTAGAATAGCTCTGAGGAGATTCAACAGAAACCCGACAAGTGAAAACATTGAACAATATTTCTTCATGCAAAAGCTCGTAGAATATTCAGGCAAAGCAGAAAGGATTCTTGGACCCAATACATTGGAACAATATGTAGAACAACACCCACATCTGTTGTGTGGAAGAAATTATGTTCCATTTCTGGTCCTCCTCCATCTGTAGGATTGATGGGACTTCAACAGGCGAACAGATTATTGGTTTCTGACGGTTCCGACATTGTAAACCTTTTAGGATCATCCTTTGCAAGTTTTTCCTCTTCTGCAGCCTATAACACTGCCTTTTGTAAATACAAAAGCGCATCAGAAAAATTGCCTTTCACTGTCGGTACTTCTGATGATTCTCCTCTGAACAGTCTGTTTACTCTACGTGAGCTAGAATCTGCACTGCTATCCACCAAGGATTCAGCTCCAGGTCCTGACAACCTTGTTTACTCCATGATTAAAAATCTTCCATCGTCGGGTAAGTTATTTCTTCTCTAAATATACAATCGTATGTACGAGGAGCGTACATTCCCTGGCGATTGGTTGGAAGCTACAGTAATTCCTGTTCTTAAACCAAGTAAAGAGAAAACTGATCCAAGTAGCTATCGTCCTATCTCTCTCACCAGCGTGCAAGCTGGTAGAAAAAATGATAAATCGTCGCCTTGTTTGGTATTTAGAAACTAATAAATTACTGTCCAAAGAACAGTGAGGTTTCAGACAAGGACGATCTTCGATGGATCAGTTGGTTTTGTTAGAATCTGCAATTCAAAATGCCTTCCTCTTGCGTCAAACACTCTAGGTATTCTTTGACCTAGAGAAGGCATACGAGAAGAAGGCCTGGAGAAGAGTAATACTGAACATTTTAAAATCATGGGGTATACAAGGCAGAATTCTTGCTTTTATTACAAATTTCCTGTCTAATAGATACTTTAGGGTACGTCTTGGAGTTACAGTTTCAGATCGATTCCACTTAGAGAATGGTGTTCCACAGGGGAGTGTACTTAGTGTTACCTTGTTTGCTATCGCAATCAATGGAATTACCGCTAATGTGTAGTCCCCTGTCCGATGTTCGCTCTTCGTGGACGATTTTGCTATTTATGTAAGCACCAGAAATATGGCAACAGCTGAAAGAACTCTTCAGCTGGTAATAAATAAGTTGCAGACATGGACGAGATCTACTGGCTTTAAATTCTCTGCTGCTAAGACTCAGTGCATTGCCTTCAGTCGCTGTCAACAGATCCAAGCTCCTTCGTTATATGTTGATGGTATACAACTCTGGACTTTTCCATCCGTTCGATTTTTGGGTCTAATATTTGACAAAAGGCTCTCCTGGAGCCCTCACGTGCGTGATTTAAAGTTATGATGTAACAAAATTCTCGATATGTTGAGGGTTCTTAGTAGTTTTCGATGGGGCGCTGATAGGACCAGTATGTTGATGTTTTATCGTGCTGTAATTCGTTAGCGAATTGATTATGGTAGCATTGTATATTCATCTGCTAGACCATCTATTTTAAAGAAACTTGATCCCGTTCATAACTCTGCACTCCGTCTTGTTTCTGGTGCTTTCCGTTCGTCCTATCATGAGTGTTCTCGCCGATGCTGGCGAACCATCACTCTCGTCGGAGACAACAGTTACAACTGAGTTACATATGTAATTTATTATGTAAACCATGGCACCCTGCTTATAATACAATTTTCCACAATCAGTTGCTCCAACAATAATGAATCCCGACTGCATGCTACGCGCCTGTTGGCATTAGAACATCCCGGTTTTTTGAAGACTGACGTATTGAACTACCCCAAATGTTTGAAAGGTCCTTTTGTCTTGTCCCTCCATGGAAAATCAATATGCCGACCTTTGATTTCTCCTTGTGTGCATACCTGAAAGACAACACTCTTAACATTGTGTATCAACGTGAGTTTTTTCTACTGACTAATTCATATCCATGTGCTAAATTTATTTTCACAGATGGTTCTAAGATGAATAACAATGTTGGGTGTGCATTTTACTTACTGTACAAGACATATAAGTATGGATCACCCTCAACTTGTAGTGTCTTTACAGCCGAACTCTTTGCCATCTTAAAGGCTCTATAAACACTATTGAATTCGATAGTTTGCATTACGTAGTTTGTTCCGATTCAAAAAGTGCTCTCCAGGCAATCCAGGATATGTATTCGGTAAACCCTCTGGTTCAAGATGTTCTGTGTTCTGTCCATAGACTTGAACTACGAGGTGCAAGATTATCATTTATCTGGATTCCTGGCCACTGTGGAATATTTGGAAACACTGTAGCGGATAATGCGTCAAAGGAAGCTACCTTTCTGCCGCCATGCACTCAACGTGTAATCTTGTCTGACTTCCTTTGTCACGTAAAACATTTAATTCTTCTACAGTGGGAAAATGAATGGGCAGCTACAAGCAGTAACAAATTGAGGGTAATTAAAAATACTGTTCATCCTTGGGGGTCATCAATACTTGCAAGTCGTAGAGAAGAAGTTGTGGTTATCCGCCTTCGCATTGGCCACTCCATGCTAACACATGGATTTCTGATGGAACGTGGGGACCCGCCTCGGTGCGGGTTTTGTAGAGAAACCATCACAGTAAGACATATGATTGCTAGACTGTGATGGTTTCCAAAATATATGGCGTGTATTTGGTCTGGGGAATAGTATGCAGAGGACATTGGGAGATAGTGTCTCGGCCATTGACCGGACACTAAAATTCTTTCATCGTCTGAATTTGTTAAATAAAATTTAACGTAAAATAATATTGCAGGGCCTCTTTACAGCCCTACAACAAGTTGTATATTTGTGGCTATTTATTTATCTGAATTTGTTATTGTTTGCTTTGTTTTCCTTGTTTAGTTTTATTTATTTATCTATTAGAGTTATATTTTATTGTTAACTAGTTTTAGGAATAGTATTTATAATTGTTATTGTATAATGTTTTAAATTACTGTTAATTTTTATTTCGTGATACCCCTAAATTTTATTTTATTAATATCATGCCTCGGCGATGATGACCTTAACGGTTTTTCGCTGGAAAAAAAATATTACTTCCAAATATATATATTTGTTTGCACAAATTTTGTATTCATTATTTACTGCACTAATTGTATATTAGACTGACTACGTATTAGACAGCATAGAAAAATAGACAGTAGGTACAGTATTTGTGGCCATATTGTGTGGTACATACTCAAAACCCCACCCAAACACTGCACCACAGAACACTATCATGCTATATTTCAATCAAAATTCAGAATTGTAAGCATTGATTATGGGGTTAATTTTTTTCAGTTACAATACAGCCTATGTAAATTTCCTCTGTGTTTAGTGAGTTTTTTTAATTAAAATAAATGAATAAATACAGTTATATTATATATTTTTATATGGATTCAGCTTAATTGTTTGGAACCACTTTTTGAATGTGAATATTATGCTAAATTTTGAAGGATTTTGTACTCCCAACTTACATTATCTAGCGCGGAACCAATTAAGTAAATTTCTAGTACTACTGTATTTTTATTATTGTAAATATATAATAAGTATTATACATTTAAATAATTTTTAATGTGTTTGTAATTTTATTTTTGGCTTGCACTAAATTGGCCATATCTGGGAAGGTAACTGCAAGATTTAAACATGTATGTTTGGACACTATCTGATTTATTTGTTTCTATTTGTTGTTGAAAGAAATGTTGCACTCATGGCTTGTATCTGTTACAGCACGAACCAAAAGTATACATTAGCCCACCAACAACTGCAACAAGAGTATGAGAAACTGAAGCAAGAGGAGACTGAGAAAAGCAACAAGCTTCAGGAACTCATGTAAGTTAAGCCTAACTGTCCCATTTCTTTTCAAGATTTCATTTACTTTTTATTTATTTGGGATTAATTTAAAATAAACATTGTATTCTTATTTATCTTTGAAATTAATGTCTGTATATAGTGTATATGAATTAATAAATTGAAATCTTGTACACATTAGTTTGTAGAAATTGTTCCTAGAAGAAATGTTACCCTGACGCTTTGTCTAATCCTATCTTTGTTATAGGACACTAAAAATTGTTTAACCATAAAGCAAAATGACAGCATTTAGAAGCAAAATACATAATAATGACTTAATTACAATACACTACTTGCCAGTTATTTAATAGTAAGTAACAGTAATTAATTATTGTTGTTTTTGTTTGTTAGCTTGACGAACGAAAGGCGAGAACAGGCTAGGAAGGATCTAAAAGGCTTGGAAGACACTGTGGCCAAGGAGTTGCAGACCTTACATAACCTGAGGAAACTATTTGTGCAAGATTTACAGGCCAGGATTAAGAAGGTTAGAATTGGCTGTCCAATTGACTTTCTTTTTCATTGTGTTTTTCTATATTTCAATTTTGAAGAATTCTTCCAGTATTTGATTTAGTTTTGTAATAACATTCAAGCTTTTCAAATTTTTAAAATCTAAGACGTTATAGTAGATTAATTTAATGTAAATTCATTCAGTAAGTAAGATTACAATTTAAATTGGTTTGTGGTGCTGTAATTTCAACTAACAATTATATTGAGGTTATGAATTTTTTCCAGAGATTTTTTTTGTAAGAATGTCAGTGCAGTATTTGTATATGATTTCAGATGTATATAAAAGACAAGGACTTCCACCGCTTGCTATATGTCATGAAATTTACACGCCAGACTTCCTATCAGTCCGCTTCCTGCAAGGTTACATTCCTACTCCTTTTGATATCCTATCTGTCGCAGTCAATGAACATTAGGTTCAGTATAAAGTTAAGACTAAAAATAGTTTTTGAAGGCTAAATATTAATGTTAATATTAATTAATAATATGAAATTATTTAAAGAAATCAAAATTGTTATTTATTAAAATAAAGCAGAAAAACACTTCATTAAAAAATATGTTTAAGAAACATTTTTTTGCGTATAGTTTTAGGTATCTAAAATTCCCAGATGTAGATGAGTAGCGTAATAAAAAAATCATAGATTATTGGTGTTAAAAGTAAAATTTTGGTAAGTTTTTTTAAATACCTGTCGCCACCAATGGTTGCTAATTTTTTTTACCAATACATTAGGCTTAACTTTTTTAAAATTAGTTTAACAATTGTTCTTTTAAAATATAAATATTTTTTTGTTGTAATTTTTATCTAATTGGTTAATCTTGATAAATAATAATTATTAAGAACCTTTACTGAGTGTCAGGTTCATTTACAGTCTGTGAATGCCGAAGACAGCGAAGACGATGGAGGTTCTCTGGCACAGAAACAGAAGATCAGTTTCCTAGAGAACAATCTGGATCAGCTGACCAAAGTACATAAACAGCTGGTTAGAGATAATGCTGACTTGCGCTGTGAACTGCCTAAGCTAGAGAAGAGGCTACGGGCTACTATGGAGAGAGTTAAAGTAAATTTAGCAATATGTTAATATAGTTAATGTTTATTTTTTTGATACAACTGAAACAAATTGCAAAACAAAATTAACTGCATTCAATGCTTCACTCTGAAGAGACAGTTTCTAAAAATGTAAATTTAAACTTATCACATCATGATTATTCACGTGCAAATTCACAAAATTTGCATCATTGGACGTGTGATATATATAATAAGGTAGTTTCAGTCATACCAATTCACCAGGGAGAACTTATTGATTGTATTTTTAATTTTTGCTATAGTGACAAACAAATTCAGGAATTTTATGGATTTTCAACACCGTTAGCTTTTTATATTGCTCCAGATGGTGAAATAGGATTTTTTAATAATGTCAATGTTAAATCATTAAGTTTTTGTATAACTATTTTTGTTTGATGTCAAGATCAAGTACTAGGAGGTTATAAATTATTAGTGGTTAAAAGTGTAATTTAACACAAATAAAAATCTATAAATCAAAATATTTCGGGTAAACACTTTTATGTACTTAGGCAAATAAGGTTTGTAAGGTGCAAATTATTGATACACAGCTGTTGAATATTATAACTGGTTTCTTTATTCTTTAACACATACAAAAATAATAATTTGATTTATTAAAAGAAGTCTAATCAGAAAAAATATGTTATTAAAGTTAAAAGAATAAAAAATATCAAATTGTCAACTACTAAATGACAACAGAGAGAAGACTTAAGTTAATCTTGAATACTGTTAAGTAAAAGAACAAAGTTTTTAGCTGTGACTACTATTATTTAAAAATACAAAGTTATTGTTATTTAAAGATACTATTAAGGTTACACTTTGATTGTTCCTTTATGTATGAACTCAAGACCTTACCACACCGCACGTGGTTGAAAGTCCACAACTTTGTCTGGTGAAATTTTTTTACTCTGTGAACCACTCTAAAAAATTCAGTTTCTATAAAATGTTTAACTGGGTTAAGTTTAAATGAAACAACTATTTTTTTATTTCAAGAATCATGTACAATACATGTAATTATTATAAAAAATTGAAAATTCTTTCACAAAATCAGTTCACTGTTATTTTATTGTGGTTTTAAATAATGTTTGACGTAGAACACACAATTATCAAAATTCAGCAGAATTTTAAAGAATTTAATTATTTTACCATAAATGGTGTTATTTTTTGTTATAACTTGTGCGTACATAGACGGAGATTTTTCAAAGACTGAAGATGCTTGCTTCTTTGGTTTTCTTACAATTTATTATCTTGACTGATTGGTTGAAACATTTTGTTCATTAAATCCTGTATGTTTAACTTTATTATGGTACTTTTGATTTATTACCAACTTTTCAAAACAAAAATCATTTTACATTTCATCTGAGTTATCACAAATAAATACATTAGAAGACAACAACATTAGCTAACAAGTTTATCTATGTTATATTAAATTTTATTTTTTTTTAAAAGTCAACCTGTCGTAAGTATAATATTTTACTTAATTCTCAGGCACTGGAGTCTGCATTAAAAGAAGCAAAAGAGGGAGCTATGCGTGATCGTAAACGTTACCAGTATGAAGTGGACAGAATCAAGGAGGCTGTGAGACAGAAAAATTTAGCAAGGCGTGGCCCCAGTGCACAAATAGGTAAGGTGCAGCGTTACTAATTTAAATTGTTTTACCAAATCTAAACATAAACAAATAAATATAAAAATTGTACAAGAAGTAGAAAACTGAACTATATTAGGTGTTGCGATCAGAAAGTATATCACATTTATTGTAGCATATGTACATAAATTGTTACAAAAGTTCCAATATATTTTGTAAGCTATTTTATATGTAAGGGGCACATGTGATATTTCGCACTATGAAAGTTTAAAGTAAACATAGCCTTTTGAATAAGTATTTCATATCCTTCAATGGATGCAAACATGTTAGTTGATTCAGTTATCCTTGAATAGGCTACATACAGTTGTCCATGAGTAATGACTGTATTTGGTAAATACAATCCTGCTATTTGAAGTGTTTGTCTCTGAGACTTGTTTATAGTGATAGCAAACACAATTTTAATAGATAACTTGTCTTCTAGTAAATTGAAAAGGCATGCTTGATAATTTCTAGCTGTATTTTGACATTTTAATTGTACTTCGTATTTTATGATGTCTGTATTAACAATAGATAAATGTACGATGGAAGGAAAAATTACGAATATATTTGTGTAAAAACAGTGTCCTAAACATGTGTTTGGTATTCGAAATGCTTGTCCCGGCTTGTACGATGGGCAGGAATAGGGGACTGTCAGTAGGGCCACAACCTATAAGTTTAATGACTTTTAAGTAGATATTGAAATTGTTCTAAGCACATTATGAAAAAAGTGGCATTTGTAATGGGATTGTCAATTTGTGATTAATAAGTTAGCTTCGTAAAATGTACAAAATATTGTCTGATTTGTGATGCCGTTTTGCCTATGACAGTTAAAAGTGTCTTTTTGTTAACATTTCCGCAAACAGTAAGTTTTATGGCAAAATCGTTTTGCAATGTCAGAAGCCGGTTAAAAAATCTTTCTAAAGATACCTCATTTATGCCTGTACGAATAGTATATGCTTAGACAAATGGATGTTGACTCGAGAAATAATATATATGGTTTAATAAAGTGTTTGTGTGTATTACAGCAAAACCCATCAGAGCTGGACAGCACCATACGAGTGTGCAGGGTGTGAGGGCTACACCAATCATCACAGGGCGTAATTTGGGAGAAGAAGAAATGCGCAAACGCAAGGGCATCATGGCAGGAGGAGGTAACAGAGGTAGATGTTGTTGGAATGCTATTATTTATTTTTAATTAATTATAGAGGGTATTCCCGTAATTCATGTATCTTCAAATAAAAATGATTGCATGTGATAAACACTGAGTACAAAATTAAAGTTTTAAAAATTTCACCAATCATACATTTTTTTCTAATAAAAGCTTGACTTTCTGGTTTTTTATATTTTCCTTGTAGGGATTGATTGATTGGAAGTTAGGGTTTATGGGTTTTGGTGGCACCTGGCACCAGGATGAAAGGATCTGTTCCTTGTAAAGAAAAAAATAAACTAGGGATAAAAAATATCCCTCGATAAGCTATGCTCAGTCTTATCCAGGGATAAGCATGCTTGCTTTGCTGCTTGTATAATTGTGTATAACTGTTTTTATTTTTGAAGAGATTGTAGATTTGAAATTATGAAAACTGTACTGATTTTAGGATGTGTTTTGTTACCAAATATTAAGTTTGTAGCATAGGTAAAAGTACAAAATAGTATGTGTATCTTAAGAAAGTCAGTAGACTTTATTGTAATTAATTTATATTATAATTTTGAACAAAACCTATAATATGATTTTACGACAAATTAGGAAATGAAGTAAAGTTGCATAAAAAATTAATCTTTAACAATTTTTTCAAAAATTTTTTAAAAGAAAAAAAAGATTTCAATGTTTTTTTTAACCTGCTAATAAAACAATTGGGTTTAAATAACCACTTTACGCAACTAACTCGCTGATATGATTAAGTGAATTTTCGTAAATAACAATATTGCTTTACATAAATGAACATTTTAATGTGTGTACATTTTTGCATTATCTTAGACCTTAGAAAAAATTGATTTTATTGTCAATATTATCATTGCTAATTTATGCAATTTTGTATACTGGTTGTGATTGTTAAAACAAATTTTTAATAACTGCCATTTTGCTAGGTCTTGTGTAGGCTATTACCAAAATCAGTATTTGTGTAAGTTTAAATGAAATCAAACTAAATCTGTAATTACATAGACACATTTTATTTATGTATTAAATTTTTTAACAACTTTCTAATCATGTTTTAAAAGTTAACATTAGCACTCATTTCATGGTTGTATAGAGCTTATGTATTCTAGCTAATTAATATTCCAATGGAAATTCTTTAAAAGTTTGTGTTTGGTAACAGACATGTTAATACATCCGATGTTTCCTAAAAGATGCTGGTGTAAACTGTAAATAGAAAAAATATCTTACTCTTAAAAGTGATAGAGTATCACTATTTTTAACAGTGCATGGTAATTCAGTTTCACATAGAGGCTATCAGGGATATTTCTTTTTCTACCTTTATCATTGGTTGCTCTTCAGAATCCTATTACTTTTAGGACAGATGGTTTTAACAGAAAGCTTTTGTTCAAGTAAAAGCATAAAAATATTAGATTTTAAATCATAAATGTATTTTTTTACAGAATAAAATTACAAAAGAAATTATTTTTTGTTTCTGAAAGTAACATAAACCAGAAGAAATATTTATAATTAACTTCACCATTAGTTATAGAATGGTTTGGGTTTTTTAGTTTATTTTTGTAAAGAGTAAATTGCATGTTAAGTTATTGAACAAATTACTCACCTTGTTTTTACAGAACTTGATCTTGTTGAAAATCTAATACTTGCTCTTGGAAATATAAAATATGATGCTCCGCCAAAACAAATCTTAAAGCGATGTCATTTGTCTGACAGAATTGTTACACTAATGTCCAATATATATAACATGCATACCGAATATTTTGATTTTTTCGAAAACCTCAGTTTTGAAGTATTTTAACAAACACTCGAACACTAACCGTTTATTTATTATACACTGGTTTTAATAATAATTTATATTTTAATGTATTTTAATCAATATATTGATTTTTTTAATAAAACTTAATAAATGTATTTAATTTGTTTTATTTTTATTAAAAGTAATTGAACATGTTTTTTTCAGTCTACGCAAGTTAAGAATACTCAGTTTGCTGTATTTTTGCACAGTTTTTGTTTACTTTAATTCAAAATTTGGTCAACAATATTTTCCTGTTGAAATAAACTTATTATAGAGTACATAAATTGTTAATACAGTGGAACCTTACAGTCGTGGAAAATCTTGTGCTAAACTGCTGTGTTAAAATATTATACAACTAAAAGTAGTAAAATAATTTGTTTATTGGAACTAATTGTAGAATAAGCAGTACACTGATGTTTCAACAAAATCCTAACTGATGTTTTCAGAGGTAGTTCTCACTCTGAATCAAAAGACCTTTATTGTTTGTTAGTCCCTTTTCTTAATCTCTTTGTAGTATATACCTGGAATGTGGACATTGGCCTGAAGTATTTTTAACAACAGACTTTCAATGATGTGGTACATTATGTTGATGAAATATTAGTTATATTGTAACACAGAAAGAAGCTTAATACAGGGCTAACTAGAGAGTAATCTCCTTTTAGTTATAAAAAAACACAAAGATATACCAAAATTTTATTATATACATCTTAAAACTACCTCTTTTCTTATTAAATTAAAACACTTATCATCATATTGTTTAACAAGCTGGCAATTTCTCCATAAAATGCAGTCGCTTGAGATTTTAGCCAACCTGTGACAGTATCTAGAAGTTATTCGTCCAAATCAAAGCACTGGGAGCAAGATCAGAACTGATTTGATGGGAGCAAGATAGTCAAAAACTGCTCATTTGTACTGACTCAGCAGGTCTTGAATCAGCTGAGCAGTGTGAAGGCGAGAGTTACCATGCAAAAACATGATTCCGAAAGTTTGTTGGCCTCTTTTTTTGTTTTGAATGCAACTCATAATTTCTTCTTTATTTTGAGTAGAGATATCCCAATGAGTATCTGCTGCTGTGTGTGTGTGTGTGTGTGTGTGGAGGGGGGTCTTGTGTAAAAAAATCTTAACACAGCACATACTTCACATTTTGGAGGGGGTTTTATATTGCAGCGATCATTTTGGATGCTTATCTTGTATGAAGGACTAACAACTCGATTCTCGCAGTACGAGGCTGGACACCTACTGATATGCTACATGCACAGCCACATTAATCACAGCACTATTCTTACTACTACACAAGTAGCACGAGAACTACTTTTCAGTTAGCCCTTGTATTTGTATTTAAACTATAGGCATTGCCAAATAGAATTTACATTAAAATTAAATTCCAGAGCAAAGCAGTTGGCATATTGTGATTGCATTAGACAACACCAGGAGCAGGCCATACCATAAATTGATTGTAACAAAGAATTGTAAAGCCAGAATTATAAGAAATGTTAACAAAGTAGAAAAAGAAATGTTTTACAGCAGAATTAAATTAACTGTTACAGCCACTTTGATTAGGGTTGTGTCTTACTAAATAAATGGAAAATTTAAGTGATACAAAGCCAGTAAATGATAGACAACAGATCATGCATACTTGTGCAATAAGTTGGAATTCTGATGGTTTGGTGTTACAGATGAGAGCTGAGAGCCTGGGCTGGTCACCGAGTAATTCAGCGTAGCGAGGTAGCGCACCACACCACACACCCTTTCTCTATCTCTCTTTTTGTTTGGTGCTTTTGGGGTGCAACATTGTTATTTTGTCTGTCTTATTTTTTAATCTTTTTTTCCCGGCCGTAACCAAACAAAATAATAATTCCAATAAATAGTTTAGTAAACGCTTCGTGTACGGGTGTCTGCGCGTATGTGTGAGTGAGGCTTTCAGAAAAAGTTTTTTCTCCCTTAAACTAGACGTTGTCCAGACCAAAGATTTAGTGATTCTTTTTTACCTGACATAAAATAGGTATTTTTATATTAATTTATGGTTGATATTTATTCTATTTTTTTGAAATTTTTTGTCTAGTTATGGAATTAATTTTATATAAATATAAATTATAGTATTGTTAGAATGCCTCAATTTGCAAAATCTCTTGGCCACATTTTTTTGCAACTTTTGCTTCTTTTTTTTGCTGTCTTGAAATTTAACCGATTTCTATAACACAATCTGCAAAGCTAATCATGTTACTTTTTTAAATTATGATAAATTCCAAACATCTTATTATTTAACTTGTAATACCAACTCCATATTATTTTAAAATTAACTTCTTACTACGCATAAAATGTTCTTAATATATTAAAAACATATTCTTTCTCACTATGTTTATAAGAGTTTATCAAATGGATTTGTGAGTAAAACAATTGTATTAATATAATAAATATTACAGATAACTACTACTATGCATATAAAAATACTATTTGAAAATTAATACTAACTTGTCAAAATCGTTAGAAAGGATATGTTAAATTAGTTTCAAATTTAGTGTAATCACTTCTACAGATTTGTTTCGAGAAGCTCTGGCAAAATATTTAACCCGCTGTGTTGATTTGCATATTTTGGCTCGTTGTGAACAAATGATTTGAGTAATCTTGTCATCGAACAAGAGGCAAAATTAATTTTGATTCCCATTCTTTATCAGGTGATTTTTTTTTAATGTAGTTGATAAAATGCATTTGTGATTTTGTGTTTTTCTTACATAAAGTCCTTCAACTTATAGGGTTAAATGAAAATGTTAAAATATTTAATTTATAGCACTACAGTTTTACAAACAAAAAATGAGAACACAAATGTGCCGAGTAAGTAATTATCAAAATATTATATGAAATGTATTGAATGTGAAGTATAACGAAATAAAATACAATATCTTTTGTTATGAAATTTAATTTTAAGAAAAACTTTAGTGCAAGTCACTTTTATAATGACTAACAGTTAAGTTGTTAACCTTCAGTAACATCAGGTGACTGTTGTTTATAAATGATTACATGTTTCGGAGCTATAGTTTCATTATCAAATATTAAAAACCTTTATTCTGCATAGATCATTGTCCATTTAAATATTAATTAACAAAATTACATTGCTTACACAGTCATATTCACTTAGAATTTTTGTCCTTCCTTATATTGTTTATGAATGCCACTTGATATTGTATAGCTAATATGATTCAAAGGATAAATCGGTCATTTAATATGTAATTTTAGAACATGATCAATTAACTTGTACATTTACCTTGAGTCGAGTATACCAATAAAGTTACAGCATTTCATGCATGTGTATGTATCTTACCTGTTTTTACAAAAAAAATCAGTACACTTGATTTTATTTTTCGAGAGGCTGATATCTCGCCTTTGTTGTTTACTAACAAATAGCTGTTTTGGAGTGCAGACTTAGTGATTCTAAGCCTTTAACATGCATTTCCAAAACATAAGCTAGGCTAATTTTTTCACTGATTTAATATTTTGATAATTTAAAAAGGCAGAACCTTGATTTTTAAAGAAGGAAGGTAAATTTTCAAAAATAAAGTGACTATTTATAATTTCTGAATTATTATTTACTCTTACTCTCTTAGTCTTCCTTGTTCACTAAGAAATCTTAACATTTCTTGTCTTTTACCCAACTTTATCCATTTTACTATGTAGTTGTGTTTTGTTAGTTAAGTCCTTCAAAAATATTGCATGAAAAAATGTATATTTGTTAATTTCAATAATTTTTGCAGAGAAACCTGTATTTGAGGCATTCTTGATTATTCCTGCAATAAATATTATTAAAGAGAATATTGTATAAACATTTTGGTGCAAAAAGTTATATTATAATAATGTATACATACAAAGGGTAGAAGCAACAAAAAATATTTATTTAATGAATTTATTGACAACGTCAAACGTTTATCAAGTGCAAATAATTAGAACGCCGTGCTGCTTAGTACTTCAGTGAAATATTGTACAGTTTTTGTTTTGTAATCAATTAATTTATTTAATATATTTAGAGTTAAGCCGTACAGTACTGAATACTTAAGGATATTCAGGGACCGTTTTGTTTTAATTCTGTCTGTGGTTTTGGTGTAGGAACATTTTTTTCCTAATTTTTTTATCTCGTTTCTGTTTGTTCCTATAGAAAAAACATATGACCGAATTATAACAAAAGGAAATTTGGGGGAGGAATAAAAATTACCTCGCCTAGTTAAATTGTTTTTATATGTTAAGATTTTAACTTATTGTTGAAAAATATTTAAATGAAATTGCTTGCATAAAAAAAATTAAAAATGGAAAAAAAATTGTCTACTAATAAGCACTTTGCAGGCAAAATAAAAGAACACAGTTAGACGCTTTTCAAAAAAATGTAATTTATTGTAATATGTAAAATAAATAAATAATACAGCTTCAGACGTAAACTGGTGAGCTGACGAGTCCTGTCATTTTTTCCTGTGTTGGGTGTTGTACACACATACATACACGCTTCCTTTACAGTTATAGGGAGCAAAATATATTCGATATTTTAAACAATAGGTACTTTTATTTATCTGATTATCCTCTAACCTGATCTGACAACTTTTGAGTTTGCAAATGAAAACATTTCCACTGAATACAGCAATGAATATGCTAGAAACTACAGCAAATTGTCATTCATGTATTGTGGTTTATGTTTCTTCCATAAAACATAATTTTTTGTAATGTTAATTATGTAATTGGTAATGTACACATTTGCACAACAGCCAAATGATGTACAGTAATATGTAATAAGGAAAATAGCATGATTAAATTACGAGGGTTGATCAAATATAAACGAGACTGATTTTTTAAAAAATTTATTGCTTACTTACAAATTATTCTTGATACAACTTATTTTTCTACATAGTCTCCCCGCACGAGTAACACATTTTTCCCAACGGATTGGAAGTTTTTAATTCCATCTTCGTAAAAAGTTCTCGGCGTTCATTGAGCCATTGAGCACGAAGGTCTCCACCGCAGAATCGTCTTCAAACGCTGGCCTCCAAGCGCCTCTTTGAGTGGCCCAAACAGGTGATAGTCGCAGGGTGATAAGTCTGGACTGTATGGGGATGTTCCATTGGTTCCCAGCCAATTTGATCGAGTTTAAGCCTCGTAGCGTTCGCCGAATGTGGTCGGGCATTATCGTGAAGAAGAATGACGTTTCTCGCCGGTTTAGATTTCCTTTTCCTACTTAAAAGACTGTTTTATGACCTCTAAAACATCGCAATAATATTGTGCATTTATTGTGCGTCGTTGATGGAGGAAATCGACATGAAAATACAGTGGCCATTGATTGTCGAAAAATACAGTGGCCATTACCTTCCCGGCCGACGATCGTGATTTGGCCTTCAGGTTTTCTACTACTTCCGCCCTTGGCGAATTCCTTGTGCCAAGCATAAACGCGAGCTCTTGACAGGGTCCTGTCCCGTATTGAGCCGTCAATCTACGAAAGATTTCAGTCGGATTGACCCCCTCCTTGGCCAAAAACTTAATAATAATTCTCTGCTCCACGGAAACGTGCACTTCACTCTCACTCATTGTATAGTTTTATACTGAAGGGTCCGAACGGAAATGTTGCCCATCTACGTCCGTTCCAAACCTCCCAGGCTACCTGAAACCCCACCCTTTAGAGTTCAATGTCCAACGGAAAAGTTTTTAGAAAGTCAGTCTCGTTTATATTTGATCAACCCTCGTATTACGAATTACTATGCAATAGCATATCTTCAGTGATGTTGGTCCAAAGTCTTCATGGATTATTAAAAATTGCCCTAGTGGATTCCTGTGATATTACATTTTGTTATATAATCTCAAATAGTATAAATTGGCTAATTGTTCAGTGAATAGAATCTTGAGGCCCTTGTGCAGAGTAAAGTTGCTAATATATGTAAGTGCTTTGGTGATTAATCATAAAAATTTTGATTCAAATGCTGGAATCACAAGGTCGGATAATTTTATACCATATGTCCATATTGGTGTCAGCAGAGTTTTGTAAATTGTTATTTTTTGACGAATAGATAAAACAGAATTAAAATTTAGAAGTGGATAGAGAAGTTTGAATGTAGAATTTGAAACTAGATGCTTTGTTTTTATGTGATTGCTCCATGTCATTCTTCTGTCAAGGTTTAGGCACAAGTACTTCCCTTTGTTATCTTAAGGAATTGGTGTTATTTAAATATATAGGAGGACAAGTTTTTTTAAGGAGAGTAAAGGTGACATGATGTGATTTTGCTGGATTTATTTTTATCTTCCAGTTTTGAAACCAGGTTGTTAATTTATTAATATGACTTTGAAAATGTAATATCACTCTTGTAAACGTATCACATGAAGAAAGTATTACTGCATCATCAGCATAACTAGCAATGGTTGTGTTTTGCATCTCTGGAATGTCAGCTGTGTAAATGTTATACAGAACTGTGATAATACGGAACCTTGTGGAGCACTGGCTTCTTCAATTTTTTGTATTTTGGAATAGGCTGATCTCTGACAGACCATGAAAAACTATTTTCCAAGAATGATTTAATATGTTAACAGAGAATTTGTTTAACTTGTAAAGGTGTAAAAGTTTTGTAACAGTAGATGTCCAGTTTTTAAAACTACAAAACTGGCTCCATTTACACAACGTAACTACAAATTCTATAAGAGTATCAACATAACAGCAAATTTGTATTTTTTGATAGAATATGAAAATAGACATTAAGAAATTTTTATTTTAGTATTCTGAAAGTTGTGTTTTATTACCTTTTTTACTTTATTTTACAAAACTGGCTCCATTTACACAACTTCAACATAAAAACTACAAATTCTATAAGACTATCAACATATAGAAAATTTTTTATCTTTTGATAAAATATTAAAATATACATTAAGAAACTTTTATTGTAGTATTCTGAAAGTTGTGTTTTTATTACCTTTAAATTCCTAATTAAACATACTTTTATTTTAAAAATGACATTACGAAAATGTCAATGCTGCTTGAGTAGTGGTTAGTACATTAGCTTTGTACATGGTTGTGGGATGGGATCTACAAACGTTGGTGGGATTTTTAATGTGAATATTAAACAGCAAATTTGGCTTTCATCAGAAGGAAAGAATGATTGTGTGTTATCATAACCTAATTTGAGGATAAAACAGAGCAAAATGATAGTCAACTCACAACTTGCAATGGTGAAGTACACTAGTTAGTGAAAATTGATGTAAAATAAGCAAACAAAAGAAAAAAACATTAATATAACTGCAGCTAAGTTTCTCAACCAAGTTTTGATCAATTTTAGTCAAAGATTTTGGTGCAGTTAACACAGGAAGAAAAGAGACAACCAACATAAAATATCTGATTAACCCCATTATGGACAAAACTTCATGTACATACAAATTTGAGATCAGTATAATGTGACCAGTTTTGAATCTCTCACCACCACAGATGCCTCCTGGACCCTTTTTCTGAATACCCATCTCGAAGCTATTTATATAATTCCATTTTTTAAAAATAAAGTAGGATTTTTACATTTTTTTTTTTTTTTTTGCCTTGGGAGGAGTGGGAGAATTGTCCTACATACGCGAGAAATTCTTGTACAGGCCGTGTACTAAGTGACTGGACTATAAAAAGCAAGTTCGGTAACAACGGCTAAAGACCAAGTGATTGGATTATCTGCCGCTAGGAACGCTGTAAATTGTAATGACAAGAGTTGGAGATGTTTTAAGAAAATAGTACTATTATCCGTTTAACTGTAGCTGAATGCAAGATACCACTAGCAACTAACATTCACATATGTCTCTTAAGAGTTAACATTCTAGGACGTTTATACTCATTGGTATAGTATATTATTCTAACAAAAAAATAATATTGTCATGGAACGATATGGATTTTTTTTTTAAACTGCCAAGACTCTTTGAACACCTAGTTTTTCTGTTTTATACCAAAACACTTTACAGCTAGCTTAACCAATGACAAAAACATCATCCGACTCTAGCCCAATAAGATTTGAACATATTTGTTTTGTTAGGCCAACAGAAAGTTATTTTTTACGATATGTGTACGTGACTGAAATCACATTTTTAAAGCTCACTAACCTGTATACAATAGATTGTAAAACCTATATCTTTTGTTCATAAAATAATCATACTTTGCAGTTAATTGCTATTATGCTTTGCTTCTTTTTAAAACTTACAAATTTCTTTAGATTTTTAATTTATCCAACTGCTAAAAAATTTACTTAATGCTATAATATTGGTTTCCAGTAGTAGGCTACGTAAATCTACAGTATACAAAAATAACTGAATAGAAAAAATTGTGTAATGGGCACGATTTAGCATGATAATTCCCAAAATTATCAACATTGAACATTTATAGTAGGCCTACATATAGAAAATGAATCATAATTGTTATCAGTTCATTTTTAAAGAAATATGAGTATAAAAAATATTATGAAGGTACAGTAGCCTTACTAAAATGATTGGAATTTGTCATTTTGAAAGGCATTTTGCTCAGTAATGACCTTCCCATATATGTGTACTTCACAGGATCTGAAAAAAGTTCATAGAAACTTCTTTGCTTCTTGGTCAGTGCTATTTCATGACTTTAATTTTAATTACCCTAACCCATTACTGAGTGAATTGAGGCATACTGTACTCGTTTATTACTTTAAAACATAAAGTGAGTGTTGTAAGATTTAATGAACAGCTAAAATGTTAATAAAGTTTATTATTGTAACATACGATGAGCATTTTGCTTTTCATGCAGTTTTCATATTTTGTTACGTACTCTGCTCTCTTTGTTCTACAGAGTGATTTTTAAAGTATTGGGACACTTGAAAACTGTTCCAGATACCAGAAAGAATATTGTAACTTAGCTCGACCGTTAGGCATTTGGTTTGTGTATTAGTTTGTTACGCAGTTTTGGCCAAATGCAATGACCAATTATTTTGAAATTTGGTACAGAGGTATCTTGTATAAAGCCCGAACAAGAGTGTGTAACATTTTCCCCATTCACTTCCATTTCAAGATGGCGGCTTCTGATTTACAATAACGAGTGTACGCAGTTTATCCAAACGCATTAACTGAAATTTTATACGAAGATATCTTGTATAAAGCCCAAATGACGTATGTGTAGCATTTTTCACTATTCACTTGTGTTTCAAGCTGGCGGTCTGATTCAACGTCAAGAGTGTAGTTGCTGGTTATTTCCTGTAATACTGGCTGAACGGCAAAATCCATCATAATTTTGATCGCTCGTGGCGAAAGAGCATAAAATTTCCAATTAAATTGGTCTAGTAATATTTTTCATATATATTACTGTTATCAGTTAAATTTTAATCAGTTAAAAGTTAAGAGCGTTATTGTGGAGCGCTCTGTATATTAGTTAAGGTCGCTCTGTATAATACTGCGAGGTCTACCGTTCTTAAAAGAACTACTAATAGTTATTGGCCTACTCTACCACCATAAGGCTACCTTGTATAAAGCCGAAATGACGTGTGTAACATTTTTTCCTATTTACTTACGTTTCAAGATGGCAGAGGCTGATTTACGTTTAAGGAGTGTAAGCAATTTTAGCCAAACGCATTAACCGATTGTTTTGAAATTTGGTACGAAGATATTTCGTATAAAGCCCAAATGACGTATTCTCCCCATAGACTTCTGTTTTAAAATGGCGAGCTCTGATTCAACGCCGAGAGTAGTTGCTGGTTATTTGTTGTAATACTGGCTGAACGGCAAAACGTATAATTTTGACCGCTTAGTGGAGAAGGAGCGTACAGTTTCCAACAAAGTGAGTTCAGTAATATTTTTCGTAAGTATTACGGTTACCGATTAAATTGGTGAAAAAGTTACCAATTAAAATATTCGAGTTGCAGCTTCAAAAAAGCCATCTTCAAAAAAGTTTTGAAATTGTGTTTCTCCACTTGTATTCTTATTTCATGGATACTTAGAATTATAGATTATAAACTTCCCTCTGTCAAAAAATTTATTAAATTTAATGGAATTCTTGGAGGGTACATAATTGAATTTTAAAAATAATTGCATGGTTTGGAAAGGCAGAAATTGGAAATATATTACACAGCATATCTAGTTTACCTAAACAAATTGAATTTAAAAAAACTTGATAATGTCTATAAGAAGACAGCATATCATCTTTTCTAATCAATTTGTTTAATAAAAAATTTTTTCGGTTAAAATCATAAATATTAAAAATTAAAAATCAATTTTAAAAAAATGTCCTAACAACGTATATAAATATTATTGTAAGTAATCCCTAAGAAAGTACACTGGTTTTTCTGTGGCTGGAGGCCAAGTATTTCTTCCATGACCTACCCAACACAACAGCATTGACAACAGTAAACAAATTTGATTTGTTGCCTTCTACTGGAATGCAGTCGTAGTTCCGTAAACATCCGTTGAAGCGGTAGCGCAGACAACGCTAAACAGTTTGCCGCGCAGTTTTCATTCTTGCTTTGGACGTATTAGGTTTCGTTTACTTGGTATACTGTTGTAAACCATAATTTTAATTTCAGTTCGCAACGATGTGGAATTTGTTAAGCAAAGAAAATCCTGTGCTCCAAGGATATGCTTTGTACGCCGGCATTCTCATAATCAAGACAATGTTAATGTCTTTACTCACGGCAGTGCAACGTTTCCGAAAAAAGGTAGGCTTATAAATATGTAACAAGTAAAAGTTCAACAAGCATTGGCATTCGATTATAGAATAGTTTTATTTTAATAAAAATAATCACTAAAACTAATTCAATATAACAGTTATAGTAGTAATAATTATTCAATAAAGTTAGGTTAACTTTATTGAATACCAATATAGGCGATTTCAAAGTCGCCTTCAATTTTAAAAAATTGAATGGGAATTAATTTTGTAATGCCAGAATTTGAGAATTTTCACATTGACAGTTTTATGTCTTTACAGATAAAAAATTCAATCAGATTTTACCTTAAATATTGTAAAATAAATGATAAAATGTGTACATCTTTTGATCTTCCAACTTAAAATACAGTAACAGTATATTCAGAATTGCCATTAAACAAAGGACAAACAAAAAAGTGCTATAGTTTTTGTAATTATTTTTGGCGTCCTTAAAAATTCAAAATATTTTAATTTCTAAAATCATCTGCACTGCCTCTGCTTTTTGAAACAAGCTGATATTAATGCAGTGTGTTGTAGAAGTAATCTATTTTAAGAACACCCTGTACAGTGGTAGTCTGGTGACAAACACCCTCTCAAGGACAACACCCTTGGCCATGGCCATGTGTATGGAAACATTTTAAACACATTATGACCAGTCCTGAAGAAGCCCATATTGTAGAATTGTGTCAATATGTAGAACTTTTTTAAGTGCTTACTGTAGTCTTATTATAAGGTTGTTATTACAATTTCTTTAACTATTCACTAACAGTCTTTTGAAAATTGGGTTTCTTAAATTTTTCCTGTGATAATTTTTAAATAGTAGCCTATTAACACATTTTGTTTGTGTTCTTAATAATTAATTTTCAGCTGTCTAATAAAAAACTTAAAATCATTTGCAAGAAAAATTATACTTTGTTTTTTATCTAGAAACTAGCCTATTACGATCATCTAAAAATTTGTCATCAATTTTAAACAGATCTTCACTATTTCGTTTGTGTTGATATCCATCTGAATTCTAGGTTTGTGTTATCAGCATTCTATCATGTTATTCATCCTAGAGCAAAAAACAAAGCAGTTAAAACACTTGACATTTTATTAAATCTTAAATCACACGATTCTGAACATTCCCCAAAGGGTTTTTCGATGAGTCTTGCGGCTCTTAATAAATTGCACCAAATTATGCAGTTTAAATCTAATAGCTACTCTAACATTTTGTTGTAAAATAATGTATACAACGATTTTGTTCAAAATTTTCTCAAATAATATTGAGTAATATTTTTATCTTCCCAAAAGTTCCGATTCAAAAACAATTGGCAATGTTGACAATTAGGGCGCACAGTGTTTTAAAAAATATCTTGACAATTTCGCTCAGAATTAAATCGTTCTCGGCAGAGAATTATCACAATGTCAGTGTACAAATTATGAAATAAAAACTAGTTTCGGCCTTAGGTAATAAGACGTCTAGAAAAACGAAAAGAAACTCTTACTGACCAATGCTTTACCGGCATTCCGAAAGCCAAATTTATGGCACCTTAGAGTAATTGTAATTTTTTAGCTCATTATTAATCGTTCTCTGATTATCTAAGCGAAATATTTTATGCAGTTTAATAGCTACAGAATTACAGCTTTGCTTCAAATTTATTGGTAACTAAGCAGAGAAGAAGCGTTGTTTTTATTTCTTTGGAGATTGTTTGGTGTTTTGTACGTAACATCTGGTCAACACTGGTCAGTATGGCCGATGTGAAAACCCCTCAAGCTTCGACCCTCGAGCTAAAGGCCAATCAAAGCAGTTCTAATGTCTGGGATAATAATGAAATAAACATACTGTGCCTACTAGAAGTACAGTCTCTGCTAGAAGTTAGAAGACTGGATTTTATCGAAAATTACGTAGGCCTATTGGCCTCAACGGTTTTGTGAAAACTAACACGAACTTTAACAACTTTCTGGATGAAGTTTTGAACAGCGTTATAGTATGGAGAAAAAATTTTCAAAATATAGTAGGCCAACCAAAAATTGGCCTACAATGTTTTATAATATTAGTAGCTCAGAGAAAAGTAGATCTTGTAATACATTAATTAATATACAGCGCGCTCAACAACAGCGCACATAACTTTTTCCTACAATTTAACCGGTAACCGTAATATTTACGAAAAATGTTACTGAACCAACTTTATTGGAAATGTTATGCTCTTCTCCACGAAGCTGTAACAATTGTGATAGATTTTGTCGTTCAGCCAGTAATAAAGGAAATATCTAGCAACTATCAGTTGCAAGAACGTAGCAAGAATCAGATCCCGCCATCTTGAAACGGAAGTGAATGAGAATCAATCTTACACATACGACTTCCGGGGTGGTTACCTTTGTATCAAGTTTCAAAACAGTCGGGCAGTGCGTTTGGTTAAAACTGCGAACACTCGTAATTGTAAATCAGTGGCCGCCATCTTGAAACGGAAGTAAATGATAAAAATTCGTACACATCTATAGGGCTGTTCACAAAATACCTTCGTACCAAATTCCACAACAATCGGGCAATCATTTAATTAAAATTGTGTAACTCGTCATCGTTAAATCAGAGGCCGCCATCTTGAAACGAAAATAAATAGGAAAACATTGTATACATACGTATCAAATTTCAAAAGAATGGGCCTAACCCAAGAAGAGGCAATTCGCATATTTCACAAATAAAGGATGCGTATTTTAACAATGTTTTCATTACAAGAACGAACCAACGAAAAAAGTAATAAACCTTAACATTTAGTAATGGTTGTCAGAATGTGTAACGCGTATGAACGGTAAATTCATGTATGAAATTTAATATGTTTAAATGCAGTGTAAACAGCAGTTACGTCACAATACAGTTCCGTAAAAAACGACAAAAAATAGCAAGTCATCTTTTAAAAAACATATTTTCCCGGGTGAACATGTGTTAATTAGATATTAAGGTATAAAATACAGTTTGCGGTACCATTTATTTTAATTTAGTTTTGGTACCGTATATTTGACGTATGAGTCTCATACAGTGTGTCCCACGAAGAGGTTTGCATATTTCATCTGTCATTAGTTCTCATTCCTCTAGAGATTATTTTGAAACTATACACTTTTTAAAGAAGGTACCAGAAGTAGTATATGAAAATTGCATCAGGCTGGTGTTTGTAGAAACAAAATGGCGGCCAAAATAAATAAATTTTAACCCTGTAGTATAAGATTCATTTGTTCAGCGTTGTTGTCAGTGTGTATCCGTAGATGGTTTCCAGTTTGGATATTGTAGGTCTGAAATGTTCATTGCTATTTAGTTTTCCTTTAATGAGTTTGTATCTTTTAAAATTAATAATTAAAAAATATGATAGAAAAAAAAATTAGTTCTGTACTTTATTTTGGCCGTCATTTTGTTTCTACAAACATCACCCAGATGCAGTTCTCACATATTATTTCTGGTACTTTCTTAAAAAAGTATGTATAGTTTCAAAATGACCAATGGCGGAATAAGGAAATAATGGAGGGTCAAATGCGTAAAACTCTTCGTGGGACCGCTTTGTTCAGCATTACATTGCATTGTTTCGTATTTGAACATGATAGGTACGTTGACTCTAAATTCTGCCCAAGCAGTATGGTAAAATGCTTTTAGTTTCAAGGTTGACTAAATGGTACAAAGGAAATTCACAACCAACAGCTGCGACCTCTGTTAACCTCCAGCCGAAGCTTATCGCATTACTGCGTGATGTGAGTCATTTTGTACGACAGCTTCATGTTTGAAACAGTAACACACAGATTGGACATGATTCTGCTTCGTATTTATAGCGAACAATGACAGGTTTTGTTTAGCAATTCAGTAATTCAAACCTTCTTGCGCGAAATGATAAACTATCGTCTTAAGTGTAGGCCTAGAATATACGAGCTGTTCGCGATACCTATTTTCGTAAGAGATTAATAAATGGTAAAGCATTAACTCTTTCACGTGTATTTTAGTTATAAATGGAAAAATCACGGCTCAATATTTTTTGCCTTACAGCTCACGATTTTGAAAATACAGTAATAGCAGGTTTAAGTTACAGTTAAAAATCAACCTTGCTGTAGCCTATTCTTCTGCCAAAGGCTTTCTAAATTTGTTTATCACTTTCAGTGTTCATCTCAGAGTTCTATTATTGTCAAAACAACATAACAATATGTAAATCATATCTAAATAGAGTTTAGTGTGCCTCCAACAATAAACGCCCGCCTAGAAATGTTTTTCTTTTTAATAGGAGATACTAGACGCTATTTTTGTTAACCTGTTACTAGAATCTAACTTTTTTAAATAATGCCATTAATATTAGGCCTGTCTACAAAGGGCTAGCCAATTCTCTCAAAACGTGACAGAGCCCAACTGGCCGAAATTATACGAGCCATTCATTAGACAATTTCAGCTATTTTTTTCTTGTATTCTGATTTCACCATGATAATGAGCATTCAAATCTTCATATACTAGTATTAAACTTTTAAACTGAAAATAAGAAAAAGAACCCTGACCGCCGCCAAATTGTAGTTTCTTAATTTCAACGGATTTCGAAAACACAGAATCAGTTTGTTTACAGTGGTAAAATCGTAAAAGAATGTTGTGAATTTTTGAAGATTTTAAATGGTCACCATTTTGAAACTTGAATTAATTTTGCTGGTTGACGAACTTGCTCAGTCTATTGCCGAAATCGATTTTTGTGCCAAGTTTGAATCAAATCGGGCCGAAATTGCGAACATAAGCGTAGTAACCCCCCCCCACACACAATTTAAAAAAAACAATAAAATAATAGAAAACAGACCACTTTAGATTCTGGGTCTGCTGGGACCACCAGTTTCATGTAGGTTTACTACATCCACAGTAAAAAAGGAAACAAATACAAAGCATGTGATTATTTTATACAATCTAATATCAGAGCCAAACCAATATACGGGATATGTAAATGAAATAGTATCAGTTAAGTCCGATATAAAACAAAAAGAAATCGCTAACCGCAAAAAGGGGAGCATCTCCCACTAAACGTAATTTTTAAGAGGCAGAATAAACACCTCACACCTAAAAAATGTATTAATTTAAATTATTTTGAATGTACTAGTTAAAAAAAAAAAATGTTTTGTGGAGAAGTTCCTTTGTGCGGTTAGCCATTCATAGATCGTGTTCCTGTGAATAATTTAACAGAGCCAAGCAACAGACCCAAATGAAATATCAAATTCAAAAATGCATAGATGAAATTATAATGTTTTAACAAAGTCAGAACCCAAAATATAATCCAGGTACAAAACCATAATCCTTAATTTTTAGTGCAGTCCAATATGAAGCCAAATCATTGATAAAAAATAAAATGAATTATAGTAGAAACGAACTCGTGGTTTCATTAACAGTTCGGATCAACTGTAATACGGTAAATTTTAAATGTAAAACTGTTGATAGAACATGGGTAAAGTTCATTAACCTTAGGTAAATGTACGTGATATAGTGAACACAAGTATCCCCTCCTTCCGGAGCGTTAAATCGTCGTATTTTCGAATCAGTGATTGACAATTTTAATGACGTAGGCTATGACCTTCAAACCTAGTCTTCAGAACTTGAAAAGACAAAATCGAACTTGAATTAAGCCGCATTACTAAAGAGACTAATATTCGTAAACTAAGAGATTATCAGTGGATGAAATTCGGTAAATACAAATAGCTTATTAGTATGTCAACTAGATTGCTATGTAGTGTGTGTGTGTGTGTGTGTGTGTGTGCGCGCGCGCGCGTGTGTGCTTCAAGAAATCAAGTTCAAAAAATTTGAGAAGTCGGCCTAAAATTTTATCAAAATCGGTTAATCAGATTTTGCTCAAATTATGGTTTTAGGCCTGTATAGTGTGAAGATCCATAAATTGGACAAATGTACGAAAATTGTCAATATAAGAAATTTATATGGCTTCAGACTATCGATTTTTGCGATGGTTCGATCCAGAAAAATTTGGACAGAAAGCGACACATTCTGTTTAGTGCTTAAGAGCTCATTTGAATCTTTTCTCCATAAATAATTCAATGAATGCAAGACAGTTTGTGAAACATTTTTAATAATCTATTTTCATAGTTTCAGAGAAACTGCAACATTTGGTTTTCAACCACGAACTGTTTAAATTGTGTAAGGAGCAAACTTACGCTACATAGGTTTCAATTTTATAAATATACCTAGGTACTTGTGTTTAATGTTTCGAACATATTGATCACTTTTTGTTCTTAAGTGCTTAAATATAATCTTTGCAACTAGAACACAAGCTTTGATGCCTAGGCCTGTTAAAATACGAATTTAAATCTAAGAACATTTTAGGTTCTAAGTTTTTAGTTATTAGGTACTTAAACTTGTAATTACTAACTTTATGTTTTAATTAGACACTTGAGAACGACAGTTGATCCGTACTCTCATAACCCGCGTATTGTTTCTATATACACTATTGCTGGCAAATATCCAAATAAACATGACTATTCCATCATTAAATAACAATTTGAAGTACGGAATACCTGCTTAGACTACTATATAGATAAGTCGGAATTTTTTTACAAGAAAGAACTTTATTTTATACTTCGACATATGTGAAATACTAAGTACCTGCCAAGATAGTTATGCAACAGTAACATGCATTATTCATTGTGTAATGAAATATTGCAATGGCCGTGGTGGAACGTAACATGCACAATCGCTATTAGAAGTGTTAACAAGTATTTTATTGTGTTTCTTTGAAGAAGACCTTTGAGACATAGCCTGCCTCTGTATAAATCCTGTGTTATCTAACGGTTTTGTGGTTCCCATACAAACGTCCGTCTTTTACTGGACTTGTTAGGTAGGTGTAAATAAATAAATTAGTTAGGCATTTCAAAAAACACACACACCCCCTGTGTGTGTGTGTGTGTGTGTGTGTGTGTGTGTGTGTGTGTGTGTGTGTGTGTGTGTGTGTGTGTGTGTCTCATATTAAGCCTACAGTTGCCTATATTTTTAACTATATGTTTGGTTTTGTCTTAGTGGTAGCTAATTCTAATTTTAATTTAACAAAGTCCATAGACATCTCGACATAATGTGTTAAAACACTGTTCTAGTGTTTAATCAGAAAATAAAGTATTCAGGCCTATTAGTTTTCAAATTGAGGTGAATAAAAACACTCACATGCGCGACAGGTTGTTTTGTTTGGATCAAGAACTTTTTCTCGTCTTGGGTTCAAAGAACGTAAAAGATCCGTTAATAAAATATAAAACTGCTGGAACGATTGTAATACTTTCTCTCTGTAGAGAAAGTAATTTGTCACAAGGGACCTAAATAATTTGTTGAAAAACCAACGAACGACTTATAATTTTAAAGTAGATTTAGAATTCAGAATTTTGTGATAAATCGATACTGAACTTAACGTTAAATTTTAATGGTGCGTAAACATGAATAGGCGTTATAGCAGTATTTCGTGAGACAGCCAATAACCAAATATTGGTTATTGCTATCTGTTAAATACTAAATGAATACTCTGAGCCGTCTAAATAATTATCTTGCGTGCAGTGTCAAATTTAACATATGTAGTCCCATGTCTGCAACACGACACACGTTCGGTTTTGCCAAATAAATTTGATTATTATCTTTGCAATCGAGTCTCCCTATTAACTCTTTAAAAAACTCGATTGGAAAATGTTAATTCTAAAAATCATATTGTTGTACATAATTCTTTATATTCTTGGTTAGGTAAAGTATATAGAAAGTACATAGTAATTGTAAAAAAATCATTAAAAAAAGATTTTTTTCTATAGTTGAGGCCTACAAAACGAATGTAGACATTGAAGTCATTCACAAAACTAATCTTCCCAAACAATGGGTACGAGAGCTATCGGTAAAAAACCTGAACATATATGAAGATTCAATTGAACGAAGCAAATTTGAAAAGAGAAATTAGTAATAGGTAGTAAATAGACGAAAAAAACGAAATCCACGGTCGGGGTTTGTTTGTACACACCTTTTAATTATGGTAGGCTTAACAGTGTCTCTGCTTTAGATTTTCAAATAGGCGTCAGATTTTAAATCATTTATTGACACAGGTTATTAATATATATATATATATATATATATATATATATATATATTATTTATTTATTTATTTAAGGCGAAAAGCACATTGAGGCTATTATCGCCTCCCTAAATGTAAGTGTGAGTGTAAAGTGTTAAAGTCGTAATTGTAAATGTTTGTTAGACTCGGGTACCGCCGGGTACGTCTAAAGTCTAAATCCTCTCAATAGGTAGGTAGTCTGCACCCCCTGCGGGGTGTGTATGTATATATATATATATATATATATATATATATATATATATATATATATATATATATGAGCGGCGCACCTAAGACTCCTCATCACTATTCTACCGACTGAGATCTGTCGGGATCGATTCTTTATATTTTTCCTAATAAAAAACCTAAACAACAATTTTTGATTTGAGTGGCAAAAAATTTGTTATTAACAAATACGAGTATATTGCAAAATTATAAAATATTTTAAAATGGTCTGCAAATAATTATTTAATGTTAATTGGGCAAAAATAAACACTTTTTGTCTCTTACTTTTTAATAACAAATTACTTGCCACTCGAATCAGAAATCGTTGTTTAGGTTTTTTATTAGGACAAATATAAAGAATCGATCCCGACATATCTCAGTCGGTAGATAGTAATGAGGTGTCAAGTCGATTTTTGTGCATCTTTTTAGGGGTGCGCCGTTCGTATAATAACTGAAACCAGTGAAATTCTATTCCAAATCACAGGATAGCACCCTTCCCCGGAAATAAGAAGAAAAGTGAAAATCTCGGACTGTCGGGAAAAACCCGGACGAATGAAGTCGTAAGCCTACACACACGCATTGCCAACAGCCACTAACAGCGTGGCACTTCTCACGACCGGTGCAAATACCTGACGAGAGAAAAGAAAATTACAATACAGATATTTCACCTGTGCAAATACACAGACAAAACCAAGATTACCATTGAAAAAATATAAATAATCGGGTAATGTTAAATAAAAAATCTGTAAGCTCGTTAATAATTGTTTGCGATAAAGTTTACATAATGTTTTATCTTGCACAATGTAACAAATGCTCCTAACATAGCTATTACAACAGTAAAATGAATAAGTAAATTTAACTGTGCTATCATTATACATCCGGGTGATTCCGGATGTAAAGTGTGTAGTATAGTAGGCTAGTTACCTGCATTGTAGCCGGATGTTTGGCCTTGAAAGTTCTAACCTCATTTCCTTAAAAAACTGATCGTCTTCTAACTGGTTTCTGGTCAAGGTCAGCTTCTCGTTATGGTAGTCAACTTCCCCGACTCACTCGGCTTATAAAATAAACCCGACGGCGGTCAAGTTTTTATTATCGTTTTACTACTGAACAGAACTAAAATATATTTCAATTTTATTACTTACTTACACTAACTTCAGTTATAAATTTGGTTAATCATTGTGGTTGTTCATTTATCACAAAAATAATGCACAGTAATTCTTATAATTTATTTATTACTTGGTTAGGCTGCTACACGAAGTATAAACCTTGGCGTTTGTAAAAAAAAAAACTATCGAGATTTAATTTTATGAATCTCTTTTACAGGATTCCGTATAAAAAAGTGGTTTTCGCTTAGCATGTGTTGTTTCTGTGCATATCGCTTGAGATTAAACTAATACACCGATGTTTATGAAATTTAGCTACTTGATCTAGTTAACCCACATCTTAGGCTTTTTTTGCCTAAGATAACATTTTTAAAGACCCTCTTTTAAACAACTCTAACGATCGTGATCAAATATAGGTCGTAAGGACCCAAACATAACGTATGTAGTACACAATTTTTTTTTTTAAGCACATTGAAAAAAAATGTGCTATTATCGCCTCCCTAATGTAAGTATGAGTGTAAAGTGTTAAGTCGTGAGTGTAGTGTTGTAAACGTAAGTGTTTGTTAGACTAGAGTACCGCGCGGGACATCTAAATCCTCTCAATAGGTGCAGATAGTCTGCACCCCCTGCGGGGATTGTAGTGCACAAAGGAACCAGATATCCATAGCTAAATCGGATTTGATAATTTTTAAATCTGCCTAACGTCTCAAAAATGATTCATCAGATTTTCGTCATTTATGAAGACAAATAGCTCAAGTTAGTATAACAAATTTGAAATAAAGAATACAATGATCAAGCGTCCTTGTTTTGAGATTCGGTAGATTAAAATTGAGTTGTAATTCTTCAGATATGATCAAAATTTGATCTCAAATGGAACAGTTGATAAATTAGGCCGATTTCCCGTGATTTCTCAAGGAATAGTTGATTGTGAGGAAGTTTTGTAAAGTTTTACACTATTTATCCAGTATTAATTATTTTATTATAATGTTTTCAATATATAGGCTCTTTGAGGTGTAGAGTGCAATCACAGATTTGCTTTAAAAATCTTCAGTAAACAAATCAAGACCCTAATATTCTTAAATTACTTCTTCAGAAAAATGGAAGTGAAAGCTATCAACAAAAGAATGGAAAATAGGTCTAATTTTTCAAAATCGGATCTCGTGTCCATTTATTCTGAAATGTAGTAAATTTATAAAAAAGAAACGCTAAGTGCTGGTGGACGGGAAAGTATAGTTGCTGAAAAATGAATATGAAGGCTAAAGGTTTTTTAGAATCAACACAATTTTTGACGCGACAGCAATACTTTTTCAACAATACAGTGATGATAGAAAGTATTAAAAGTGGCCTTTATCTAATCTGTTTCGAACAAACGCAGTCTTTGTAACAAGTGACACGGATTGTAGTGTCATCGCTATGGCATCTGTCGTGTTAATTTCTTGTGTCAATTGCGCTAAGCGGCAAGTCATGCTAACCCTCCTCATAAATGTTTGACATCAAGCGAAGCGACATTTCTACACACACACACACACACACACACACACACACACACACACACACACACACACACACACACACACACACACACACACACACACACACACACACACACACACACACACACACACACACACACACACACACACACACACACACACATTCTGTGGGATATAAGTAGGTGGCAAAGTGGGATATAAGTCTGACCTACTCTTTTTTTATTTAATTGGATATCAATTAGATGGTGGATTAAAATATCGAATATAAACGTACTAGAATAACTCTATGCAGTGTAGTTCTGCAGTGCGTTGAACTACATATAATGTTACTGTATATTTTCTCAAACGTCTCCACTTCCTGTCGTTGCAGGTGCAGAGGCGTAACGAAAGATAGTCTAATTACTTAGACTTATCCGCTAATATCGAGCACGCTTTTTATAATAGTGGTTGTATTTCAGTCCGTTTGTATTCAATGCTTGAAAGTGTAAATGTGTTATCCTTACGTTTGTTATAAGTGAAGAAATTATTTAAAAAATAAAATATGTTATTGAACTAAAAATAAAAATCATGTATCATGTTTTCTCTTCCTTTTTTAAATTTTAATTACGATAATTTGTTCGAAAACACGACAAATTAACATAGGTAACATAACATAACCTGAAACTTATTACAGCCTATCATCTGTTCAGTAAAATCAGCTGATCTTTACGAATTAATATAAAACAACTGATTTTTTAATATAACTACCAAAATTAAATTTGCGATTTGTTTCATATAAATCGGTCAAACTTCTTCATTGATTCCGTAGTGTTGCGGTTATCGCATGTGCACTCACTATGACGTATTTTGTTTCTTCACCAATTTGTAAGTAAAACAATTTGCAACGAATGCATAAGAAGAAAAATAATATATATATATATATATATATATATATATATATATATAATTTTATTCACTCCCCCCTCATAAAACATCTGTACTTTAGGAGCTACTAAATATTTTAAATGTAAACTTTATTTTTTTAAAAAACGCAACATTTGATTGATTTTTTTAGCTGTATTCGTTTTGGTTAGGATGAATGGTAAACCTTAATTTTTAAATCAGCATTTAAAAATTTGAGTTTGATTCCAGAATTCCAATTTTTTTAGTATAAATGCCATATTTTCAACTATGACTAAATGTACTTCCTTTAAGTCTCTAAACAGACACATAATAAAACAAATTTCAGTTTTTTTAATAAAATAAAATTAGAGTAGATATCCGACATAAACTGTAAACGCCTCGGTGGCCTAGTTGATAGCGTACTGGACTTTCACCCCGAGGACCCGGGTTCGATTCCCGGCCATGGCTTGGCATTTTCATATGCTATAAATCATCCCATCGTTGTGCATTAGCCCAAGTGTGCACAATAGTCGAACGTTAAAAAAAAAAAAAAAAAAAAAAATGACCACTATCTATAATATTATTGTTTATTGTTGATAAATCTAGAACAGATTGAATGCTTTGTTAATTAACCGTATGTTTTTTTAGGAAAATTTTCATTTAACATTATCATTCTGTCCATTTATAATGTAGTTAAGTACAGTATTAATATGTATATATGTATGTTTTTTCTTAAAAAAGCACTGTTACTGTATTGGTTTTTCCCCTTACAAAACTTTTGTTCAGTACTACAGTACATACTTAACTAAAATGCCGTTAAATATTCTAATTGGGATTGGTACTTCCTGTTTTCAACATAATTTTAGGTAAAATATAATTGGCTTGATAAGTTTTAAACAGGAAGTGAATTCTTGTTAGTGTTATCAGTCTTCTGATAAGAGTTTTGTATTACAGGCCTTCTTGAACCCTGAAGATGCTGGCTTGGCAGAAGGCGGCATGGTCAAGACTGATGACCAGGATGTGGAGAGAGTCAGGAGGTAAACAACTTGTGTAGCTTATACATGTCCTGGTGTTGGTCAGCCAATAAGTGGAGTAATACTTGATTACAGCCTGCCTCAGTGACTGCTCTAAATAAATAATTGTGTTAAATATGGTCTTTATAAATTACTTAGAGTAGCCCACTATTGCAGCCATCATATTGTCTCAAACACATCCTTGATTGCCTCGTGACAATCAAACAAATATCAGCAACAAAATGTGTTACAAACCATTTGCTCCAGTAGATACTGTAAATTGTACTGTTAATTTTTGTTTTTAAGTATAATATTTTTACAAACACAAATTGATTTAATGTATAAACTCTCTGTTATATAGGCCTACGACAACATTAATGTACAAATATAGGGTTTATTGTGAATAAATTACAATACAAATCAAATTGTTTTTGAGCCAACTTTTCATCAAGCCATATCAAAATTGTGCAACTTTTTGATTGATCAAAACTGTGCTAACGTGTGTGTGTGTGTGTGTGTGTGTGTGTGTGTGTGTGTGTGTGTGTGTGTGTGTGTGTGTGTGTGTGTGTGTGTGTGTGTGTGTGTGTGTGTGTGTGTGTGTGTGTGTGTGTGTGTGTGTGTGTGTGTGTGTGTGTGTGTGTGTGTGTGTGTGTGTGTGTGTGTGTGTGTGAGAGAGAGAGAGATATCATTTGAAGGTTTGTAATCTGTTCCAATTGATCATAACCCTTTGCTAAAAGCATTTTTAATATTTATTAAATTAAATTTACAGTTGTTTTGAAATAATATTTGTTGTTATACGAGTATTAAGTTATATCAGTCTTGTTCTAAATTACATAAAAGTCTCAACATTTTCCAAGTTCTTGCAAAGCTGTGGTATTTTTCCCCTAGACAACCTTACAATCACAAACTGCCTGCCTTGCTACAGTAACCTAGTCAGTATTCATATATATGGTAAACAAACTATTAATTACAGTATAGTGTACAGGAGAATGTATAATTCATTATTCTATTAATAAATTATGAATATAAATATTATAAAGCAATATTTCATTAGATCACATTAAAAAAAAATGATTTATATATGTTATATAATAACCAATATAAATTATAAATTTATGTTTAAATCAGGACAAGCTATTTAAACAGCATCATATATGCCAACCCTAATTATATCCAGTATTAAAAATATAAATACAGTAGATATAAATATTACTTACAGTCTTGTACAAATGTAAGTATTGTTCAATCTTAAGCTAAGATAGAAATCAAATTTAGAATAAAATTACAACTATCACACAGATTCTACTTTAGCATATTAAGGCTAGACGAAATATGTCAAATCGTTGATATGCAATAAAAGTCTTGCTGTCATTAATGAAGGTTGAATCAGAGTGTGGTGAGATCAGTACACTATCTTTAGCTGACCACTTGATACAATTGTCAATCAGATTCAATCTGTATCTATGTGTCTTAACTCCTACTGTCTCTGTTACAGCAGAAAAATATTGTAGGCAGGGAAAGAAACGTGAGATGAATTTACATTAACCAGTGATGTACTGATGATATCAACAGTGCTTGTGGGTCTGTTAATGAAATTAAGTTACAACAGATCCCAGATATGCCAAATAAAGAGAGGAAACATTTCAGTTAACCCATGAATTGTACTTCTAAAATAGTACATTTTAGGTTTTGCGAAGTCAGTTGACTTTTACTCACTATTTTTTAACTGTTCTTTTATTTTTTACTTTATGCTATTTAGCCTACATGAGCATTTGAGAAAAGTATTTTAAATCTAAAATCTATTGGTTTATTACAGTAAATGAAAAATTCATTCAGTTAATCTACAGAATCAAAATTTCTGAATTAAAAATTTTCCAGGGTTGATACTAAGCTTTTAGCACATTATTAAATTTGCAATTTTAATTTTTAATAGTGAATTTACACTCAGAATGATCCAAAGCTCATTCCAAATGATTGAAAAAACTATATTTGGACATGAGCTTATTGCAATGGCCATCATGGTAAAACCTAGACCTATGATTATTAGCACGGGTAAAACATGTTTTAAGTGTTTTTTTAAAAGTACATATGCATGTGTAAGCCTCTAATATAATGCAGTTTTTATAATAAGAATTAATTAATTTTTTTCCATCTAGTGGACCTTTAACTCATCTCGTAAAGGCTACTACAGTTTCAAAACGACTGTTTCATCTTTAGGCCATAGTGCAGATGGTCAAATCCCTCCATCTAGGTTGTTTCAAAGTTAACAAAACATTGAAAACACATATCACAACACTAACACAATTACATGATTTTATTAAATGTGCAGAAATAATAAAATTGTGTAATTGCGTTAGTGTAGTGATGTGTGTTTTCAATGTTTGTGACAACCTTGACAACTTTGTGACAACCTTGACAGCGAGATTTGACCATTTTTATTATGGCCATTTTTATTATGGATAAAAGAAAAGACCACTAGATGGAAGAAAATAGATTAATTTATAGGTTAGGTTTATTTATTATTTAAATATGTGTTCCATTGGCTATGTTACAGTAATGTAATTTTTGGTCAACTTGAACTATTAATGTTTTTTAATAACATACTATTTTTCTTACAGGGCACATCAGAACGATCTTGAGAACATTCCCTTTTTCTCATCACTGGTTTCATCTATGTACTCAGCGATCCTGACTTGATTCCAGCTCTGATGCTGTTCCGTATCTATACAATTGCTCGTATCCTGCACACCTTCGTGTATGCCATCTACGTCATCAGACAGCCTGCTAGAGCCTTGCTCTTTGCTATTGGAGTTATTGTCAATATCATAATGGTAATCTTCATCTTCATCAATTTTCATCAGTTCTAAACAGTCTTACCATTTGTCAAAGTTGCAATTAAATCTACTTGCTTTGAGTAACAGTATTTAAGAATTAAGTGTTTGTCTAGTGAATTATGATGCATACTGAATGCAATAATCTATTTTAACATATTATTACATTGAATTTTATAATTGAAATGGTTTAAAATATTACCATATTTTTTGTTATTTTTAGAATAATAATTAAAATTTTAAGTGTTAGGCCTAGTTTAAAATTTGAAAGTGTAAGAGAATCTGAATGTTTTTATTAAGGTTAAAAGTTAAGCTGCAAACCAATATAAATAAAAATGTAAATGCTTTTTTGTTTAAAATTTTAAATCTCCATAAGTTCTTCACTGATTGTTTTAATATTTTGACACAACATTGCTTTCGAATACACACATTTTTATATGTCTTGTCTTCTATCTAATAAATAAAAATGTAAATGTTTTGTTCAAAATCTTAAATCCAAAAATTCTTCACTGGTTGCTTTGAACTTTGACACAATGTTGCATTCAATTATGCACATGTTTTTATGTACCTATTGTTATATAGATTTCATATCTGTAACAGGAAAAAATTTAAAAAAAAAGAAATAGCGCAATCTGTTTGACAAGAAAAACAACATGCATGAAATGAAGATATTTTACAGTTCTATTTCAGTGTTTCCAAATGCATTGTTAAATTGAACCAGACTAAGCCACAGCAACTTGTGACCTGGTACAGCTAGTTTTAAATAAAACTCACAGTTTTAAATTAAACCATTGCAAAGAAATGTATCATGTTGTACAGTACTACAATGCCAATGGTCACTACTTAAAATGTTTTTAACTTGATATAAAATAAGCATTTATTCATTCATAAATAAAGTATACCATTTTTATGGATATGAGTAATTCCAGTAGTATGCTGTACTTCTTTCTTTACTGTTATTTTTAAATTGGCTACAATTTTATTAAAGTACTGACTATATTAAAATACTGACTGCAAAGCAGAAAGGTAACTATATGCATATTAATGTAAATCATTCTTGGCAAGCAAATTTAATTTCATAAATTAAAAAGGTTCCTAAAACTTCTAATTTAAGCTTCAGACTGATAAGCAATTTGTCTGAACTCTGTTGTTATGAAATAAGTATCCCTAGTGCAAGGTTTTGTTATTCATTCAAGAAATTCTTTAAATATAAATTCTGTGGGGATAAGTTTACATTGTATTTAAGAAAAAATATGCATTAAAGTAATTAATACAAATAATGAAAAATATGAGTGCCTGCAAAGATTTAAGGTAATGGACAATTATTTTAAAAAAATCGCAATCAATCACTGCATGTCTATGTTTATCCTTTGCTGACAATAGAACCAGTGTATCATATTTCACCTATCAGCCAAACCGGTAAATATGCATCTGAATTTTACAATATTAAAATATTTAAAACATTTATTTACAAATTACAATTAATTGTCATTTTAAAATTAAATTAAATTTACAATTACAAATTATTGTCATACTTTAAAATAATTCATCAAAGTATTTCAGAGTTCATTTAACTTATTTTTATAAACAAGAAAATAAAATAAAAATGCTGATAAATTTGTTTAATATTTAAGGTAAAGTAATTTTATAAATTAGAATTTTGTGTTGACAATAAGAAAGGCCTGTGACAAAAGGAGAAGTCACTGAATAAGTAATTTTCATGTCTGTTGACTTGATTCTTCAATGAAAACATTGTTGATTTGTACAAATAATAAGAAGACTTTTACAAAAATATATTTGACATGAACAATAATTACTATCAGGGTATGTAAAGGCTGTTTGTTGTTTGTTCCCTTATCTGCTTCCTCTTGTCAACAAATCCTTGTTGATTTTGGTTTCTCTTATTTATTCTGTATAATCTACTTATTTTTACTTTCTCATCCTTTGCCATAAATGGAGAATATTTTTTTTGTGTTAAGGGAAACCATTATTTAATGTGAAACCTTAGGTTTTTTCCATTCTGTGCCATTTTCAGAACAGAAAAGTAGTTTTTTGAACTTATCTGCATTCTGACTATGTATGAATGTCCATTGGTGAATTCAACTACATATCAAACAGCTAAACTAATTTCGCTTAAGTATTGTATAAATGAATACTCTGAAGATTACTTTTTAAAAATTTATTTGATAATATTACACAGTCTATTGTTAAGACTTTTTGATTGTTAAAAGTACTTTAAATATTAAATATCTACATAAAGTTTATGGGTGTTTACATACCAAACTTCTGTTTTGAGTGCTTCTGCTGTAAAAGAAAATAAGTGAAAATTGGTAATAGAGGAATCTGAGAAAATTATTAAAGTGTATCCTGTAGGAATTTTCTTGAATATTTGTGGTAATATCTGAATTTGTGAACCAGGGATATTAAATTTTTTCATCCCCAATTTTAATTTTGTTCACATTGATTCCTAAAACACTTTTAAGAGATTAGGCAAGAAAACTCGTACATTTTGAAATACTGTAATTTAACATTTAATAATTAATTTTTCATTTGTTCCATTTTAACAATAATTATCAGGCTCTTTTTAAATGTATATCTTTTTCTTCCGTAAATCTTTAAAATGTCTGACAAAACTGATCTTTTTTGTATGACAACTGCCTTTTCCAATAAATTGTGTAGCCTCTTGCACAATATTGTACAAATTTTATAAAGTCAAAATAATTCAGTCCATATACACCACTATAGTAATACAAAACATAATTATATTTGTATAGTGCGGTTTTATATAAGTAATAAACAAAGCTTTCAAGATTTTTTTTCTGAACATCTATATGATGTTAAGAATAAAAAATAGACTAATAAGGACAAGGGAACAGTGTTAACAGTAATGGTAAAGCAACAGGAGGAACTGCGACTCAAAACTAATTACCTAGAGCCATCTACCGCTGATCCCTCTTTTTTACAAGATTAAGACTTGCATACTATAGGATCTGCTTATATAGTTCTGTAAACAAAAAATATCAATTGAGATGAATCTAGTTCTGCATACAAAGAAATAATTTTAAGCTGTATAGATGCCATAAGCCTTAAGAATGCACTGCCTTATAACTACAGTGTGAGATGATTTTTTTGTAATTTTTTAATTGATTTTGTTTTAAAATCTATGTTAGAATAAGCCAAAGTATTGATGTAATTTTATATTGTAAGAAATAGTTATTTAGATTTTCATAAATAATTGTTGTATTTATTTTTGTACCTTTCTTCTTCTATACGAGGAGTGTTTTGCTTAAGAAAGACCAATTTGTACATAAAAAAATTAACTACTAAATTTCTTTTAACTTTTTTAAAATTATATACATTTTTTCTACATATTTTCCATATATGTTTAAAATTTATCATATACAACATTTTTAAAACTTCATAGTTAATAACTACAGATTTACTGCAGTTTGTGTATTTTTGTCATTGAAATACAACAAACCAAAACACCTTGTAACAGTTAAAACCATCACCAACTAAAATCTAATAATATTTGGAGGTGGGCCAATACAGTAAAATTAATTACGTTTGAATTTATATTAACACATTTTATTATTTTCTCATTATAGTGAATCCAGTGTGCATACTGTATGCCATTCCACTATTTACAAGTTCAGACCGACAATTTTATTCACAAATAATTGTTAAAACTACCTTACGAACAGGTATTCAAATTTGTTAATATATAGGTACTACTGCAGTGCCCTACTAATACATTGACATTTTTGCATTGATATGCCAAACATATTAAAAACTATTAATTGTTCATTTTTGTTTAAATTGATAGATTCTAATATGTGTATAGAGGTATCATTTAAGTATGACCCTATTAAAGGAATTATTTTTTTTTAGAATTGTAATCTTGTATACAATCCAGAACTGTATGACATGGATAGTATATCATAATATTTTATTTGGGTAACTGCACACTCACTGGGTCGAAGTTTCAAATGAAATCAAACTATGTACAAGAATTCTAGTTTTTAAAATTATTTCTCAGTGATACGTGGTGTTTTTGAGAGTGTTACTCTTGTTCTCATCGGAATTAAAGTCAGACTAATCACTCCACTAATTAAGAACACCATGCCACACACACACAAGGTCTGTTCAAAAAAAGACTGATCTTTTGAAATTACGACCAAACCTTGTACAATTTCAATTCACATGCTATGATACACCTAGCGGCATTTTTTAGAAACAAAATGAGGTCCATGATGTATTGCGGCAATTAATCAGTTGGGGAACATGTGCAGTCAGCTCTCTGCTACATAGTGAAAATGGAGGACTTTGAGAGCAATGTTGTAACATTAAATTTTGCTATACTATCGATAAATCTTTTTCTGAAATGAATGATTGTGTGAGCCGTACACAATGCTGCAATTAGTATACGCGTTTCAGATTGTGAGCCGGATACAATGCTGCAATTAGTATACGCGTTTCAGATTGGGCAGAACATTGACCGATGAAAATCCATGATCAGGACGACCCTCAACCTCAACAAATGACGAAAAAATTGATATAGTTTGATATGTGACTTGTGGAGATTGTCGTTTAACTGTGCAGAAGTCAGGTCAGCATTAAGTCATGCCACAAAAATGTATTGCATGCATCGCATCTGAAAATGGTGTCACGACTGCTCACAAGCAAATAAAAAGAAAATCATGTTAATATTAGCTAAGAATTGTTTCATTGCGCTAACTGCGACAACTTTATGAAAACTATCATCACAGGTGACGAGATCTGTGTATATGGATATGGTGTCGAAACAAAGACACAATTGTCACAGTGCATTGGTTGTCACCATGTCCAAAGAAAGCACACATGAGTTGTTCAAACATGAAGTTGATGTTTTCTTTGATTTGTGGCATTGTTTATCGTGAATTTATATGATCGTCAACAAGGAGTTGTGTATGTAGATGTTTTAAGGCGTTTACGGAAAGATGTGTTCAGTTTTTTTAGACAGACTTTGTACACATGAATGTATGCATATATATAAACACACATGAGGACTGTCTAAAATATCTGACCTTTGGTCGGAAAAAATATATTACATTCAGGACAGGATTGGAATCCTAATCCCTCAAGTAGGCTTCTTTTACCTCCACACTTCAGCCCACTATCCTTCCATTCCAAAAACATGTTTGGAAGGCTTCTTTTAGAATGGCTATTATCTTCACCATTGCATTGACTGATTTTGTTTCTGGTAGTACACCTCCAGTTATCACGGCATTCAGAATCTCATGATCAAGTATTCAAATATTCTTAATGTCCAACAGGTCCTGTGCAATGTTAAAATGGAGTTCTTTTTGTTCCTCAGCAGATTGGACACAGATTTTGCAACCACTGAGCACGTGTTCAAATCTTCACGCGAAATTGCAAATGCAGAATATTTACTGAATACTAACTCTTCAGCTGTCTCTCATACAGTCAAAAGATGAACACCGAATATCAAATCAACAACAGCTGCATTTCAAGCAAAGAATACTGTTTTTCCTCCACCAATGTTGCTGGCCATTTTAGAAGGGGTTGAACCACTCCTTAATTTGTGTTGCCCCGTAGCATCGTCATCAAACATCTGATGAATCTTGCAGATTGTTTTGCTTTGAGAATTACCAAGCTTTTGATACAATTTGATCTTTGCTCAACTCATTCAGTCTTGAGAGAGATCTATCCAACAAACACTTATAACAACACATACTCGGTAGCCAGCAGGCAGCAACTACTATACTTAAATGCAGTAAACAAATTAACTACTTCCATAGCATCACTACTGTGCATGAGAATTCAAGATCGGATGCTTTTAGATAGGCCTTGTGTGTGTGTGTGTGTGTGCGCTTACATTTTCAACTTCAGTCCCAGCAAAATCTGTTCAACAGTTTCAAAATGACAGCCACTAGAAATCTTAAGTAATCTTAAGCCACAGCATGCTAAATCGCTGACATGATAGAAATAAATTTCCAAAAGTATTTTTTTAACTTACCTATTTAAAAAAATCTGATTTCACCATTATAATCGGCATTAAAGTTTGCTTATATTAGAATTTTAAATTTTCAAATTACATTAAAAATACAAAAGTGAACCCTGCCTGCCAGTAAAACATTTCTTAATTTTAATAAATTTTGAAAATTTAATTTTATTCTGTTTTTAATTCTAATGATGAGAGTTAAATCGGATTTTCAAAAAAAATTTATACGAATTTTTAAAGTTTTGAAATAACATCATTTTGAAAGAATGGATTTCCTGGTTAACAAACTGTTTGATAATTTTTATGCCATGTGTGAATCAAATCGGACCAAAATTGCAAATTTGAGTTAAATTCATTAAAAAAAATTAATTTCATAGTGGTCACGTTTCATTTTTATATTTTAATAAAATTTTAAATGGTAATTTATGCAGAAAGACTGAGTAAAAATGTAAATATTTGTTTAGATCACATCATTGCTTCAGCTGTGGACAGGGATTATTTTTAATTTATTGCAGCAGCATTAAGTATCATTGCAGCATCATTGCTTAAGCATGAGCAATGGACAAACACGCGGAATGTAATACCCCAGGTGGCAGACCAGCTATTCTGGAAAATCCACCCTCTAAGGAGGTCGGTCCCGAGGATTCTGGGGGGGACCATCTATTGCTTGATGACAATCCTTTTAAGAGAAGTTCACTAATAAATAGATCTCCAAATTCATCTGGAAGTATATACAAGGAATCTAATGCTATCCTGTTAGAAGAAAACAAAGATATGCTATAAAAAACTTGAAGACATTGAGATTGTCATAAAACAGTTAAGGCAAGAAGTAATGCAGTTAAAAACAGAAAATGATATACTTAAGAAAGAAAAAACTATTAAAATCTGCAAACCAACTGAAGTATTCAGTCGTGAAGAAAGATTTAGCAATCAAACGGAAGATGTTTCAAATAAAATTGATGCTGGTAACTCCAAACAGAGGAACAATACAGAGCCAATTAATTATGAGACAGATGAAGATGTGCTAGCTGAAGAAGTTGGTTGGATAACAAATAAAAGGAGGAAAAGAAAAATCGCAAAAAAGAAAAGCGAGTGAGTCACCCAATTGTTCTCCTGAGCAACTTGAGAGTAACAACCAACAAAATTGTTCTCAGTCAAATGTAAGAAAAGAGCCAAAACCTCCACCGGTAGTTATCAGCAGTGTAAAGAATTATGATAGGTTGTATACCATCCTAAAGGCAAAAGAAATCAAATTCAAAGCCATGTCCCTTAACAACGATCAAGTAAAGATTAATGTTGAGGATAGAGCAGCATTTAAGTTAACAATAGATTGTCTTCACGAACACAGCATGCAATGGCATTCGTATGAGGACAAGCAGACTCGAAAATATAAGAGTCATGGCAAGAGGACTGCCTCCTTCTACCGATTCTCAGAAAATCATTAAAGAGCTAAAAGAACGAAAGCTTGCATGTGTAGATGCTGTCAACATAATGAAAAAGGAAAGAGTTAAAACAGGTGAAGGAACATTTGAAATCGTCAAAGTGCCTTTACCGCTGTTTATGTTGTCTTTTGACCACAAAGAAGATATACAAGCCATATACAGGATCAAGGATATTCTTGAGATGACAGTCAAAATTGAGCCATTAAGAAGATCAAACTACATAGCTCAGTGTAAACGCTGCCAGTTGTATGGTCATACACAGAGATTCTGTAACAGAGAACCAAAGTGTGTAAAGTGTGCAGGCAATCATTTAACGCAGGAATGCACAAAAAGAAGAGACACAAAACCCAAATGTGCTAACTGCCACGAAGAACACCCTGCCAACTATAGAGGATGTTTGGTAGCTAAAACATTCCAAGAAAGGAGAAACAGACTAGTACAAGAGAAATCCAATGATAAAGCTGGAATGAAAACCTCACAAAACAAATCCGGAAGTTAGTAAGGGAACATCATACGCACGAATTGTTGCTGGTAATGAAGGACCACAAGTTAAAGAACACAATACAGATGAACTGTTATTAAAGATAATTTCTAGGTTAGATAAACAGGAGAAGATACTGGAATCCTTCAAAGAAAGGTTAAGTAAGCTCGAAAGTATTATACCACCCGTCGTAAGGAAGAAAAGTGGTAAATAAAGATCTTCGTATCGCAGTTTGGAATGCAAATGGAATCATACAGAAAAAAACAGAATTAACAGCATTCCTAGATCTTCAACAAATTGATATATGTCTTATTTCTGAGACTCATTTAACAACGGAATCTTGTATTAAATTTAGAAACTATAATTTCTATCATAGCGTACACCCAGCGAATGCCGCTAGAGGAGGTAGTGGAATAATAATCAAAGCCAATATTTCTCATTATGAGGAATTTAAAATAGAAACTGAAGAAAACCAAGTCACAGCGATAACAATCAAAACTAGAAGAGGAAATATAATGATAGCTGCAATCTACTGCCCACCAAAACATAAGCAAAAAAAAGACAGCTATCTTAATGTTTTAAAGAGATTAGGAGATAGATTTTTAATTGGTGGTGATTTTAATGCCAAAAATACAGTGTGGGGTTCCAGGCTTACAACAGCTAAAGGCAAAGAGTTGCATGAAGCCGCTTCAGCGCTGGGTTGCAGTTATCAGTCTTCAGGAAACCAACATACTGGCCTGCTGACCTGAAGAGGATCCCAGATCTGCTGGACTTCTTTATTTGTAGGAAGATATCACACAATTATATAACAATTGATGAAAACTTTGACCTGGAGTCAGATCATTCACCAATAATTCTAACACTTAGCGAAAATATCATTAAAACTGAAAGGGGTCCCACACTGGTTAACAAGAACACAGATTGGGAGGGCTTCCAAGAAGCACTGAATACACACATCTGTTTAAAGGTACCGCTCAAGACCAATGGACAGTTGGATCAAGAAGCTGCCAAATTTGAAAAGGATATTCAGCAAGCAGCCTGGGCAAATACCCCGGATGTCAGAAGATGTATGGCTGGTATCAGTTATCCTAAAGAAATTACGGAGTTAGTAGCTGTTAAAAGGAAATTAAGGAAAAGATGGCAACATACACGCTCGCCTGAAGACAAAAATAGGTTAAATAATGTTGCTCAAAGGTTAAGAAGGGAAATCTTGCAATTTAAAAACGAGTCCATAAATAAATACCTAAGTAATGTAACGCATACTAAGGAAACGGACTATTCGCTCTGGAGAGCCATTAAAAAATTTAAACGACCTTGCATACATAGTCCCCCAATTAGGTCTGCAGATGGAACCTGGACGAAGGATAAACAAGGGAAAGCAGATGTATTCGCTACATATTTAGAACAAGTATTCCAACCTAATATAAACTTTCAATCTCAACAAGAAAATATAACAAATAGAATTAATCTTGACTATAATGTACTTTCACAACAAAATAATGAACATAAAATAGATCTTGTAACTAAAGAGGAAGTGGCTAGGGAAATTAAATTTAACATAAATTCAAAAAAAAGCCCTGGTTACGATTTAATAACTGGAGTAGTACTGAAACAGTTACCAAGGACAGCCATTATAAAACTTACTAACCTTATAAATGCAGCTTTCGGTTGAAGCATGTACCAGACATCTGGAAAATGGCCGAGGTAATTATGATCCCGAAGCCCGGCAAGCCACCTAATGAACCTACATCATATAGACCAATCTCACTACTTCCAATAGTTTCAAAGGTATTTGAAAAACTGTTACTTAAAAGACTCAAACCAGTTATAGAGATAAACAATCTCATACCTACCCATCAGTTTGGGTTTAGGAATAAGTATTCAACTATTGACCAAGTGCACAGAATAACCAACATTATTGAGAAAGCATATGAAGAAAAGAAAATTTGCTCCGCCGTGTTCTTAGACGTTGCCCAGGCCTTTGATAAGGTCTGGCACGAAGGGCTAATCTCTAAGCTGGAAAAAATATTGCCAAAAACATATTCTGAAATTTTGAAGTCCTACATAATTGGCAGAATGTTTTGGGTTAGGCAGGAGGGAACATTCTCTAGCATAAGAGAGATTAAGGCGGGTGTACCTCAGGGCAGTGTTCTGGGACCCTTGCTTTATCTTCTCTACACAGCTGATATCCGCAGCCGGATTGTGTGTCAATCGGCACATTTGCTGATGACACAGTTTTCTTGGGTGTGGGAGATAGTAGTAAAGTAGCAGCTGTAAAACTGCAACAAGCATGCGATGAGTTCGTTACCTGGACCAAAAAGTGGCGAGTTAAAATTAATGAGGGTAAATCGGTGCATGTTGACTTTACTTATAAAAAGGATAAGTATGTTCCGATAGTAATTAATAGCACAAATATTCCATTCAATAACACTGCAAAGTATCTTGGAATGAACTTAGATGTGAAGCTGCGATGGGCAGAGCACATAAAAAAGAAAAGGACAGAACTTGACATAAAGTATAAAAAAATGTACTGGCTGATTGGTAGGAAATCACAACTGTCAGTACACAATAAACTTGTATTATACAAACAAATACTTAAGCCCGTATGGTCCTATGGGATCCAGCTTTGGGGTTGTGCAGCTAAAACCCAAATCAAAAAAATCCAAGTCTTCCAAAATAAAGTTTTAAGGAACATTGTTGATGCCCCATGGTATTATCGTAATGACGACCTTCACAGGGACTTAAAAATTCCAACAATCAGAGAAGAAGCTAAGAGACTGGCAGCAAAGCACGAGGAGAGACTCCACTCACACATCAGCACTGATATTCTGCAGCTCCTGGAAAACACTCATTTAGAGAGAAGGCTAAAAAGACAGCAACCGTTTGAACTGGTTTAGTGTAAATACTGGGACCTCTGTTGGGAGTTCTCAGTTGTGATTAATTTATTTTAGAATAATATTGTAGGTTAGTCATCTAGTGACTAGTGACAATTGTATAGTAATAATAAATTATTATTATAAATAAAAAAAAAAAAAAAAAAAAAAAAAAAAAAAAAAAAAAATATTTTAATAAAATTTTAAATGGTAATTTATGCAGAAAGACTGAGTAAAAATGTAAATATTTGTTTAGATCACATCATTGCTTCAGCTGTGGACAGGGATTATTTTTAATTTATTGCAGCAGCATTAAGTAGGCTTAACAAATTTAAAATACTAAATTTTGTTGTGAGTCCGTAACTGTTCAGTAATGCTAAATTCTAATACTGAATTATGTTTTATGCAGGTGAATCTTTATATTTTTGAACCCACCTTCCATATTCCACTGATACAATATATCCTTTGTTGCCATGAACAGAAGAATGGTAGGTTCTTGAAATGTTTTGTTGAAAGATAGTTTTAACTCCTTATCCAAAAATATCAAAGTATGAATCATGCTAGCAGTGGTGTACTAATTCTTGAAGGACCTTGAGGCTAAATGTTGAAATTAAGGGCCTTTACTTTAAAATTTTCAGTAAAAACTAATTGCAGTATTAAAAATAACATGTTTATAATACTTGTCATTTTTTTCTTACTGAACTGGGTTATGAATCTATAGGATTCTAATTATTCACAGACATAATGTAACAAAGAATTAAAAAATAGCATTACAGTTAGAAGTCAAGTCAGTTGTGAAATCAAAACAGAAGTTTTAATCACGGTCAGCTCAAGGCTTGAGTAACAAGTGACGGCATATAAAATGGAATTAAAAAAATCATGAAGTGCTTCAGGACAGAAAAAAGTCAGTCGTGCCACAGTATGTGCTAGCATTCATGGTATAAAAGAAAGGCTGTCAAAACATGGTAATTTGTAGAAAATTTGTTTTCAATATGAATGACTAAAAACTGAAAATATATGAAATGTGAACATATCAACTCTTGAAAACTATATTTTTGTGGCAACATTAAATATTTCTATCATATTTTTTTACTAAAATATCAGCGTATTAATTTACTTTTCTTATAGAATTTTCTTCTTAAATTGTGCATTTAATTTGCTTTTTAACTGTGGAGACTTGTTATTTATTGGAAGTCGCTATTTTAGCGAGGTAGGTTTAATATTTTCTGTTCAAAATGTAATTTTTAATCAAACACATTTATTTATTTCTACCCTTCATGTATAAAAAACAACATGAGAAAAGTTCAGTTTTCTAGTACATTCATTTGACAGCAGAGCTAAGACCACCCATTTTGCTTCTGTGAAATTTCCTTGTTTAATATGTGCTCCAGTTTGTTGCTGTTTTGCTTTTGAAGCTTACCAAGAAAAAGCCGACTTGGAATGTCACAATAATACTTTAACCATGGATACATGTGTACACTTGTTATAAGATTATTGATGTTTACCATTAGCAAATACTAATTGGAGCATTGGAGAACTCTCATTTCTGTCAATTTATCATTTTTGACTCTGCTTCCCAATTAATTTCACCATCTTTCTTAGACATATTTTCTATGAGGAAAATTTCAAAAATTCTTTTAACTGTTTTTAAGAAAACATTACAAGAATAACTAATTTAATAGTACTTTTGATCCTGGATAATTCAAAACCGTAATGACCAACCAAAAAATTAAAATTAGAAAAATAAAAACAATAGTTTGAAAAATGTCAGAAATAAAAAGGACCGATAAAAAGTACAGTGAAAAGTTTTTTATATTGTGGTCCTTGGAAATATTTTATTGTGATAAAAAAAACTAAATAATGTTGATAGATATATCCTGTTTCAGACCCATGCATAAAAAAGTGGTTTTTATTTGGAAATATTTTATTGTGATAAAAAAAACTAAATAATGTTGATAGATATATCCTGTTTCAGACCCATGCATAAAAAAGTGGTTTTTATTTGGATGTGTGTTTATGAATACTAAAAGGTATGCTAAATGAATTGACTAACATCAGTGAAATTTGACTTTTAAGTATAAGTTACCCAAAATTTGTTATACATCTTATTGCTACAAAACTTATTGCAAAGTTAAAAAATATTGATTTTGAGAAAATTCAGTTTCACCTGATTTTTCACTAAAAAAAGTACTTTCTTTTGAAAATCTAAAAATTGGTATTTATACATGTGAAATTCATAGAAAGCAGTCAAGGTAATTTAAGTATTTAATAAAATATCTAAAGAAGTCAGCGATCTGCACAGAAACACATAGATGGGCACAAAAAAGAAAATCTTTTTTAGAACTCAAAAAGATCATTAAAAGATCAATTGAATTTACAAACGTTCTTCTTTTAGCGTTTATTAAAAACCAAAGATTATTAATACACATCACAGAATGCGCTGCAATATTTTAAACGCAATTTGTTCATTGTAAATTTGTAGGAAACTAATATCAAATATCTTATTATTCAAAGTATATTGTTTAGTTCATGCAAAATAAATAAATAAAATAAATGATTTTTACCATGGCTAAATTCAGGTCAAATACCCTTATTCAAACATATAATAAAACATATTTCTCTGAAACTGGTCATTTGTAATGATTCAAAACTCAATTAATTATATCAAATTGTTTTTTTAAAGTTTGGATAATTACTTTAGGGTTTGGAAGTAATTTTGCAGAACTAGAATAATTTACCCTGACCGATACTTGTTAAAAGCTGTTTTGATTGCTTCGTCAAAAGGTAACGGATATTCGTGGGTGTCGTAAGCCTATGCGTTTTATTTTGTTTGGGTGTTTAACGTCTTCTTAATTTATTTGCAAAAATAATTTAATGTCGTTAGGATGTAAGAATTAATCACATCTAGCCTCAGGGACGCACTTAAGTGTTCGGAGTCTGTAGGCGCCCCTCACATCGTACGTTCCTTTTTTCGAACATTAAAAACTTGTCTTTAGTCTGCATACATATTTATACCTAATATAAGCACATAATTGTTTAAAAAGACCATAAATTGAGAATGTAATGTAAAAAAGCACTGTGAAATTAATAATGTGAGCTAAAATTAGACTTTGTTAGCTCAAATACAAAATAGCTAACAGACAGTGCGTGATTGAGTTTATAGTCCAGTCAATGAAGGCGAAAATAAGGTAAAAGCTCCTAATTTTTTCGGATAGCATGGATTTTTCTGAAAATTTGCACACAAGCTCATATGACCCCCACCCCACCCACTTTAAAAGTTATATTGTCTCGATGTGTGCTTTTTACTATTTGGGGGGTAAAAACTACCCTTTTATGGAAAAAGTGCGAAAATCTCAGATTTACGTATTTTAAATACTCAATTTTGTTCAAATATATTGGATAAAGTTACTTTCAAGAATTTTTTATATAATTTATGAAATTTAATTACTTTTCAACCCTCAAAAATCCTTAAAAACCACCCTTTCATGGCCGAAAAAATAGAAAAAAATTTTTTAGCAGCTTAAAATTTTTTTTGATTCATTCACAATGTATTTCATCTCTTTTGTTATTAATCAGAAAACTTACGACTCATTACAAAATTGCAACCCTTAAAAATCATCCCTTATACTAAAATAAAGAAAAAAATTATTAGTGAAAGCTTGAGATTTTTTTAATGGTATACATATGGTGAATTATAAACTTAACAAGTTTTCAAATGGTCTATGATGTATTGCAACTTCTTAACCCTCCAGAAAATTCTTATGGAAAACTACTATACAACGCAACATTAAGGTATTGATACTTACAATTTTCGCCCGCATTTAACTTTTGAAAATTTTGAAATAATTGTAGTCTCTTTGTAGTCCAATGATGATGTTACGTCATTTTCAGTGGTCATTATGGCTACAGCATTTAACTGCCTACAGAATTCTTCAGGTAGTTTTTCTCTCACGAAAGTTGCCGAATCGACGCATTGTGCTTGTGTTGTAGGCGGTTTTACTTAAAATGAAGCAATGGTACCGTATTCTGCTTCTAGGCATTTTTAAATACACGTTTTTTTACTACCTCCACTAATTTTTCTAGAACTTTTTTAAAATTTCTTAAAATTCGTTTTTTTTTAATTTTTGGCGTTCATACTTTTTGCCAAAAATTTTGCCTCCGTAGGCCTTAGGCTAATGGGAAATAACGGCCCTGTCTAACCTACAGGTAAATACTGTTGCCTTGTGAAATAGTTTAGAAGTACAAATTAAATTTGAAGTGTTATCATTTATTTACTTAATTTGGATTTTTTAATAATTCTAAAACTGTTTCAACGTGTTTAAATTTTAAGATTAAATCGGTTAGTACTGATTTCGTTAATAGCTCTTCTGCAGGCCCTGCTAAAGGGTCAGATCAGTACAGATATCATGGTATTGGATGTAAGTCCGATTATTTTAAATTAAGAAAGGGACTTTTACTTGTATTTCGCCCGTGCAAGCCTGTAGACACAGCTGACTAATAAAATAATTGACGGATAAATGCAGGTTTGCCAACATTAGAAGCCCATTTTTTATTTTTTTTCAAAAAATGTTGTTTAAACCTTTTTTTTGTAAAAAAAATTAGGTGTACCCAGAGGATTTGTGGGTTAAACACCCACAATTAAAAAAGTTATCTTTTTTAAAACATGTTTTCATAGTCCAACTAAGGCCTCCTCGGTGGCCTAGTTGATAGCGTACTAGACTTTCACCCCGAGGACCCGGGTTCGATTCCCGGCCAGGGCTTGGCATTTTCAAACGTTATAAATCATCCCATCGTTTGTAATAGCCAAAGTGTGCACAATAGTCAGACGTTAAACACCAAAAAAAAAAAAAAAAAAATAATAATAATAATAATAGTCCAACTATATCCACACAGTTTAGCTCAGCAAATTGTTATGTCTTTTCATGCAACCAATAAATAAATAAGACAACCACTGCCACTATACGCTTTGACAGTATTTGCCAAAATTCTATTTACCATTTGTTCTATATAATCTGTGGTATAGGCTACATTCCGTGAAATGTACTAGCTAGGTGAATTATAATAGCAGACATTACAGGACTTGCACTTTTAATCTAATTTTTTTAAAATTAGTAAAATTTCAATATCTGTTGTAATTAGACTTTTCAGTTTAATATTATTTTCAACTAAAGTGTGTGTGTGTGTGTGTGTGTGTGTGTGTGTGTGTGTGTGTGTGTGTGTGTGTGTGTGTGTGTGTGTGTGTGCGCGCGCGCGCGCGCGAGCGCGTGTGGTACATAAATGAATATTTTTTGCAAGCCAAGTTTAATCTTATCATAATTTATACGGTTATAATATTTATATTAATAAACTAAAAAGTATTTTTTTTTAAAGGAGTTCATGTGGAGAACTCGGGGAATTACCGACAGAAGCGAAGCTTCTGTTAATGATATTATTTGCTGAATGTATAATTAGTTCGAAGATATGTTTACAAATATCTTGTTTTGTTTGAATACCTAGCCTAGATACTATTTACTGTAGTTATAGATCAGTTGTTTTATATTAATTCGTAACGATCAACTGATTTCATTGAACAGCTGATAGGCTATAAGTTTCAGGTTATGTTGTTAAAAACTAGCAATATTAACAATTATTATTATAAACGTTTATATTAATTAACGTTTCGAATGTATTATAACCTGTTACAACGTGCACGCATTCTTCAACTATAGAAAAATACCGAAACCAAAACAACACAACGTTTTCATATAATACGTGTGTACTGTTATCGAAAAGGAGGAATAAAAAGAAAGAGACTTAAATAAAGACAAAATTCTTTGCTCGTTCGTTCAACGAATTTCCATATTTCCGTTACTTTCTTCCGTTTGGCAGATTTTATTTTTCTATTCACTCGTCTCGGCAAAGCTATCATTTTATAGAATATAATAGAAGAATAACGTTGCCCTCTAGACGGTCTTCAAGGCCTAATTTAAAATTTTTGCACTGACTTGCGTATTCTATTCACATAACAAATATTTTTACAAATTTTATCAACCCAATTTCTCTTATAGCTTTAGATCAGCATATTTGGGGGGGTAGAAGTACCCCTTTAAAACCATTGAAAATGGAATAACGGGTAAAATGTTTGGACTATTTTGTTTTGTTTTGAGTCTTCGAATTTATTCAGCTTCATAAAATCGTTTCACGCTGGTGTCAGGTGTGTGGTTGAGGGTGTAACAGAATTATGTAAATGAAAGGTGAACGGCTGAGGCTGAGGGAAGGAATGGCAACGTATTGCCTTGAACCCGGTCATCTCAAGGTCACACCTGGACACGCCCTGGACGCTGTATGCCATCCAGTTCTTAAGAGATTTTTTTTTAATTTCTGCTTGATCTTAAGTAAAAAGAGAGTGAGAGAGAGGGGGAGAGTGAGTGTGTTGCCCTACCACAGTGTAGGCTTCTGAAGCAACTAGGTTCCAAGTTCTATCCGTGTTCAGTTAGAGACCTATCTACGTTCACTGGGTACTAGGCCTATATTTGAACAAAATCTGACAGCCGATTTTGAGAAAATCATCCGTGACCTAGAGTATTTACAAGCGATGACTACATGTGATTGTTCTTTAATATATATATATATATATATATATATATATATATATATATATATATATATATATATATTGTAAAATTAGGAATAATCCCAAAATAAAAAACGAGTTAAACTTACATGTCTGACGGTCAAATGGACTCAAAGGGTGCGTCCTCTATACATACACAATGTTAATGATTTAGTTATTAGACCTACATATTTTTATGTACTAAACTGCTAATGCGTGAATCATTATTTATGATTATTATTAAAAAAGAAGACCTAAAAACATCCAATAAAAATTTCAAGATAATTTTTCTAGCCTAAAATAATTGTTAATACAATAAATTATTTTCTGTGTACTGATTTTTACAGAATCAACAGTTTGACTATATCTGTTTTCAGATTAACTTTACCTTTTTTGTTGCGCGCGCGCGTGTGTGTCTTCATTTTTTTAGCCCCTCTTAGTCAAGCAACCCTTAAGAACTAACAAAAAAATTGATTTTTCTCAATGTCAGTTTTAACGATTTCGACATTAAAACATTGTTATTTCTATAATAAAATGCAATTCGAGAACTATCGAAAAACCCGAAAAATTGGTCTAGTTTTTCAGAATCAGTTGATCAGATTTTGCTTGAAGTTTGATTGTATTTGATGATTATAGCTAAAGCAAGTGTCAAATTTGAAATGATACACACAAAAAAGTTTAACAAACAAAAGTATTTTAATAAAAAAGTTTAAAACGTGGGTAAGAAATGCTCAAAGAAAAAAAACTTATCTTATAGATTAAAGAAGCAATATAATCTAGAACTTTCCAGAAAATTTATAACTGGGATTTGTCAGATAAACTATTAACCTGAACATAAAAATGTTTACACTCTGAACTAGGGTTATTATTTTTATAATATTTAAAATATCCAATCACATAACTATATTAGAGTTATGAAGAAAGCAGAATAGAGTAAAGTTATGAATTTTACCATTTTTAAGCAGCTTTTTTGACTTAAAAGAAACCTCTAAGTTTCTTGAGTTAATTGAATAAAACAAAAATAAACCACTCTCGAAACATAACTTTTTATTTCGAATTTGATAAACTGAATCGAGTTAAGAATTTCCTTATTTTGAAAAGAAACTGAACAAAATCTGGTGTATCGATTGTTGGACAATTTTATCGAGTTTTCGGTTTTTTTGTCAACAGCCTACCAGATTTTTGTGGAAATAGCGCAAAGTTGTTTTTTTTTTTAGTGAATATTATGTGTTTTGTTTAAGACTCTATTAAATATAATTTAATATTTAAATGTTAGAATTTTATGCATTGTTTATGATATCCAAGAAAATTAGAACACTATTATAGTTTCTCAAAAATCTTTTATTTAGTGGCATATGTTTCGCCGTGAGGCATCTTCAGACAATTCTAAATAAATTATTTTTTGTGAAACTATGTTTTATAATTTTTACCAAGTACCGACTGTGTTCAATAAATAACATTTTTTATGAATCTTTTATTTTGGATGAGTTGATAATTGATTGATTCTTTGTGTTTTTTGTAGACACACATCTTTAAATGGTACCCATTGTAATAAAGTGTCGAACGACCAATCAAAATGGCGCGTGCTAATGGACAGGGTCAGTAAATTTCATAGTCCTGGTCTAGTATTTACTGTAACGGCTTCAGCAATAGCTCATTTTATTATAGCAATTCGCTAATAATTGCAATTTATTACACTGAAGCTGTAACACTTGGAAAACCGATTAGCGGAGGCCATCGGCCGAGGATTGCAAATATTTGGCAAAACGCCCAAGTTTGACACCTGCGAGGTGAAGGACCGCGGGTAGGACATGCAAGGGTTTAGGCTGCACAGTGCACCACCGTCATGTGGTAAACAATAACATGACCTTAATTTTTGCGAAAATGTCAATGCTTCATAAATAACGTGTAAAAAAGCTGTCTTATCGTGATAAAAACTGGCAAATCAGAGTTACTTCGAAAATAATCACGCTGATATGAAGGAAGTAACAATATCAGACTTATGTTAACATATGTCATGTTTTTGGGCTTGTGATAATGGATTTTGAGCGTCGCGTGATGCGAGTGCACAAATTTATAATTGATAGTTATAAAAAAAGATCAGTTGTTTTATATTCAGCTGATTTCATTGAACAGCTGATAAGTTTTAGGTTATATTGTTAAAAACTATGATAATTTTGTCATGTTTTCGAATAAATTATCATAATTAAAATAAAAATGAAGAGAAAACAAGATACATGATTTTTATTTTTGGTTCAGTAACAGATTGTTTTTGTATTACACGTGAAAATCTGATTTTACCACTATAATCAGTGTTCAAAATTTAAAATTTTTATATAACATTGAAAATATGAACAAAATCCATGACTGCCTTTAAAGTAATTTTCTTATTTTAATAGAATTTAAAATGCTAATTTTAAAAGATTTTTAACGTTGAATACTTAGTGAAAATTAGATTTTTAAAAAGCGCAAGAAATTACGATTTTTTAAGGTTAGGAATAGTCACTATTTTGAAACTGTCAAACGTATTTTGCTGGGAAACGAAATTGTCGTAGTTATTATCAAAATCGATTTTTGTGCCATGTTTTGAATAACATTGTGAACGCTACAGTGATAACACAGATTTATAAAATTTGTAACGACCTTTAAAATTTATGTACAGGTCAGGATCGGCGTTTATTTCAAGTTCCTGGTAACCGCTCTAATAGCTCTTTTTTATACAAACTGTTGTGTTTAATAATAACATTGATATTTAAAAGGTAATCACAGGTACTTTTCCATATAAAAAGAGTTTTTACATGTACTGAGTGATCATAATTATTAGTAATGTCGCTAAGTAACTTATCGAACCTATTTTCAGTTTCAATTGTGCCAAATGTAAGACTAAATGCAACCAAATTTGTTCTTCTAGCTTGTGATTACGGAATGCATTTGGCGTACTTATCAATGAATTTATTGGATGTAGCCTCTAACCCTTTCAGTGTAAGTGACTTTAAAACCGGCCCGCTGAAAACACAACACTAACTGTGTTGAGTGTTACAGTATGTAAATTTGGTAAACCTGTTTTCAATCTGAACTGAACACTCCCACCTTCCAATTCCTCGAAACTGTAGGACAGGCTATAAGGAAGACGAAATACAATTTTAAAATTGATTTTTAACATGTATCATGTTTTATGGCTGGTTATGATGGATTTTGCGCGTCGCGTGATGCGAGTGCACAAATTTATACTGTAAAAGTTATAGTAAAAGATCAGTTGTTTTATATAAATTCGTGACGATCAGCTAATTTCATTGAACAGCTGATAGGCTATAATAAGTTTTAGATTATGTTGTTAAAAACTAACTATGTTTCTTTGTCGTTCTCTCTCTCTCTCTCTCTCTCTCTCTCTCTCTCTCTCTCTCTCTCTATATATATATATATATATATATATATATATATATATATATATATATATATATATATATATATATATACTGTCTTTTTTCTCGAACGTTTCCCTTAGCCGCCTCGGTGGCCTAGTTGATAGCGTATTGGGCTTTCACCCCGAGGACCCGGGTTCGATTCTCGGCATTTTAATACGCTATAAATCATTCCATCGTCTGTATTAGCCCAAGTGTGCACAATAGTGGGACGTTAAAAAAAAAAAAAAATCGAACGTTTCCCTCCCGTCCTTGCAGTTTGCAGCGTTCGTAGCGTCAGATAGTCCAATTACTTGGATCATGTTTTTTTTTTAACATGTCATGTTTTAGAGTTAGTTGTGATGTTGGATTTCGCTTGATACGATTGCACAAATTTATATTGGTAGTTATAGTTATCTCGGTTGTTTTATATTAATTTGTAACGATCAGCTGATTTCATTGAACATCTGATAGGCTATAATAAGTTTTAGGTTATATTGTTAAAAACTAGCTATGTTAATTTGTCGTGTTTTCGAACAAATTATCGTAATTAAAATAAAAAGGAAGAGAAAAATACATGGTTTTTATTTTCGGTTCAATAACAGAAGTTATTTAACAATATAACCTGAAACTTTTTTTGATAATCGTACGCATCGCGATAGCTATTCTTTCTGAAAAACTGTAGGCCCCTATTACAAGTGTATTGTAACATCTAACCTGTTCAATTTGATGAAACTTTTATTTTATTTTGACTTTAACTAATAATTATATCTGTCATAAAAGTTGAACTAAGAAACTCTGAATCATGTCAATTTGTGTTTTCGTCTCTACATTTTTCTTGGGGGGGGGGACATTTGTCCCAGGCCACCAAGCGTCTAGGCGACTCTGTAGAAAACTGATACATGAAAACACGACACAAAAATTGATTTTGATTGGACAAATTATGATAAAACCCAACAAAATCAATAACTTTGTTTTAGTAACCCATCCACAACACTTGGTGTTTGCCAAATAGCAAACATTTGTTATTTAAGTTTACCAAACGTGCGAACTACTTTGGGTTAACATAATCACTGCAGTTTCGTTAGCACGTCTTCCAAGGTCACGCAATTAATTGTCATTCATAATACGCGCTATACCCAATGGTAGCCTTACAGTGACCTTCACCGGACGGGGTTTTCGGATGACAGTAAATGTTTTTCGAACTGCGCTTACATAAATGGTGTAAAAAACATTGCACAAACTTTCTCACGTTGATATAACTACTTTGAAAATGCTAAAGTGAAGCCTAGAACAATAAAAAACATGTTTTTCAAAAACTCCATTTCGAAAGCTACTGTTGTCTCTTCACTGCACATATTCTTCAGTAAACAGAGTTAATTCCTTTTTTTTAATTGAAGGGCTCAGAGGAAGAACATGACAACAACCAATTTACAAATTTTACAGGACAGCAAACATAAAAGTTTGTAGCACTATTTATTTTTATTATTTTTACTTCACAAACTCGTAAACAAATGCTTTTACTTTATTTAAATGTGAATTTCAATTAAAGTATTGCCTTGTAGTATATATGAATGTATTGTCAAAAAACCAACAATAAATCCAAATTCACTAAGAAAGAACATGATAACTCCAGAAGGTATCAAGTTACTCCCCTTAAATTTGAGAGATTTTGAAGAAATAAAAACCACACACTTAAAATAAACTCATTGTATTAGTAAAAAAAAGTATTTAAAATATAAATACAGTACATGAATATATAACTGTGATATCTTGATAGTAACCAAGGACATGTTAGTCTTTATGTCGTCATATATAAGGAAATGTTGAAAAATAGGCTGCTGCTTCCTGCTGGCAAAATCTTTCAAATTATTGTGAGCCACATATCTTTCGTGTGAGATCAGAATGAGATCTGAAATTTAATTGTACTTTTAATTCTAACTCAAAAAAGTAATTCTATCAAATTGAACCATCTTGAAAAAGCGATTTATAAAGTAGGAAATATACGTACCATAAAAATACAAATAGGCCTAATAATTAATTTATTATGAAATTTTGTGCTGAAATTATTATTACAATAGTAATTATAGTTAAGTAATAACTTAATTAACTAAGTTATTACTTAATTACATAACTTGTAGTATGTTACACAATATACCTTCATAGACATTAAGAGGTAAGTTAAATTCATCCTCTGGTAAGTCTCCTCTCTGCCACTCCTTGAAACGTCTTTGAGCTTCTTTGGATGACCTCTTTTTATTTTTTTCTCCTTAGATGGTTTCAATATTACTTCCAATGGCCATTAAATGATTGTGACATTACTACTGAAAGTGCCTCTCACAGTTTCTACAGCAGGAACTATGGAATTGTCAAGTTGTTCCCCACAGTCTCTTGGATTTATCAAGTTATTCCCCTGAGAACTATATTTTCTTTCTTTAATATATTTAGAGTTATCATTTTGTTTCCCAAAATATTTAGTCAAAATTCTACCATATAAATCACTAATAAACTCAAAATCGAAATAAATGGAGTTATCATGCCGTTCTCCAGGACCCTTTAATTGTAAATTTCTCTCGAGCTGTAAATATTTTCATTTCACAATTGGTAGGCTACACTGACTCCAGTTTTATATCTCCTTTTTTGTCCGAGTAACATCTCATTGTGCAGCTATGTGATGGAAAATCAATTTTACCCGAAGCTGTCCGGAAGAGATGTTTTGAGCAAGCAGACGACGTATATACAATCCATTTTGACATGTTTCATTTTCAGTAATGAAAAAAATTTTTGAAACTGAATTTGAAAAAAATGTATTTTGTTAACATTAAGAAGTTTTGAAAAATTAACAAATGTGCTGAAGATGTCGACAATTAATAGCATTTCCCCTTTAAATCAAATTACTTTATTAGTGTATACTCCAGCGATATGCACGACAAAAAAAAAATACCAGCACAGATTTTGAAAAATGTCAATAGTTTTACTTGCTAAAATTGCTAATATCTTTACATCATAACACTTAAATTAATCAAAATCATAGCATGTGAATTTTACAAACATCAAAATAAATTCAACTTACTTACATTGCTGATCGAGCGAAGCGAGGTTTCTGTTTCAACTCGGCCGTTTGGCATTTATTTGTGTGTTTGTTTCTTACTCAGTATTGACCAATTGTTTTGGACTTTGCTATGGAGGTCCCTTCAGTAAAGCCCGAACGACATATTTTAAGATTTGTTTCCTCATTAACTTCCGTTTCAAAATGGCGGCCTCTGATTTACAATAACAAATTTCGAAATTTAAGTCAAACGCATTAACCGATAGGAATACCTTGTGTATTCCGATAGGAATACCCAAATGACGTATATGTAAGATTTTTCCCCATTTACTTCTGTTTAAAGATGGCGGCCTCTGATTTAACGATAGAGATTTACGCAATTTTAATCAAACGCACTGGCCAATTATTTTAAAATTTGGTCCGAAAATACCTTGTATAAAGCCCGAAAGATGTATGTATAGGACTTTCCCGTTCACTTCCGTTTCAAGATGGCGGCCTCTAATTTACAATAACGAGTGTACGCAGTTATAGTCAAAAGCAGTTTAACCTACTGTTTTGAAATTTCGAAATAAATAAAGCTATTTGCTTTATTTTCAAGATCGTAGCCTCTGATTTAAGGATGACAAGTGTACGCAATTTAATCAAAATCATTGGCTGATTGCGAAAATTTGATTTGAAATTTGTTAAAAAGGTACCTCATATAAAGCCCGGAAGACTTATGTGTAAAATGTTTTCCCATTCACTTTCGTTTCAAGATGGCGGGTTCTTGATTCTACGTTGAAAGTGTTTAGTTGCTGGTTATTTCCTGTAATACTGTCTCAACGGCAAAACCTACCACAATTTTGACTGCTCCAAAGAAAAAGAGCATAACATTTCCAATAAAGCTGGTTCAGTAACATTTTCTGTAAATATTACGGTTACCGGTTAAATTGGCGGGAAAGTTACGAGCGCTGTCTTGGAGCGCTCTGCATATTAATTAAGAATATACTGCGAGGTCTACTGTTCTTTGAACTTACTAATTAGTGTCCAGCAATATGGGTATGATTTATTATTATGACAGTAAATTGCGATTATGACAGCAAATGTCTTACGATTTTATAAAATTTGCAAATTATTAATATAAATAACAATAGCGCCTCTATGACCGTCATAGAGCAGGTGCATGCTTGATCACGTCTGAGGCCATGACCTGCTCAGCTTGCTGCGCTCCTGAATACAATATTAACTGTATTTAGCCTTTATTCATGGTCTATCTAATCGTGAATAACATTTAAAATTTAATGTCAGTCTCAAATAGCTTGTGGTTTTTAAAGTATCAAGTTTTTAGCATTTTAATTAGAAGATGGATTAATTAATCCAGTTTTGACGGAACCGAAACTTGTTTGATTGTTGTAGGCTATTAAAATATATTAATTTTATTTAAAAAATTTTGCTAATTTTTCAGGACTTTCAATATACGATATTGAAATTTGCGGAGGAAGAGACTCAAAATTGGTATTTTTTAAGCTATTTGTTACCACCAGCTAATGTTCCCCCCTATTGAACTTTTTGTTATGGGGGAAGCATATAAAGCAGCTTACAGACTGGGTGGTGGTGTCTGGCTGTCCTCTACTTTTGGGCATGCTAGAACCACAGATAATATCAATGACCTAATCTTGTTGATGGGGACGTATCAGATGGTTAAACAGCACATAGTATCTAGACTCTTTGATGTCAACTTGACTTTTGAGGGGAGAAATCGTGTGTTGGGAAATTCTGGAGACCTAGTATGGTATTCGGATGGCTCCAAGACACAGACAGGAACTGGTGTTGGTGTATGCCCTCAGACTGGGGTTGAAGAAAGTTATCATTCTGGGATAGTATGCAATAGTATTCCAAGCTGAAGTAATGGCCATTAATGACTGTGTTCGGGTGAACTTGAATCGGGGCTTCAAGAAGGCACGTATTAATATTCATACCGATAGTCAGGCAGCAATAAAAGCACTTGCGGGTTCTACAATTCAATCCAAGCTGGTCTGGGAGTGTTGGAAGAACCTTGACGCTCTGTCCCTGGGTAACCGGATAACTCTTCACTGGGTTCCGGGGCATAGGAGAGTTGAGGATAACGAGGAGGCAGACCGATTGGTTGGACTTGGATCTGTATTTGAGTTTATCGGACCTGAGTCGGCTTAAAGCATTTCTTTATCGGCCAGGGTCTGCTATTAATAAGTGGATTACTAATAAACACCAGGTAAGATGGAATAACCTTCATGGGTATTCCCATAGTAAACGTCTCTTGAGCGAAGTTCCTTTTGGAAGACTCAAAGAGGCAGCAGATGTCCTGGGCAGAGCACAACTCAGGAAAATCAATGGGTTTTTACTGGGCACTGTGGTCTGAGGGTGCACATGAACAGGAAAGGTATATACCGTGGAGAAACCGTGCGTAGATTGTGCAGGAAGGAAGAGGAAACTGCAGGTCACATAATTCATGATTGTGAGGCTCTTGCTAGCAGGAGGCTAGGGGCTTTTGGTTTCCAGGACCCTAGGGATCTTCAGCAGAGTGAGCTAGTCAGTGGGTTGCTGGAACTTATTAAGGGCACCAATCTTCTGAACTAGGTATTTTTAAGAGGTTTAGTTGCACAATGGGTCAGTTTATCACAGTACCATGGGTTGTACTACCCCTTCCTCTAGTCTTTAACCTAATCTACCACCAGTAAAATTATAGTTGACTTACAGTTGTTTATTCCGTTTTTCTCACTGGGTACTAGAAATTATATTTAAAAAAGTTGTTATAAATTACTTTACTTGAATTAAGTACAGTATTTATAAATTGATAAATTTATAAAAACACAAAAATACTTAACAAAATTATGTTCCTTTTAAAAACTTCACATTTGAATGTTGTTGAAGCGGCAAAACCATTTACGAAACAACTTATAAAGCAGCACAGAAAAAATGAAAGTAGATGTGTTAAAAATCAATCTGAAATAATGCTTAGCAAAAGTAAAAATGTAAACAGACATTATATGTATCATTATACTAGCAATTCAAAGAACAGCAGACCTCGCAATATATTCTTAATTAATAGGCCCTATACAGAACACTCGACGACAGCGCTTGTAACTTTTTCCGCCAATTTAATCAGTAACCGTAATAATTACGAAAAATATTACTGGGTCAATTTTATTAGAAATTTTATGCTCTTTCTCCTTGAGTGGTCAAAATTATGATACGTTTTGCCATTCAGCCAGTATTACAGGAAATAAATAATAACTACACTCTGAACGTTGAATCTGAGTCGGCCATCTTCAAACGGAAGCGAATGGGAAAAATCTTACACACAGGTCGTTCGAATTTTATAAAAGATATCTTATACTAAATTTCAAAACAGCCAATGCGTTCGATTAAAATCGTGTGCACTCGTCGTGGTTAAATCAGAGACCGCCATCTTGAAATGGAAGTACTTAAATAGAAAAAAAAGATGTTGCACGTAATGTCATTTTGATTTTACATAAGATATTTTCGTACTAAAATTTCAAAAGAATCGGTTTGGCCAAAACTGCATAACAAACGCCGAACGGTCGAGTTGAAACAGATGCCTCGCTTCGCTCGGTCAATTAGTGCCAAATTGTGCTAAGGCTTATTAGACCCTAATATCAAATTGGATGCTTAACAGTGAAAAGAAAACTGTAAAATCTAAATAGGGAATATAATTAACTGTTACAAAATGTGCAGTAAATAAAGAAACAAATATTTTACTAGAATATACCGGTTGGGTGGTATAAACTTTCAATTTACAGGATTTGCAACGAACAAGCAATTCAATTGTGCACATCCGTAATTAGAATGAATTATTACCCCTTTTATTCAACCTGAAGTTAATCTCAATTAACACTAATAAACTATCTAAAACGATTTATGTTGTTTTCTTTTAAATATTACTGGTTGCATTAAGGCGTATTATAAACTTTAGCCTTCTCCTTGAAAGAAATTAGAAACAAAAAGAAATTGGAAATTAGAATTCAAAGAGTTCGCGCACCTTTGTTACATTTAAAAGACGTATTCTGAGGCCTTTTTCATTTTAAAATCATTTAATTTGTGAAATTATGCCTTAAACAAAATTAGAATCAATATTTTGCACTTTTTAGGTTAGTTAACCCGTATTCATTTCAGCTTGTAAGGATTTGTGTAGCTACATATAAATAGGCTACATGACAAGTTAGCAACGAATTTGTAAGTGTAGGCCTACAGGGCTTTTACATTTATATTAAACCTCTTTCTGACGTTGAACTATGTGGAATTTAATTTTATACTGCACTATTTATAAAATAATGGTTCGGAAAACGTTATTATATTTCTCACGTATCCATAACCATTCGGGTTCAAATTAGTCACTATGTCCTTAAAAATTCCGCTTAAAAGTTAAAGCTAAAAGGAAAAATCGTTAATGATGAAGAAATCTAACCTCAAAATAACTTCGACAGATTTCGCTCAAATTACAATCACTTGAAGGATCAGTGTACGCAAATTGGAAATACAATCAAGTTAGAATATTGTTTACAAACAAATACTAACACAAATCAACGGTCAGTTATAAAATTTTATTGTAAAAAGTAAGTTTCTTTTATTTAAAATTTTCAGTTATGATCTTTTCCGTTTAAAATTTTATCATAATGTGTTTTCAGAAATCGTGTCCATTAAATTTCCACTATTGCTGATTTTTAGATTTTTTCCGATTGTGTCCGAACTGGAATTTTTGAAAGGATAACTAGAACACATTATTTGACATACTCGAAAGCGAACAAATTCTTTTGGCATTTGAAAAAAATATGTTTTTGGTTTTTTGTTATGCTTGATGTTTTGGGTGCTACACGACTAATTTAAAAAATCCCTTGGGATGTAAATTAATAATCGGAAAAGTAATTTTTTGGTTTATGTCTGACAAAACATACGATTGCAATAAGTCCAAGTTACAGTTACGAGAAAGTAAACATCCACGTACTCTTTGTAACCGTTTCAAAATGTGCTAAAAGAATATAGACTAATAAAATTCTTGTTAAGTTCTACCAGCCTCAACAACCACTTACTGATTTCATTGCACTTTGAATAAATCGAACAATGCCTTATAAAATGTTTTGTTAAACGATATACGGTTAAATATATTTGTTTTTCATTGCACTTTGAATAAATCGAACAATGCCTTATAAAATGTTTTGTTAAACGATATACGGTTAAACATATTTGTTTTCCATACCGTATAAATTAGCAAAACATATTTGAGATAGCCGGACAGTAGCTGGAGCCTCGCCCCCCACACTGCCGTCATTCCCCTGTGCGACACGAAGCTGACAACACGCTGCGCGACTCATCCACTCATACTCATCCACACCAGGTGAGGCTCATTTTAATGCGCTATCATTCATTGTTTACATTTACATATTTAGTGTTTATTTTACGGTATTCAGGTTTCATTTTTGAATATTCAGTAAAATCTTAAATTCTATTGCTTATGATTGTGATTATAAAATAAAAATTTTAAGTAAATTAAAAGTTATGATATTTACAGATTTTGAATAACTGCTTTATTGTTAAACGGACTTGTCTAAGCTATTAACAAAATCAATTTTTCCTTTTCTAAAGTTCGTTTACGTGATGTTAAACAATTTCAGTTTTTTTCAAATTTTTTTACATTGCGTCAATGAGGCACTGTAACGCCATGTATATATATATATATATATATATATATATATATATATATATATATATATATATATATATATGTATATATATATACATATATATATATATATAAACAAATCTATTTATTAAAAAAAATTGATGAATCCTAATACATTGTAGTACTAGCATTGGCCTTTCTAACTGACCGCTTTGCTTATCCATTTTCCGTTAAAGCTATGCTCCGTAGGCTTTCGAAGTTCGCGTTAATCTTATGAAGATTTTATTTGATCAGATGATTACTTAAGCATAAGTACATTCACCGAGGAAGTTCATTAGATTCACACCAGAATGCAGCACCATATTCCTGGATGTTTAAATTTATGTTTAAGCTGCTTCGATTTTCTACAGAAATTTGAAATTTTGTTATTGAAAAAAAAAGATATAAAATGTAAGAATTTGTGTGTGTGTGTGTGTGTGTGTGTCCGTTTTCTGTCCAAAAAGTCGTTTTTCCTGGATACAAATATATTATGTGTATTTTTTCGAGAATTTTTTTAAAGCTTTTTTTGGTTAAAATTCAGTAAATATGAACAAAAATAGGATTTTAAAAAAATATCATCTGAAACGATTTTGATCATTTGGCAGCTCAACTGCAGCTTAAAACTACATTACAGGAACAAACGGTCACATAAATGTTCACACTTACACACTTATTGCCCACTAAAAAATCGACAAAACAATTAACCTAAAATCGGTTCAATAGATTATGATCAAATTTATATCGTTTATAAATATTCCTAACTCGATCCAGTGTACCCAATTCAATTAAAAAATTACTTCTAAAAAAATTTATGGGTCACTTTTGTGCCGAAAAATATTCCTGAGCTATCGAAAAAAACTGAAAATCTATTAATCCAATTTCTATCATATATAAAGATTATTAACTGAAGTAAGTGTCACTGTGTTCAGTATAATGATCTGCCTTCCCTAGCTTCGTCAATTCTACTTTCGTTGATGCGTTTCGGAGAACCTCCATCTTCAAAAACTGTATCTATACTCAAAAAAGAGTATAGATACAGTTTTTGAAGATGGAGGTTCTCCGAAACGCATCAACGAAAGTAAAATTGACGAAGCTAGGAAAAGCAGATCATTATACTGAACACAGTGATAATAATCCTAGCAGAAAAGAAGAAGAATATAAAAAGAATTTCAAGTAAGTGTAGCTAATTTGATATACAAGAAATTTATAATTCAGAGATAAATAGAAAAAAAACATAGCAGAACAACCTTGACTACGGATTTTTGTATTTTCGGTTTACTCTCGCATTGTAAATGTATTTTATTTTAAATGTAATTAATTTGGATTTTTCAGGGACATGTGTGAAAGTCTATTTAATAATTTTACACTAAGTATCTTATACTTACGCAATCTAAGATTTTTATTACATAAAAAAATATGAATAATGGAAGAAATTTTATATTGTTTTAAAAATTTGATTTGATCAATCTTATAAAGTTTTAAAATCTCCATTAAATATTAAAATTCCACGAAAATTAACTTGTTTGTACATCTCGAAATTATTGCTTTCGAAATGTTTTTCACGTGACGTTATTTGTTTATTTTAGGGAATTCGTTTCTATAACGAGACAACTGCGCGTGTCGCGTTTATTACTATTTTTTACGTTTCCTTGGAACTATAAAGTTTATAGTCGTTACAATGTTTTGTACTGCAAAAATAAACAAATGATACAAAAGCATTGTACCTTCCTCACGTATAATTTTATATTACGTTAAAGTGGCTTAAGTAAACAAATTATGTGTCTCAGAACCGGTTCGATGTCTTTCAGGAAAAATTCTAGTTAAATTTTCCTCAAATTTCAACACAACAAATACTGAAAAAACAAAAAGTATCACACGAAGGTGGTGATTACGTTTTGTTTTTTTCAGTATTTGTTTTCTAAATTGTATATAACTTTTTTCAAATTTATTTATTGATTCAATATATGTATGTCTTAATATGAACAAAAACTGATTATTTGATTTTGACTGTCCGACAAATCAGTGATAGCTTATGTTCCGAAGTTTAGGGCGAGTTAAAAATGCATACTTTTGTTTAGTTACATTTTACTGACTACATTTGAGCAAACATTTGATTAAAATTGTTTGAGCTGTAGTTAACCATTTATACTTTTGTTTAGTTACATTTTCAGGACTACATTTGAGCAAACATTTGATTAAAATTGTTTGAACTGTAGTTAACCATTTATACTTTTGTTTAGTTACATTTTCAGGACTACATTTGAGCAAACATTTGATTAAAATTGTTTGAACTGGAGTTAACGATTCATACTTTTGATTAGTTACATTTTACGGACTACATTTGAGCAATATTTGATTAAAATTCTTTGAGCTGGAGTTAACGATTCATACTTTTGTTTAGTTACATTTTACGTACTACATTTGAGCAAACATTTGATTAAAATTTTTGAGTTGGAGCTAGCGATTCATATTTTTGTTTAGTTACATTTTACGGACTACATTTGAGCAATATTTGATTAAAATTCTTTGAGCTGGAGCTAGCGATTCATATTTTTATTTAGTTACATTTTATGGACTACATTTGAGCAAACATTTTATCAGAATTGTTTGAACTGATTTTAAAAAATACGACTTTTATTAATGCGTACGAGGTTTTTTTTGCCAAAAAGTGCATAAAGACTATCTCAGTTAAAGTTTTGTTTTAAACTTTAAAACCACACATTTTAAATTTCATTAAAATCTGATAATTCGTTTAATTAGGCGACAAGCATACACGTAAATACAGCAATCCAAGTAAAACTCAATTTTTTTGGGTTCGAGAGGACTTAATATGATTTTAGATCTCAAATCTATTTTGATCTCGTATTGTGAAAAAATAATAAACCGTGTTTTTAAACCGCCTTCAGCAGTATACGCGTAGTATAGGCCAAGATACAGGACAAAATTGTGGCTTCAGTATTTCCTGATTTATTGTTTGAACGCTAACAGGTTTCTGCGGACCCTACTCTGGTGACAAAGTACATTAGGCTACATAAGCATGGGCAGGGTTTTTTCATATGGGTACCGAGGCAAAAAATCGTGTCTTTTGACCAAAACGACCCTCTCATATTAGGCCTGTTCAAGATTAATTTTAAAAGTTAAAATTAGCCTACTTCAGAGTACCGTAAAATAGTTGTATTGCACATACATTAGGCCTAAATATTAAGTAAAATATTCAGTCACAAAAATATTCAAGGATGAAGCATTTAATATACGAGGGTTCATCAAATATAAACGAGACTGATTTTTTAAAAAATTTATTGCTTACTTACAAATTATTCTTGATACAACTTATTTTTCTACATAGTCTCCCGCACGAGTAACACATTTTTCCCACTGGATTGGAAGTTTTTTAATTCCATCTTCGTAAAAAGTTCTCGGGCGTTCATTGAGCCATTGGAGCACGAAGGTCTCCACCGCAGAATCGTCTTCGAAACGCTGGCCTCCAAGCGCCTCTTTGAGTGGCCCAAACAGGTGATAGTCGCAGGGTGATAAGTCTGGACTGTATGGGGGATGTTCCATTGGTTCCCAGCCAATTTGATCGAGTTTAAGCCTCGTAGCATTCGCCGAATGTGGTCGGGCATTATCATGAAGAAGAATGACGTTTCTCGCCTGTTTAGATTTCCTTTTCCTACGAAAAGACTGTTTTGCGGCCTCTAAAATTTATTTATTGTGCGTCGTTGATGGAGGAAATCGACGTGAAAGGCGCCTTGATTGTCGAAAAATACAGTGGCCATTACCTTCCCGGCCGACGATCGTGATTAGGCCTTCAGGTTTTCTACTGCTTCCCGTCCTTCGGCGAATTCCTTGTGCCAAGCAAAAACGCGAGCTCTTGACAGGGTCCTGTCCCCGTATTGAGCCGTCAATCTACGAAAGATTTCAGTCGGATTGACCCCCTCCTTGGCCAAAAACTTAATAATAATTCTCTGCTCCACGGAAACGTGCACTTCACTCTCACTCATTGTATAGTTTTATACTGAAGGGTCCGAACGGAAATGTTGCCCGTCTACGCCCGTCCCAAACCTCCCAGGCTACCTGAAACCCCACCCTTTAGAGTTCAATGTCCAACGGAAAAGTTTTTAGAAAGTCAGTCTCGTTTATATTTGATCAACCCTCGTATTAACCATAACAAACATAACCAAATAAAAATCATAACAGCAAATAAAAGATGCAAAATTTCACTATAACACCATTCGTAGCTCGAAAGTACCATTTTTGAATTCTTTAATGACACTGTTGGTATCAGCATTTACAGCGAGCTCTTCTTGTATGAATGGATGTTCCAAACGGTCTAGCAACGTTGTTGACCAGAGTGTTGGTCTTACAAACTAAGCTTGCTAAGCATCTCTCGCAGATGCAACTTGTAGCCGGAATTGTAGTAGATTTTGCAGTAGGATGTTTGAAATTTGAAAAAATTGACCCTGTGTTGAGTACAAGAGCTGTTTCAAATAATAAATAGTTCGACAAGTACTTTGACTGATTTGATCGCCTCTCTGAAAACATCCCCGGACACCTGCTGTGCCCAAGGTTACGTAAGGTTATCTAGTAATGGATCAAAGCTACCAGGTGATACAGTACATAGGCTACTATATTTAGAAGTATGTTGCAGCCATTGAACCGGTTTCCCCTTGAAACTTTGTCTGAAGGTCAATTCTGTTTTGATTTTCTATCGACCGCCGAGTAAACTCCTCCGAGCGTCCTCACTGTCACTACTCACTGAACTACATATTAATGCACTCGAACGCACTCTGTGATTAGGCCATCTCGATAAAACAAGAAAACTCGTATGCAAATCGGAGAGGCGGTCGACTCATTACCAGCTCTCGTTGAACGCTCGAAGAAATGCAAACATCGATTAGAATATTCAGTTAGAGCTTTTAGGGGATTTTTCTGTGCAGCCATGATTCTGACCCGTGTCCTTGAATGAGTGTGTGTGTGTGTGTGTGTGTGTGTGTGTGTGTGTGTGTGTGTGTGTGTGTGTGTGTGTGTGTGTGTGTGTGTGCGTGCGTGCGTGTGTGTGTGTGTGTGTGTGTGTGTGTGTGTGTGTGTGTGTGTGTGCGCGCGCGCGCGCAGGAGTAGTAATGTTTTAGTACTCTCAAGCATTTTCGATCCAATTTAATTCAAACTGCATAGAAAATCGATTTTGGTAATAGCTTGTAAAAAAATCAATGCTTTTATTTTTCCAGGGTTCATTTTCAAAATTTTTATGTAATTTGAAAATTTAAAATGTTAATTATATTCAGAGTTTAATACTTATTATGTTAGCGAAATAATATTTTCTAGAAAATGTAAAATACTAATGTTGGAAATTCGCTTCCATCACGTCAGCGAAAAATCCCGTTTAGCCTAGTCTATACTTTGGCGAAATCATTTATTTATTTTTATTTAACATACGGAATATGTAATTTGATTATTTCAGTCTAAATCAGTCAGGATAACTAAGACTGGAAAATTGCAAATATTTGATGGTTTGAAAAAGGAATTATAAATTTCGAAATTATATTCAATAGTGATTTTAAAAAACTGAGAACTGCATTGATAGAGTTCGTTAACTCAGCAGTCGTTATTATTCGCTCTGTTATTGTTATATTCATAAATTTAAGTATTAAGAGTGTTTTATCCAAAATTTGAAAATTTTCTGGTCCCTTCTGCACAAAATGTTGAAATTTGGAACACTGTTCAAATGTGATCTTTCTATTTCAACAGGTTGGAATGTATGTAGCAACCTTGTTTCAGACTTTTGTATGTAAAAAAAAAAAAAAATGGAGATTACGATATTTGTTGTTTTTTATAGTGACTATGGGGGTATGGGGGTATGTTTTTCACTGGGAAAAATTCAGTTTGCCGTCACGGAACGCTCTAATACACGAGATTCATTGCAACTAGTATGGGTCCACACTTTCAGTGGAATGGAGGGAAAAGGAGGGATACATAAACATCCATGCTTTTTGATTAAAAACAAACTTTACTAACTAAAGCTGACGTGGTTTTTTCCAACTTAAGTTGTACATACTGAAGCTTTAAGTAGTTAAAAATGTCTATGTGAATTGTGTTGTCTTCACAATAATGTTCATGTATTAATTTTTAAGTTCTTTTGTGTTTTGACAAATGAATTTAGAACTAGGTATGTTTATCTGTAAGCTTCAATAGGGCACAAGTCTGAAATGATTTTACAGAAATAACATTTATTTGACTTTGTGTAAGGTCTATTTACAAACATGTAGGGAAGGATCAGTTGATAATAAGATTTTCGCTTTCATTATTGCTCTTTTCCAAACTGCTTGTACATGTGTACTAAAAACGTCTGACAGTGTGATTTTATGAATTTGGCTGTAATTCTGAGCATAAATCCAAAAAGAGATTTCGCTAGGTAGGCCTAAAGAGCTTCTTTAATCCTCTAATGGATTAAATGGCCCATGATAATTAAACCTAATTTTATTTCAAGACCTATAGGCGTATGTAAGCACGATAAATTGTGTCCTGCAATTGTCACTGTAAAAAAGTAAGTTATTTTACTTTGTTGAATTTTAACTGCATTTTTTCAAACCGAAAATGCAAACTTAATTTTTTATCGTTCTATGGCTTTACTTTAAGCCAGTTTCTATTAAGACAGGTGATTAACATTACACACAGAAAACGCCAAAGGTTCTGTAATAGCCAACTAGATTCGAACCTGCGTGTAGGTCCGATTCGAACTGGCCGCTGTCTTATCGACTGTCTTAGCGACTGCGAGCGCTTCCCACCGTAATGTTTGGGTCGATACACATTTCATGGTCCAGAGTCTTACCATGATGGCCACTTCAATAGGTCATTTTTCAGTGGAAATTCACTAATTAATAGTAGACTTAACCTAAATTAAAACATACAACATTTTAAAATCGTTTTCGTAGATTTTTGCCACGTTTTTAATATTACAGGAAAAATTAAGTCATTATTCTAAGACTAAAAACATTGCACATTTCCTTTTTTCGGTTTCACATCCGCCTCATTTTTCAAAATCAGTTAGTTAGATTTTGCTGAAATTGTAATTATATATGAATTCATAAATGAAATTACTGTAGTCAGTTTTAGATAAAGTACAAATTTACTTTTAGAGAATAAATCTGAAAAGGACTTTTTATAAAGTTTTGTTATGGTAGGCCTACTTGTAAAAACTACATTTGAAAGTAAGATTTGACAAAGTATTTTAAAAACTACAATTTTCGAAAAGTTATAAACTTTTCTAAGATGTATGTAAATTTTATGCATATATTATGTATCTTAATTTATCGATATATATATATTCAGGCTACGGTAAAAGTAGACAAAAAGAATGACGGTGGTATTTTATCCAATGTTTTTTTTTTAATAGTAGGCCTTCAGTTGCTAAATAACAGCTGATTTTTCCAGAAAATTTGCTAAGAGATCCATGATCTCATGGGGTAAATGATCCAATAACGACATGTCTATCTCGTCTCATTAGGCTAATGGGGTCAGGGACCTGTCTTGCAATAAATGATATTTAATTAATTTTGGAAACTTTTTTTAAAGCTAAAGTAAAGGAAATAATTACTGACTTGACTCACTGATACAAATATATTTTTTGACAAAATTGCTAAAATTTAGGTACGTTGTAGGCCTACATGGTACAGAGTCTCACCATAGTGACTGCGCCACTAGTTCATTTTCCAATGGAAATGCACTAATTAATAGTATGGCTAACCTAACCTATATTAAGAGATAAAACATTTCAAAAACGGTTTCGTAGATTTTGACCACATTTTTAACCGTACAGAAAAAGTTATTGGCCAATTAGTTCTAGAAGCGAGACAAGCCGAATAACAACCAGAGTGAATGAAGCGGGCTTCTCTTTGTAATATCTCCTAAATATTTGTTACTAACAGTTCAAAAAACAGTAGACCTCGCAGTATATTAATACACAGAGCGCTCCACGACAGCGCTCATAAATTCTTCCGCCAATTTAACCTGTAACAGTAATATATATGGAAAATGTTACTGGACCAAATTTATTGGAAATTTTATGCTCTTTAACCATTAAGCGGTCAAAATTATGGTAGGTTTTGCCGTCTAGCCAGTATTACAGAAATAAATCAGCAACTATATTCTCAACGTTGAACCAAAGTCTGTCATCTTAAAACGGAAGTGAATGGAAAATCTTACACATTATCTGTTACATTATCTGTAAGGTAGGCTACATCGTATCAAATTTTAAAATAATCGGTCAATGCGTTTGATTACAAGGCGTACACTCGTCATCGTTAAATTAGAGGCAGCCATCTTGATACAAAAGTAAATAAGAAACAGTGTTACACATACGTTATTTGGGTTTTATACAAAATATCTTTGTACCAAATTTCAAATAGTCGGTCAATGCGTTTGGCTAAAACTGCGTACACTCTCGTTATTGTAAATAAGAGGCCGCCATCTTGAAGCAGAAGTAAATGGGGAAAAGCTTACACATACGTATTTCGGGATTTATTCAAGGTAGCTCCATACCAAATTTCAAAACAATTGGTCAATGCGTTTGGCCAAAATTGCGTAACAGACATACAACCAAATGCTGAACGATAGTTGAAACAGACTTCACTTTATTTCACTTTAAATGTGTTATAGAGGACAAACATAACCTATAATAGAAAATATGGCTAAACGTAGGATAAGGAAAATATTTTAACGCACTGTTTTGGAAATAATTTCAAAATTGTTTTTGTTCCTAACATTGATCCATGTTGCAGGTCCATGTGGGGCCAAGTCCTACTAGCGCTACCCCTCATGCTAGGGGTAGTTACAACATTTAGAAGAGGTAACGTGGAGAAACCACCCTCCATCTCACCGTCTGCCAGAATCAAAGTAATACCTATCTCTAGAATAGGCTTCGAAGCGGTTCCACTTAGAGCTGCTGTGGAACATGTGCCAACTGTCTTCGAAAGGTGAGTAACTTGATAGGCTACTGTAATACACTGCACATGCTTGTTATACAGACAGCCCTAAGTGTTCCGTCATAAACAGAAGAATCAAATTCTTTGCTGTCTTTGCTACGAGGTATAGAGCAAAGACAGGTGTTGTGCTGAGGTCATCGACCTAAAATAAAGAAAGCTGTACCTCCAGGCAGGACCATTGTCTCTGCAGGACCAACCCTCTAGCGGTAAATATAGGTTTTCCTTTACTCGTGGTCACTAAACACTACAAAGTATGCTATTTCATAGTGTCAAACGTATAGGCTATTTTACCAAACTAGTTAGCAATACACAAATGAGGACTCTAGTTTCAAAACGTCCTACGTCCATTGTTGAAAATTTTCAGGAAATCACAAAAAACATTTTCAGGTGAATTTTTTTTTTAATATAACGTTGAATAAGTGTTTAAATTATACTTTATGTCTCTAGGTAATTTTATATCAAAGGAAAAGGCTTTTACACTTTTAGTTTATTAATAAATAAATAAATCTCTATGGACAAGAGTCTTTTTGAATCTGAAGAGTGGACAAGAGACGTTTTGAAAATAAAAATAATGGACAAAGGACAGTTTGTTTAAAAAATGTTAGCATTTGGCACTGTATAGCAAAAACCATAGTAATATATCATTTATTTAAACAAATATGTTGAAACACTAATAAAATACAAAAATATAAATTAAAATTTAAAAAAATGTTATTTAAGTGAAATGAGTCAGCAAACATATTTAAAATTTAGACCATTGTTTAAGAAAATCAATATTAAATTTATATTTATTAGGAAAAATAATAATAATAAAAAGTCATAATAAATTTGAAAGAAGCATAGTCCATTTCAGTGGTAAAATAACTAAAATATAAAAACACGATACTAAATAATAAAAATACTTAATATATGACAAAAAATCACGATCAAAACATACAAAATTAGGATGCCTTAAACGCGTAACTTCTAAACACTTCAACATAACCTACCGTAAGAATCACAAATAAACAATTTCCTGCTTACAAGCAGGGTTTACTCTTTAAAATACTCACGAAACAAAGATAAACAAACAGAATTAATATTACTTTTGTTATTTTCCAAAGCTTGTAATGTTGATATCTCAGTGGACAAAAGACAGTTTGAAACTAAAGTGAACAAACACCATTCACGTACTACAGCATTGAAGGCCATTTTGAACACAAAAACTGAATCCTTCAGTAGTTAATTTTAGTCGGCCATGTTGGTTGGACAAAAGACATTTTGATTCCAAACCACATACTTAAAATCAAATATTTACTATTTAATTTTGGTTAAAATACACTTTTAATACAAATACACGTTTTGGTTAAAAATACACTTATATTTTCTGTAGGTTATGTATAAAGAATACGTATAAATAAAAATCTGAATTTCGTCATCCGGCGGACAAAGGACGTTTTGAAACTAAACTCCTCAAGTGTTGAAACTACTACTCAGATGATAAATTTTATTGTTTCTAAAAAATAATTAAAATAGCGAATTTGTTTAAGTTGATAGATAAAACTTGTTTTTATACTTACATTAATTTCAATTTGCAATGTAAAATTTCAACAAATTGTAAATTTATTTATACACTTTCAATTAAAGTGAGCAATATTTTTGATGATTGTTGAATAGACAATTTTGAATTTTAGCCACTTAGTTTAAGTTTTATTTATATCTGTAAAAGCATTGAATATATTCAATGGTAAAAGCTGCAATTGTAAGAATTTCTTGGAAATATATTATATTCTGTAATTTACTTTTTGCTTTACAAAATAAGCAAATGTGTGTGTGTGTGTGTGTGTGTGTGTGCGCGCGCGCGCGCACGCGCTTTGCTAAAGACTAAACAAATTTACTGACTTATATTGAATTTGGACATGTAAGTATAGTTTTTCCATATCTCTGGATAATTTTTCCAACATTTTTCTTTTCTAAATAGTTTTTTATCTAAAATAGTATATTTAAAAAATGAACAAAAATCGAATTTCTCTCAAAATTATTTTTAATTTAGAAAACGTGATAGAAACAAACTTCCAAAATTGAACCCTGACCTCCGTTAAAAATGTCTTAATTTCTACGGATTGTGAAAATTCAAAATGCTAATTTGTGCAGTTTTTAACGATGATTGCGATGGTGAAATTAGATTAAAAAAATTAAGACAAAAAATTATGAATTTTTAAAGATTTGAAACGGCTACCATTTTGAAAATGTTGAATGAATTTTGCTGGTTAACGAACTTTTCCTAACTATTATCATAACCGATTTTCCTCGATCGCAATGTATTATAAACCGTCTACTTTTTGTTTACAGTACAATATAAAGCCCCAATGTAAATTTTGGTAAATTATAAACTTTTTTTATTTTAAGTATTTATCGTATTTTTAGTGTTCTTCTAAGTTAAAAAATGGGTGGAAAAAAGAAGATTTATAAGTATTTGTTCGTAGTGACCTAACAGTAATATTATGCACTTACAACTTACTGACTGTAACAAAATAACATCATGATTGCTGTTAGTACATATTACGTTATATAGATAGCATTGTTGTTCAACGGAAAGGAGTAATAGAGTAAAAATAAAGAACATTATGTTCATATTATTTCTCATTCTCATTGGTTTGATATTTGATTGGTGATTGTTTATTGTTGAATTGTTGGTTGACTGAAATATTATTTATAAATTAATAAAATTGTTTTTCGGTAAATTATATACCTTGCTTATTTTTTCGAACTGCAATGCGTATTTAATAAATGCTATATTAAGTATTTACTGTGTTATTTTTAAAAATAATATAAAAAGTTTAAGTTTATAGCTGTCGTTTCTTCAGTTAAAAGTTTTCTAACCTTCAAATCACTGTTTATAATAAAATTAGTTTGTTCAAGTTAAAGTTGTTTTTTACTTGGAAAGGATTTGTTTAAAAAAATTGTGTTCATTTAGATTTCTTAAACTGTGAAAATCTCAATTTTTTTGATTAGAAATAACTGTAGTGTAGGCCTATAAATATGTGTGAATATGCTTCCAAAATCAAATACAAATAAATTTGTAAATTTTAAAATTGAATATGTTGTTTGTGCACTGTGCCTTTTTATTGCAATACCCTTTATAATACTTTTTATTTGTTACTCCTACACTTGATTTAACTCTTCTTTCAATGGTATAAACAAATACATAAGAATTTCTAGGCAATGTTTAAGCAATTTAGGAACAGCCTATCTACATATTAACTATTATAGTAGTATTTAGGAGGAGATTATGCATAAGTGTAATGAATCAAATAAAAAAGATCAAAAGGAAAAAATACCATAAATAAATCTATTGAAATTGAGGAAGTCAAATAACAAAATTTGTGTAGTAAAAAACCCAAATGGAAAAAAAACTTTAACATGTTGTGAAATATTTTTGTTAAATTGGTAAGTAGAACAAAACCTTTTTATTTTTTAAATGAATACTTAAGCTATGTACCAAATTTACACTAGTACATAATTTGGACAAGTGCTTGAAAAAAATAAGTTTCAGATGAATTACAGAAAATGAATAATGAAATTGAGATAATACAGAATATAATCATGAATCAGTTATAACAATTTGAGTGATTGTATAGTTTATGCTCTGGTGAGTTATAGTCTTATTTTGTTAATACCATATCTTTATAGATCACTTGAACATCTTCCTTTGCGAGATGCTGTTGAATACCGACCTTCGCCTTACCAATCTGCACCATTGTTGAAAACGCGCATTGCTGAATCACAACCAGGTATTTTATAAAAAAAAGAAGCATTACTCATCTTAGCATAATGTTTAGTTAATAATTTCAATTGTTTATGTTTATATTAAACACTTCATTCTCTAAAATGTTACCTGTAAAATATGAATAGATCACTTAACTAGAAAAAGTAGTTGAACTAAATAAACAATTTACAGAGGTTCAGAAACTTGAAATGTTAACCTACAATTCATAATAGCCTAATAAGTAACAATTGTAGCACTTACAATTGAATAATAGTTGTATAATTGAATAATAATTGAATAATAGTAGTTGTAAATTGAATAATAGTTACAGTATATGGAATGTGGTTTCTTATAATTTAAACTTTTGATTAAAACTATTTATTTAATGTGGCCTTTTATAAATACTTGTTATAAAGTGGTAAAAAATATAATCAATGTTCATATGCCAAAGGAAAAAACTATTATTGGCAATTTCTTATAAAAAATAAACTATTGTAGGCTACTAGACATTTGACATTGCCATTACCATCACTATTTTGTGAATTTTTGCTGAGTAACTATATTTGTTGGCTAGCCACAGGTGTCATTATGGAAACATTTACATGACATTATGTGTGCGCATGGTTAAAATGTCTTAAACTATTCAAAACGCTGGTGAATATGTGAAAACGTGTTCTTGTATGGTTTTTAAAAACAAAGGATGTGAAAGCGGCCAAAATTCATCAACAGATTAGCCAAGTGTATTGTAAAAAATTATATTAGTGATGGAATATTAAGATAATGGTTTGGAGCTTTTAAAAATATAGCTACAGAAATGGATTATTGGCAAAGAGCCACAGGTTGGTCTAAACGGGAAAAGATAAAGAAAATGTAAGAATCAGTGAATTCATAGATGTGAAGTACACTATTGTAGATGACATCAAGGCAAAACAACTTTGATGGTTTGTCATGTTCAAAGGATGGGTGAGAAACGACTTCTCAAAAAAATTTTAAAATGGTAACGTAGAAATAGAGGAAGACTGAGACTTAGTTGGAGAGAAGAATTGATAAGGGCGTGAGAAGAGAGGGGATTGGATCAAGATTTATGGAATGACAGGGAAAAATGGAAACTAGGAATAGGAAGACATCGGAAAACATGACAAAGATGCAGAAAAATTATGAAACTGGTGACATACTGCCTGTTGTAATAAACAACAAGGTGTGTAGAACAGCAGTTTATATAAGTTTGGGAAAAAGTAGGCCATGGTCAGTCAATTCTAGGGAGACCGAAGGACCGTAGGACAACTACTCATCAAGTGCTCAAGTGCTGCCACAGGAATGTCATCAAGTGCTCCAAGAGAACATTCCAGCCATGTGGTGCAAGGCAACAACAAATTGGCAGTCTAAGTTTGTAGATAATTTTTGCGTACACTTCTTGCCCATTTCTATTTTTGGTTTAAACTAATTGGGGCACGGGTTTCAGAGAGAATCTTCGAACATATTTCAGGAGAAACATTTTGATAGAGTTATACAATAGTGTTCATTCTTGGGGGTTGTTATCAACTGTACTTGTAGCTGTGACAACATAAGAGTAATGTAATATAATTAAATGTATTAAAAGGCTTTGTTAACCACAAATAGTTGATTCTTTAGAGGACTCAGGTTAGGAGAGATTCCAAATTCCTAACAATAAATTCATAGTCTTAATAGTACAGAAATTTTAAGTAATAAATCTTATAGATAAATATCTTTAATTAAGAATTTTCAGTATCAACAATTTATATTTAACACTATTAAAAAGGGACAGGATCAACAGGATGTGAGATTTTGTGGGTATTAACCCAGTGCTGTATTTTAATGTTACTGTTTCAGGAAAAAATGTGATGTGTTACATGGAATCTTGGTCAGTATACAGGCGCTCTCCCATGTCCTTTACAGCACAACACATTGATCCATACGCCTGTACACATGTTGTATATGGCTTTGCTAGCATTAACCAAGATTCATTCCAGATGCTCCCTCAGGACTTTGAATATGATATTGTTAAAGGTAACCTATTTTTTTGTTTATTTACATACATACACTTGTATATTAATACAACTACAAAACTTGCACTTTCATTGTCTGATTGTAAATTAAAAGAAAAAAATCTGACCCAGTAGTTTTAAATTAAAAAAAGTTAACTAGTAACTACTATAGTATTAATAGTTAATTTTTTTTGTGTGTGTTTAACGTCCGACTATTGTGCACACTTGGGCTAATGCAGATGATGGGATTTATAGCATATGAAAATGCCAAGCCCTGGCCGGGAATCGAACCCGGGTCCACGGGGTGAAAGCCCAGTATGCTATCAACTAGACCACCGAGGCGGTTTAATAATTAATTATTAACTTAATTATAAAGGTATAAAAATACCTATATCAAGGTACCTATATGAAGATAATAATTTGTGTGAAATAAAAAAAATGAGCATTAGAAATAGTAAAAGCAAGTTATTGAAATGAAGAGGGTATTCTGTGAAATAGACTTTAGCCTGAAAACTAAAACTAGACTGATAAAGTGCTTTGTACTATTTTAAAGTATAGAAACATAGAAACTAAGGAAAGCAGACATGAAAAAAGTAGAAGTACTTGAATAATTTTACATAATAATATTTAAAATATTGTGGATTGAAAGAGTAGATCGTAAAGGTGATAAGAATAATTCTTAGTATGTATATATATATATATATATATATATATATATATATATATATATATATATACATTAAAAAAATGGAAACTGAAATATATAATACTACCACAGACTGAGATAAGATAAACATCATGTACATGTATTACAGGTAATAATGCAGAGATAGCTTTAAGGAAAGAGAAGTGCTGAAAGAAATTATACTTACAGATGAAATATTTTTGAGGGTGGTTTAATTGTACTAATGTAGATAGCAATTAATTAGTTGCCTTTGAATAGGAGGTAGCTCCTAAAGAAGATTAAGGTAATGAGGTATTAAATTTCCTTAATACTTGTTGATGATGCACAAAGATATTTGACTGCTTATGTGCAGTAAGTATGTGGACTTACAAACTAAATGATAACATGACAGAGAATATGAATAATTTCATTATTTAATTAATTAAGTAATAACATTTTTATCTAGATCACTAGAGTACCACTGGATATTTAAACTTACCTTTGACCGTGTTCAAGAAGTTCAATTTTTTCACTGTCCTTTTTTTCAGCAAATGTGTAAAGGAATTCATTACTATAGACATCTTGAATATCAATGTGAACCTATAAGTTGAATGTGAATACTATAAGTTGAGGAAATGATGATTTTAATATTCTGGTAAAACATCTTGTTTATTTACAGTGTACAATTATAATTTTACATCTATGTAATTAACTGAGCTAAGTGAGGTCTCTCTTTCAACTTGACCATTTGGCATTTGGTTTGTATGTTCATTTGTGTTTGCTACTCAGTTTTGGCCAAACACATTTACTGATTGTTTTGAAATTTAAAATGACAGTACCTTTTATAAAGCTTGACTGATGTATGTACAGGATTTACCACTTCATGCAGAAAGAGCATAAAATTTCTAATAAAGCTGGTCAAGAAATGTTCCTAAATATTGCGGTAACCAGGAAAATTGGCAGAAAAAGTTACGAGCATGTTAGAGAACTTATGTGCAGGATTGAATAAAGTAAAATACTAGAATGTGTGTGGAGCAGTGGTCAAGCAATTGATTTGGTCTGTTTGGTCTACTGTTCTTTGAACTACAAATAGAATAATTTAGGTCAGATAAATTTAAAATACCATCTATTTTTAAACAACATTACATTTTTGATAATTAAACTATATGTTTTTGAGAGTTACTTGTAGTGTTTTACTTCAGAAATATCAATAAATAACAATAAAATACTCCTCATTTAAATACAATTTTTATACTTTAAATCTTTTATTATTACTCATGTACCTAGTCTATGTCTATGTCTAGCATCTATGTACTCCAAGTCTCATAAAATGCTTAATACAACTCTAATAACTGAAACCTGTTTTCGTTAACTAGAAAAAAATCTACTAATAATTTTCTGTTATTAACCAAAACATAAAACAGAATTAGAAAATTCCCAATCACAATCACACAACAACTAATTATCTATTTCAATACATTTATATTAATTTAAGTGAGTTTGTTATAAAAACAAACAAACCAAATTTGTTATAGTTGTATGCTTCTTGTACCTGTGATTTTGATTTTCACATTTATAATTTTATAAATACTTATTTAAGTAATAAAAATGTTTAATATGTTCTTTAAATACTTTGTAGGAGGTTATAAATCTGTTGTTGGATTAAAGCGAATCAATCCAGACTTGAAAGTACTACTGTCAGTATCTGGACGAACTTCTACGTTGGCTTCCTCTGGGAAGTTGAGAAAACGATTTGTACAGTCAGTTATAAAAACTCTTCACAGATATGACTTTGATGGCCTGAACATTGAAGCTCAACTACCAGGTAATGTGGTAGTCTGCAAATAGTGTTTACATGAAATTTACACTGTTTGAGATTTATATACCAAAACTATTCAGTCATTAGCAGACTCAGAAATTATATTTTACTTACTATTGGAAAAAATTAAAGTACGATAAACATTTCAGTATAATGTTAAGTACTGTAATACTTATTGATTACAATTCCTGAAAAAAGTTAAAAATTTGTATTATCACTTTTTTTTTATATGTCTGTATTTTTAAATATCTTCACTATTGTTAAGATATATATTTTTTTTTTAGATATGAATGATAATAAGACAAAAGAAAACTTTGCTACTTTAGTGGAGGAACTATCAAAAGTACTTTGGTTGCAGAACAAATTGTTGACATTGACTGTACCATCATCAAAACAACACATGCTAGATGTTGCACGACTATCTAGAACGATTAACTTTTTTTTAATTAGTGGATTTGACTCAGAATACACTTCAAGTCAAACTTCTCCAAAAGGCTCTTTAGTCTTTGCTAAAACAGTAAGTACGATTTCATTGATTCGAGCCAGTCTTATTAAGTGCCTGTCTTTTAACTGTACTTGTTTTATTAGGATGATGCTGTGAAACACATGCTTATGCAAGGTGCAACTTCTGATCAGCTGATTCTAAGAATACCTTTTTATGCTCGTACATACACTCTGAAGAATGTTAATAAGTTTGGTCATGGAGCGCCGACAGTCAACAGCGGTGTCGAGTCCCAGTATACACAACAGCCTGGTATGATGGCTTACTATGAAGTCTGTCAGCGTCAGAAAAATAAACTTTGGAAGCTGTACGAACAGAATTCCAATTCCCCATTCATGGTTAATGGTGACCAGTGGGTTGGTTATGAAAATGTGGACAGCATCCGTCGTAAGGTAAGTAATAGACAGTAATCATAATTACTGTATTTTTATCATAATTGTTAAAATGTGTCTGGTTGCTCATGGGTTATATAGTAATGATGTATTGAAATTTTACACTTCATCCCTCAACCAGTGAGACAGTCAGTTCACTTTGATGTTGAATAGGCTTGCCCACCTCTCTTAACTGTACTGAGTAAACTGCAAACAAATAATAAAGCGTTAGTTATAACTTTGAATTTTGGATCAGCTTAAGCTAATCTTTCATTAGAAAATAGTGTAGGTAAATAGTGCTGGTGCATCTAAAATTTAAATTTCATTTATCACATGACCACATTTCTACATTTTAAAAAGTTATATTCAAGAAAGAAAACCAAATTTTTAACTTATTCTAAAATAGTTTTTTGTAATCAAGTACAGTAGGTTACACTTGTGAATTTCTCTTCAAATTTAACATGCATTAAAATATGCTATTTTCAGACTTTTCACCTTGCTTGTATAGCTTAGTTAAAAAGCAATTGTTTTTTAATTGAAAAGTTGTATATATCAATTTAAATGAAAAGTTGTATATATTTATTTTAAAGATCTTATTTGACAATAATTTTAATGAAATATGTGAGTTATAAATAATTTTAATAATATATTGCTGTTTAGATTAAAGTGATTTTAATCTTGGTCTAAATAATAAAAATAATGTTTTGAATGATGTTATAGTTTCAGACAACATTGTTAGTTTCTAAGAATATAGTTTGTATGTTAACCGACTATCTTCACTTTTAGTTTGGGGTTAACAAATGGATTGACAAGCTTTATTTGTTTATTCATTATTTATCCAATGTTATTCATTAAAAATTCAGTTTAAAAAAAATATATTTCCAGGTTTGTTTTTACTTATACAGTTGTAGTTAATGCTGACTACCAACACGAAAAAGTTTTACCAAAATAAAGTTTGTAACTAACAAGAAAATATTAGTAATTATTGTTTTTAATGAAAGTATAATTGCAAACTTGTAACGGCAAGTGATTTCTTACAAGTTCACTTATTTAAAAAAGCTTAAATAAATTGTTTTATAAATGTCATATGTGGTCTAGTATTTTTTTTAATATGAAAATAAAATGTGAACCTAATCTCTAATTCTCAGTTAAAACAACTAAGAAATGTAAAAATAAATATCCTACTACAAAAAAATAAATTTTATTTTAATGTAGAATTGTAGTAATATATTGTACTTGTATAAATACTTGTATACATATTTGTTCAAAGAAGTTGTATAATTTGTTTTTATTCTATAAAAAATATTATATAAACATAGGACACAGAAATATATTTCATGTTTTGATTTTACCAAATCTTTTTGATAACAAATGAATTTGGTAAATATACTAGTAACTGACAAATGTTTGGGAATTGTTGTAAAATGCCTGTAGTCAGTCTGTCTCATCTCTGAACTTGTATACCTCAAGATTGTAGGTTCTACTGCCATAAGCATTACCCTTTCTATTAATGCTAATCCCTCGTCTTCATTAATCTAACTGGCATAAAATATGGACATTAAGGAAAAAGAAAAAATGTCTATTGTTTACAATTTGTGATTTCAAGTTCAGTTTTTTTAACTGTACGTCTTTTTACATATTATTTTACCAAATAGTAATTTAGAGGATATTCACATATCCATTATATAGTAGATAAAAATAAAACGAAAACTTTTTCAAACAGACTAAATTATAGATATAGACTTAAACATAATTAATTATGTAAATATACTCTATTCCTTTGATGGAAAATTCAGACTTTATTGAAATCGAAATATTGATTTGCAAATAATGTTTCTTAATACAATCAAGGTTTGTTTGCAGGTGGATTACGTGAGAGAGAAAAATTTAGGTGGAATTGTAGCTTGGGCATTAGACTTGGATGACTTCCGAGGAATATGTGGGTCTCCTTATCCGCTTCTCAATGCTGCCAAAACTGCTTTAAAAACAGGTGACCACTAATTCAATGTTTAATTTTGAATTTACTTATGTAAAAGTGGTTTATTCATTGTTATGTAAAATAGGTAATATTACTATATTCAATAACCAACATATATAGTTCAATTTTTAATTAAATTCAAAATACTGTACAGTAGAGTCTCAGTTACCCATCATAAAAGGATACCATCAGCATTGGATAAATAGGGAATAAAAATATCACTACTTTTTAGTGAATTACAAAAATTATAAACAAAAATATTTTAAAACTTTATAATATGTATTATTATGATTTGTACTATAAAATATGTATTGTATATATAACTAATTAAAATTTTAAAGTAAGATATTTAACAAACCAGTTTAAAAAAAAAACTAAACTGAAAATCGCTTAGTAAATCTTATATTTCTTATTATTGTTTTACGTGTATAATGTAAGTACAAGGATTGTTCGAAAAGTAAAGGACATTTTTTTCTCTAGACACTTTTTATTAAGGTAATGAAACAAAACTTTCTTTATAACACTTTTGGTACCTTAGCAATTTTCTTCATAGTAAACATTCAAATTTAAACATATGTCTTAGCATTCACCAGCATTTGTGTGCTAGTTGCCGCCAAGTTTTTGGATCACTTACTTACGTTCTCTTTCAGTTCGTTGTCACTACCAAAGTGGTTTCCACTAAAAAATCTTGAATTTGGGAAAAATATGGTAATCACTTGGGGTTGAGTCTGAGCTATAAGGTGGATGTTCAAAAACTTCCCACTTAAACTGCTGAAGCAAGTTCATCAGCAATGCAGCAGCATGTGGGTGTGCGTTATCATGAGGAAGCTCAATGCCACTTAACAACAATCCAAGCTATTTATTTTAAATGTTGTGGTGTTCAATGAAACTTCATTCATCACGTTACCATAGACCTTGGTTATCTGGTAAATTTTGATAGGGCAGACTTTTTTTGCATTCAAAAAATATATTACACAACGAACCTCACACTTGATGGGATCATTAATTTTTTCACACATTTTAAATCTGCAGTAATAAACAGTAAATGGCTGTACTAGCTTAGTGTTAGTGTCATACTGGTGCAAGGAATTGGGATGGCCAATGACATGATGGTGGTTGCAGTGGGAGTACTGAGTGGCTTGTCAGATCAAAACATTGTTTACTTTCCAAATGATTCTGTACAATATTTACTAAAATTCTGTAACTATATACTGCATTAAAAGTACACTACAAATTAAAATTATCTAGAGAAAGTAGTGATATATTTTTTCAAAAAAGTTTGTTATTGATAATTGTTATTCTGTTGCTCTTTGTTCTTGTTCATTTGTTCTTGTTGCTATGTTCCACCACCACATTACACATTACAGCATTACACCTGTATTGGTGACTTTTTTTGCTGCTCAGTGCAGTTTAAAACAGTTTTAATAGTATTTAAATGTGTGTGTTATTTTAACATCAGTGCCCTTCACATCAGTGTGTGTAAGATCATCAGTGCCCTTCACTGTTTACAAACTGAATTATTTCATCTGCTCGTAAACATTTTACAATGATCCAATGAAGAAATTTCACACTTTGGTTTTGTTATTTTGAATTTCTACCTAGAATTCTAGTGGTGTATTTTATTTTGCAGGTTATCCAAATAGGTTTTCAGCACCTATTCTGAGGAAAGTCAAAGCATCAGGTGAGTAACTTTTGGTCTAATCACTTATCCAAAGATTAGGCGACTGGGATAGTTGCTAGGGGTTAAGGAGGCTGGGTCAAAGATGCATTAGGCGCCCTCATTGCTAAATTTACCAAGTAGTGTAAATATTGAAACTACTTTGGGTGTTAAAGAGAATGAAAAAAATATACTTTTCATAATAACATGAAATTGTCATTAAAAGGAATTGTAAGCCATATATTTATACAAGATACTTTATATTGTATAATTCTTTACCAGATTGTTTTATGTTGAAGGGTAAAGTGCACAGACTGTAGTGTATTGGTTTGTCACTCACTGTCATAGTGATAATTGACTGAACATATCATTACTACACAGTTGCTTTACAATTACTAAACATTTATTTGTATTTTAATTTTAAGTAATTTTTTAATGGCGGCATCCCTTTACGTTGCACCTGGGTCATCTTGATCCGCTTGACCACTGCAGGCAACAAATCAACCTTAGGTAGGTGGTATTGTCAGTTGTCTGCATGAAAGTGAGGAAATTGAGTTCTAAAATGGAATTATGTACTTGTCAGTATTATGGGATTATTATTATTTATGATGTATTTAAACTAATAATTATAATAAAAAAAATCATTTGACTTGTGTTTATAATAACAAATTACTTTTTAGCATGTGTAACAATTGTTTTATGCTTTACCAAATTAAGTATTTTAGGGAGTACCTAGAATATCTTTAGTATAGCCATGTCAAGCGACACCTCAAGTATAAGGCCTTGATAAAAGAAGAAAAATGGTAAAAAATATGATTTTGTTATTTCTGTCAAAAGTTGTGACTGGTCAAAGTTAAAAGAGTCTTTATTTATCCATAATTTTGACCTCTAATTTGACTACGTTTTTTTATATCAATGACAATCCCTGAATGAGAAGTATTTAATAAGAGTCTTAGCACAGCCTAAAAGGAGACTATGACCTAGCAAAAACAACTGGAAAATCACTAGTTTTGTAATAACATAAGTAATAACCATAACGTAATAACAACCAGTAAACAACTGGTTGTAATAACATAAAAAAGGCAATATAAATATTGGTTTTAGGAATATCATACCAAAGTCAGATTTATGTACAGTTGTTCCAGCTTTTCTGTTTACCCGACTTATTTTATTATGACACCAAAAATTAAAATTACAGTGACTATAGCATTGTATTAAACACTATAAACTAAATATAAGGGACCAAATAATTACAGTTAAGTTAGAAAAAGAGAATTTGGTTATTAAAATTTATTGATTTAACTAAAAATAATAAGAATAATTTCATTTATACATTTTTACTCTTTCACTGGATAGTGAAGGTGAACTTTTGAGATTTTGATACATATTTCCATTTTTAGATTTCCTGAGTTCAATAAAGTAAAATATCAAAATAAGGCCTTTATAAATAGTATACCTATAAAGGCCACAACTTATTAAGATGATAAACATGTAATTACAGGTTTTGCTCATTGGGTGCAGAGACTTAAGAGTGAAGGAAAAGAGTCTCTGTCATGGGTCCTGCTGCAAAACTTGAATCAATTTTTTCATTCATTAATTCACTTTTATTTATCACTTAGATCAATACTCAAGAACAGTAGAAGATCCAATAAATTCAGTTCAGTGTGGTGTGACAAAATCTATGATATGAACAAGTTCTGAGCTAAATACAGAGAAAACTTTAATTTTATTTGTGTAGATATGTTTGTGAAGGTCTCATACAACATATGTTGCAGACGAAGGCTACAAAGTAGTGTGTTACTTCCCCAGCTGGGCTTCTTACAGGAAGAGTGAAGGCAAGTTCTATCCCGAACATATCGACCCTACACTGTGTACACATATAATCTATGCCTTTGCCTCGTTGGATCCTAATGATTTGACTATTAAAGCGTTCGACCCTTGGGCTGACATTGATAATGGTAAGACAGATTGTTGTACAAATTTTCTCTTCTTAAATTTATTTGATTTAAGTAGATTGAATATGTTAACCTTTAAGCAGCTTTTAAGTGCTACAAAAATGGTCAATATTTCACTTCTGCCGCATCTCTGAACTGCACACATTAAGGTCGCAGGGTTTGAGACACAGTTACTACTGTGGCTTTACACTTACTGTTATTAATGATCCCTTGTCCTTATTAGTCTAACTGGCATAAAGTCTGGATGATAAAAAAAACATAAAATGTTGTGAAACTAGTAACAAAAGTTCTTGAGATTTGGGAATAGGCAAATTTTAAGTCTAAATCACAAATTTACTCTAATGGCAATTTTACAATTTACACTATATTACTCAAAAATTAGTATTTTGAGAGATGACTACTGAAAAATCTTGTTTGAAGAGTAAGCAGTAAAATATTGACAAAAAATAATGTTTTTCTCGTATCATTTTAAAGTTTTGAGTTATTAAAAAGTAACCTGTTACTGTATTTAAAAACCATTATACCCTAAAGAAACTCAAAAGCTACAATTACTAAAAGCTCCATTTAATTTTTAGCATTTTAACATTTTCTTTACAGTATTTAATGACATTGAATAACATATTTTTTTAAAATTTTTAAATAATTTTTACATAGAAATAATTAATAATTATGTAATAGAATCTTCTTTTAACTAAAGGATTTTTTTTTAATTATTTGTCAAACCAACTTGCAGCTGAAACTTTACATTAGGTACAGTAAATAGTAATTTGCAAATAAGTTGTGTAATTAGCCAAACCAGTGTTGCTTTGTATTTTTGCTTCCATGCTTTTGAAATGAAAATGTTTGCAATTTTAATTTATAATTTACTTTAAAATTGTTTTGTTCAACAGCACATTTATCGTAGCATATAAGTTATTACTAAGCAAGTTATTATTGAGTTCTATCAACAACATACAGTTAAATTTATGTTTAATTCTATTACTTACTGTTTACAGATTTCTACAAAAGAGTAACAAAACTCGCCGGTCCCAAAACCAAAGTGCTGTTAGCCCTCGGAGGATGGACTGATTCATCTGGAGATAAGTACTCGCGTCTTGTTAGTTCTGGTTCATCAAGAAGAGCCTTAGTGTCGAATGTGGTTGCATTCCTGCGTAGATACAATTTTGATGGTCTCCATGTGGATTGGAACTACCCTGTTTGCTGGCATTCTGATTGTTCCAAGGGTCCAAAGTCTGACAAGCCCAACTTCACCAAACTAATTCAGGTAAATGGCAAATTTCTTAAATACAGTATTTTATTTTGTATTTACATTTCAACTAAATGAAGAGCATTGAGGGTTTTGTAGATTATACAAATAATTTTACAAAATAATTGTTTGGTCCTTCCATAGTTTAAATTATCGCTTGGGAGGGTAAATTGATTTATTGTTTTTGAATCTTACAAAGTTTAGTTAATGTTTGGAAAAAAAGGATGACAGAAGCTGTATTAGGTGCATTTGAGTTATACAAATTATTTTGGTATTTTTGATTGCTAAAGTTTAGATATTAACTATCTCAAAAATATCGATATTGCACATTATCTTAATATCTTAATTCTATTACTATGGTATTTTCATTTACAAATTTAACATAAATAAAATATTTTATTTTTTTATTATTGATTACAGGAACTAAAGGAGGCCTTTATGAAAGAAGAACCATCTTTGGTATTAGCAGCTGCAATTTCTGGATATAAAGAGATCATTGATAAAGGTTATGAATTCAAGGCTTTGTCGGATGCGGTAGACTTTCTTTCTATAATGACATTTGACTACCATGGAGCTTGGGAAGGTGTGACCGGTCATATAAGTCCATTGTATGGCAAGGATGGTGAAAAACTACCATTTTACAATACAGTAAGCTGGTTTTAAATTTATGATTAATGGTTTTGTATGTATCTTACAACAGAAAATCTTTTTGACTTCTTATATGTTCTAACACTATTCCTTTTCCTTGAAAAATCTTCTTTTATTAACTATATCTATTTGAACTTTTTAAAAATATTTTTTGGAATCCCTTAAATATCTATATTTTTACTTGCAAATCAATATAACATGAAATACAAGAAGAAATTGTGATGATGTTAAAAGAAAGCAATCTGTAGATTTTTTTGGATATACTGTACCTGTTTTCAAGTCCTCTGATTATTGTAAAAAATTTTTACTTCAATGTATGTACATCCGTTTTTATACATTACTGGATCATTTGTAATAATTTTCGCACAATTTATCTCAAATTTTCTAAATTATTCAGATGAAATGTACAGGTTGTTATACTCACCCACACAGAAAAATATTCTTTTGTGAACTTTTAAAAATTAGTACAATAGAAAAATTCCAGTAAAATTGTATGAGCTACTATACTGATTTTTATGCACACATTTTAAAAAAATCTTGCTTTTGTTTTTTTGAAGGAGTTACTTTCTCTGGTAAGGCAGTGTGTCTTAAAAACTAATATCTAGAAAAAAATCACAAAAATGTTTTTTTAACATGGTTTATTTAGTATTTGTCTAAAAAAATTGTGTTTATAGAATTCGACAATACAAGCCATAGTGGCTCATGGGGCGGACAGAGCTAAGCTTGTGATGGGTCTGCCTCTGTATGGACAGTCATTCACACTACTTGATACTAAGAAACACAATGTAGGTGCTCAGTCTATACTACCTGGCCGTGCGGGCGAGTACACCCAACAACCGGGCATGTTGTCGTACTATGAAATTTGCAACAGAGGTAAGGATGGAGGGAATAGTCTAGTGTGTTCTTTAGTAGAGCTCTTTAGTAAGTTTAAAGTTAGCTTAGAATTTAAAACATTTGAAAAAAATTAATTTTTGAGGTTGGTTTTACATTAGTGAATTTTTTTTATATAATGAATCCTTTTACTTTTGAGTGCCTTACTAAAATAAAGGAATTTGAAATTTTAAAATAGTACCTCCTAACAATATCCTTTCACTTAGAAAGTTTTAATTAAAAGAAAAAAATAATGTAGACAAACCTAATTTTTTTATCCAATCAACACGTATTTTGAAATCTTTATAGAAATAAACTAAATGTAGAAGAATAATTATTTTATTTTTTTTTTTTTAGTTTTTGGATTTACGAGTAATAGTGATATTAACTCAACTAAGACTATTAGAATATTGAACTTCAAATAAATACACATTTTGGTTTATATCAAAATTTTATTTACATGAATTTTCCAATCTAAAAAATAAGGCTGTGATAACCCTACACCACTTTGCAAAGTTCTGTATTAAAAACTTCGAATATGTTTCTTTTTACCTCAGTATAATTAGTAATATGGACAAAATTTGGGTATGCTTGTAGTTCATTTTAAGATAGCAGTCAGTTTGCTGGAACGAGGCTGTTGATTTTTTTTGTATATGTTATATTGATTCATCTATCTCATTTGTTTAACTACCATAAAGTAAGGATGTTAAATTACACAAAAAGGGGGGAACAAATTATAAAGAAAATTAACTTGATAGAAATAATAAATATTTTATTTTTCTGTGTGTTGTCAGTAAAGAGACGCAAGTGGAAGGTAGCCAGGAGTGATTTGGGGGTGTATGCCTACCGCAGTGATCAGTGGGTCAGTTTTGAGGATGAACGCTCAATAAGTGATAAAGTAAGAACATGGTACTTTGCATTACTGATAGTAGTAAAATAAAAGTCAGATCCAATGACAATCAGTTTTGTGGTATAAAATTGTACGCCATTAACAAAACAAATTTTAAAAATCTCTTAACCATCTTGAGTTTATTATTAATTTTTTTAAATAGTTCTAACAATGTTTATTAATGTACAAATGATTACACTATTTTTTTCGTGATATTTGAACTAACCAGGGGGCCTGTAAGTAAACACAGCCTTTTGAATAAGAGTAGTCGTTGGAGTGAGGGTGGTAGTTGGAAGAAAAGGAAAACAAGTCTAAAAAATAAATCAAAAAACAATTGGTTTGAAATAAAAATTACAAATTTATGAGTCATAGTATGTACATTTCAATACAGATAATTGTTTTCTTAATAGCAATTTTTACAGGGCATTACAATACCTCGTTGTAAACGATATTTGATGTAGAATGTAATTTTCTTATACTTTACATTTTCTTTAGATACAAACGTGTTAGTTGATTTAGTTTCCCTTGAAAACTCTAGATACAATTGTCTGTGAGTAAAGACAGCATTTGATAAGCACAATCCTGTTCTTTGAAGTGTTTGTCCCTGCAACTTGTTTATAGTGATAGCAAACACAATTTTAATATGTAACTTCTTATTGTCTTCTAGTCAACTGAAAAGGCATGTTTGATAACCTCTAACTGTATTTTGAAATTTTAATTGTACTTCGTGTTTTATGATGTCCGAATTAACAATAGATAAATGCAGGATGGAAGGAGAAATCACAAATATACTTGTATAAAACAGTGTCCAAAGTCCAAAAAATGTGTTTGGTATTTGAAATGCTTGTCCCAGCTTGAATGATTGACAGGGATATGGGACTATCAGTAGGGCCACATAATGTATAATTTAATGACTTTTAAGTAAATATTGAAAATGTTCTTAGCATGTTATGCAAAAAGAGGCAATTTTAATGGACCTCAGTGTCAGAAGTCGTTTAAAAATCTTCCTAAAGATAGCTGTTTATTTATGCCTGTAGAAATATTATGTGTCAAGAAAAAGGACATATAATATATGTTAACTCAAGATAATATATTAACAAAATAATAATATATTAATTAACAGTATCACTAATTGAATCACTAATTGAAAAATTAATTAATCTGCTGGTATATATTTACCACTGACAATATCAAGACCATTCACCATAATTAATTATCTAACTTCCAGGGGGCAGGTGGCTAAAATTTGATGTAGCTGTTCCTTAGTACAATTTTGTTACTTCAGATGGGTAAAAGTTAAAATCTATTATATTTATCCACTGTGTGGTATTTAGGCAAACAAGTTGTAAATAAATTTAAATAATATTTGCTTATTGGGAACATTTCTTGAAAATCCCAAAGTTAATTCCTGGATAAGCTCATCTCCTATAATGTATAAGTTGTCCAGAGCATTAAAAAAATTTGCAAAATAAACTTTTTTGTTCTTGTTTATATTTAGGCAAAATATGTTAAGGACAATGGACTAGGTGGCATCATGACTTGGACACTTGACTTGGATGATTTCAACAATGTCTGTTGCAAGGGTACATTTCCTTTGGTGCGAGCTGTCAACAAGGAACTGGGCCGTGATGTAGCACCAGCAGTTGCTGACTGTACAAAGCCACCTCCTGTAGTAACACCATCACCTGCAGAGATGACCACGACCGAAGATTCAGGTAATATTGTTTTCCTTATTCCCCTCTCTTGTCTTATTTTTTATTATTTTATCTATTATTGTGATATTATCTTATTTTTTTTAACACACTAAATGTTATGCTGTTTTTTTTAGGATTAGTGGTTTCAACTTCAGAACATTTACATGAAACTTCAACCGCAACTACTACAACTGACAGTCCAACATCAAGTACAATTAAAGCTCCTGAAACTTCTCCACTTCCAAGTAGCGAGACTTCCACAAGTACTACAAGTGCTTGGTGGCCTCCAACAAAACCTAAACCTAGCAAGAAACCAACAACCACTACTACAGAAGCTCCTAAAGAACCATCTAGTACGACCAGTGCATGGTGGCCTCCTGCTACCAAGCCACCAACAACTGCGGTTACTGAAGAATCATCTTCAGAAGTTAGCAGTACAACTAGTGCATGGTGGCCTCCTTCTACCAAACCACCAACAATCGTGGTTACTGAAGAATCATCTTCAGAAGTTAGCGGTACAACTAGTGCATGGTGGCCCCCTCCTACTTCCAAACCAAAACCTAGCAAGCCAAAACCTACAACTGAAAAACCAACATCAACTGAAGGTTGGTGGCCACCTTCTTCTTCAGAACCAAAGCCTTCTGAGAAACCAACCAATAAACCTGAGGAAAAAGTAAGTTTTTATGCTACTGTAGAATCAGTGTATATTGCAAGGTGATGGTTTTTCTGAGGTATATTAAATCAACCTTACTAACTTTTTCAAAAGCTGTTAAATACCTTCAACTGCTTTGTGGTTTATACCTTAGTGGTTCACCATACATAGTAAACAAAATCATTGTCACATTTTGATGTCCTATACGTCTTTTTAGAATAATTTTAAAAAAGGAAGTAAACAGCATGTTTTAATATTTTATTTGTAGTGTTTCTTTATATTCATTTTATTTATATTATATTTATTTTTGTTATTTATTTATTTGTAATTTTAGTAGAAACACCTTCTACATCTTACTGTTAAATTATGCAACATGGATCAGTTAAACTGAAAAAAAACATGCAGAATGATGATACATAGAGCATTGATTGTTTCAGCCAACACCACCTCCACCAGGTTCAGTGCTGCCATCTGTGTGCGAGACTGGGGACTACTATCCTGTACCCAATAACTGTAACGCTTATTACCGTTGTGTGTTGGGCGAGTTCAGGTTGCAGAACTGTGCTCCAGGTTTGCACTGGAACAATAAGATACAAGTGTGCGACTGGCCTGATCAAGCTCAGTGCAATTCTAGTGAGTTTACTAATCCTATGTACTATAACCATACATAAAGTCTGCGGGGCCCCGAATTTTACGGGTCGGGTCAATTGAAAAGCCCGATTTCGGTTTGGGCCAAGCATACAATTCGGGTCAAAGACGAGTCGAGCTAAATATTAACATTTATTTTTAGGCAATAATATACGCAATACACATACATATTTTCACTACCAAAATTCTTAATATACAAATAATATAAACAAAGAACAATTTAATTATTAATCATCGAAGGTCAAGTGTCTAACCACTTATAATCATTCCATTTGTTTTACTGGACAAAGCCAATTGTTGACCTGCAGTGGGTACAGTATTATCGGTTAGTAGTTTTATTTATTGTGATGCTACAATGAGAAGAGACCAAGTGGACTGTGCATGTTTACAAATATAGTTTCCTCTTCGTGCTGGGTCAACACATGCCTTGTCAAATAAATATGTCTGTGATTGATAAATGTACACAATCAGTTCAGAGAATCTGCAGATATCCTTTTTCTGAATGTATATCGTTTCATGATTGTCATTACATTAAAAGATGTAATTTTTTCAAAGACAAAATTCAAATGAAAATATTACACACAATGAGTCTGTATTACATTGGTTTGTTGCGGTATTTACATAACTTTTTACGTACCGATATAATCGGCCCGTGGCGGTATTCACATAACTTTTGCGCGCCGATGTAATCGGTCCTTGGCGGTATTCACACAACTTTTGCGCGCCGATGTAATCGGTCCTTGGCGGTATTCACACAACTTTTGCGCGCCGATGTAATCGGTCCTTGGCGGTATTCACACAACTTTTGCGCGCCGATGTAATCGGTCCTTGGCGGTATTCAGTCAGACCAACGGCGCCCGTATTACATCGGCCCGTAGCGGTATTTACACAACTTCTGCCCGCCGATATAACGGGTCCAGAGCGGTATTCACACAACTTTTTAGCGCCAATGTAATAGGTCCGTGGCGGTATTCAGTCAGACCAACAGAGCACGAATTACATCGGCCTGTGACGGTATTCACACAACTTTTGCACGCCGATATAATCGGCCCGTGGCGGTATTTACACAACTTTTGCGCGACGGTCCGTGGCGGTATTCAGTGAGACCAACGGAGCCCGTATTACATCGGCCCGTGGTGGTATTCACACAACTTTTGCGCGCTGATATAATCAGTCCATGGCGGTCAGAGAATTAAATATGAAATGAAGAAAATTTTAGTTTTAATTTTTTTTTTATGACAGGTCTAGCCTAAAAAAAAGATGGGTTTCCCATGTAACCGTTTGGCCCGACCCGACCCGAAAAGCCCGCGCGCCGAAAAAAAGCCGACCCGAACTCTAAAAAACTCGGCCCGCAGACCCCAAACATAAAGTTATTTGAATTATAAACATTTTAAAACTGCACTTCAAATACTTATGACTTATTAGGGTCTCCAATTACTTATGGTATTACTGAATAGGCGAAACACTTAATTTCATTTTATGTTGAATTTTACACACAATTATTATTACTTTTCTAAATACAATTCTAGGTTACTTGTTCAGGTAGGCATTACTTTATATTAATGTTTAAAACCAATCCTGAAAATAGATATCATTGATTTTATAAAAAAGTTTTTTTTTAATAACATTACTGTTATTATTTTTTAAATCTAGCACTGAGCTTTTCTCTAATTTGTTTCTCAAAAATGTGGGATACTAAAGTGATATACGTAAAATGTTTCTTTAAAATAGTTTAACTTATTAAGTAGGCCTACATATTATTTTTATTCTAACATTAGTGTGTTTTCACTAATTTTCATCAGTGCTTCAGCTGTCTTCACAACTATCAAAATTTTCTACTGAGATTGTAGTTCTAAATAATTATAATACTGACGTTGAGTAAGAAACAGGAACTGCCTATAAAAAATGCCATACACATTTTTTTTGAACCAGTTTATGGTTTTATTATTGAAAGCAAAAAATAAGATCAAGAAAGCCAATAATTTATAAGAAGCTATCAATGGATGTCACAATCTTGTCACACTCAAATTTTTGAACAAGTCATGTCAAAAATATTTAGAAAATGTAGAAATTCTTTAAAAAATTCCAAAGTTGTCTTTCTATATAATTATTGCTGCGTAGTGATCGTGAATTTAGAAAGAAAAGTGCATTTGGTTTTATATTTAATATTATTGTACTGAAATTAAACAAAATATATCATGGTTTTTGTAATTTTCAAACAAAATTTTTATTTTTATTAAAAAAATATAAAAAATCTAATAATATTGCGTACCTTAATCAATGCTTGAAACGAAATAAAGAATTGTTAATTATAAATCAACAATATTTTAACAACCTACAAATAATATTCAACATACTACTGATTTATAGATAACAGTTGTTTTTTCTTATGCTAACTTTGAGGTTATAATATGTAAACCATTAGTTATCGATTTTTTGCTAGCTGAAGTAAAAAAAATGAGCTCATAAAATCATGAGTATGGAAAGCAACAACATTTATTACAATGTTATAATTTTGTTAACAGATCAAGTTGAATCTTCCCCACCTTCAGTGGAATCAAGCTCCTCACAGCGACCAGAAGAGTGGTGGACGCAACAGACCACCACGAGACCTCCAAACTGGTGGACACACCATCCACCTACAGTATCGACTACAACCACATCTGCTCCTGATGGAGAGAAACCTGTAAGTTTATTAATTTTGTGCTGTGTCAATACCCGATTGTATTTTTGTAAACCAAACCAATGATCATGATTAATTTTTTTTCTTTCCATAAATGTATACATTTTTTTTCGCTTTTTGCTCCAGTAAGATGAAATATACTCTTACTCTCTATCAATGTAACTGTGTCTATTGACAAGCAAAAGTTATGTTTTTTTAGAACTAATAACTGCAGGTATTAATGTAAATAGATCCATTTTGTTAAGTAACATCAGTGGAATTGTAGTCAATTATTTTACTAACTAATTTATATGTCACGATTAAGACTTTTATATATGTTATTATTTTTTATTTTTTTGTTAATATTTATTATTACAGTTTTGATACTATTATTGTGTCAATGCACTGTATAATGTAACATAATTTTTGCAGTGTGAGTAATAATCTATTGCTGAGACCAACTTTGCTATAGAAATGCAGGCAACAGTTCTTTCATCACTAATTTTTTTTAATAAAAGCTCTGCACCTGTATACTTGAACCATCACATCAATTTTGTGCATGCATTTTGTAGTGTATTGACAATAAACAAACTTTATTTCAAAATGAATAAAAATGGGAATTTAAAAATGGAAGAAATTAAGAACTGAATACAGACTTATTGTGAAAACAAAAAACTTATTTATAAAAGAAATAATGCTTTACCTTACTAAATTTCCTTATCCATAAGACATTTTTTGTTGTTGATTCTACATCAAAAGAAAATATGTCTTAATAAAATTTCAGAATTTGTAGGAAGTAACATATGTAGGTTTAATAATATGATAAATGCTATAAAACAGTGCTATAATATTTTTTTCTTTACTCAGGCATGTAAAAACAAATTAAAGTTCATCAGTATTAACTTTTAGCTTTGGTTTAATTTGGCTATAAAATTAATAGCAATGTGGTCACCTTGTACTATTATTAATGAAAGCAAATTTGTAAAAAAAATATTTTTTGAATACTAGGTTATCAGCAGTTTTAAAAATAAATTAAAATTTTGCAGGATGTGGAGTACGAATGCATTCATGGGCAGTATTACGTTGACAAAACCTCATGCAGTACATTCTTTATCTGTGTGAATGGTGTCAAAGTGAAGAGAGAATGTGCGTCCGGCTTGTTGTGGAATGCAGACCAAAGTATGTGTGACTGGGCTGGCAATGTTGACTGTAGAAGCAGACAAATTCAAAGCTTCAGGCGACAAACAGGTGCAGTAAACTGTTAACAGTCGGTGTTTTAAATATATTTTCTATAAAATTAATGAGAAAACCAACTGAATTTTATATTTTGTTGTTGTTTTTGGCAGTTAAAAGCAATGGGTGCTCTAAAGGTGGTTTCACTTCACATCCGTCCAGCTGCAACAAATACTTGCAATGTCGTTTCGATAAGTATGATGTAAAATCTTGCTCTCCAGGTCTGCATTGGAACCAGGTACATTAATTCCTCTACAATGTAAAAAAATATAAAGTTCACAGAACATAATGCAGATTCTAAACCATAATGATTGAGCATGTAGATGTTGCTGTGATTTGGATGGCAATGCTGCTTTTTTCCAAAACATTATATATAATCATAATAATTTATTCCTTTATAAGAAAATACATTTTACATCATTTGTAACTAGTTAGGAATTAACCTGACCATCTTTCACGATATTATGCTCAAGTTGAAGAAAGGAAAACAACTTAAAAAAAAAAAGAATATTATAATTTTATATTATACAATTACTGAGATTTAAGCCAACATAGCCAATCATGACAACTGAAAGTTTCATTGAAGTAGTGTGACCAAAATTATTAAATTATAAACTTAAGTTACAGTAATTAAGAAATACATTACTAACTTCATACCACTACTTGTAATAACTCTTCCACTTTCTTGTGTGAAAATCGCCAAACTTTAACAGGGTTACAAAAATATTTACGTTGACAAATCCCTTGATTTAAATAGCTGATTAAATACTTTTGGACCAACGAAAAAACTATATTTGGAATAAAGATTTTTTCATTTTTGGCAGTTTAACATTCAGCTGTGTTCTACTCCTTGAAGTATAATAATTTTCTTCTTGAACAATTTTCCCACTTTTATTATGAAACAAGACTTTAAAAAGAAACAAACAATGTAAAAATAAAATTTTCATATCCAAAACCAGTGGAAAGGCTGCACTCATTAATTTAAAAAAAAATAATTTTTATAAAGTATTTTTGATCTCAAAAAGGTATCAGTGATTAAAAAGGGGCTCTTTCTCAACATTTTAGCCTCCTCGGTGGCCTAGTTTCACCTCAAGGACCCAGGTTTGATTCCCGGCCAAGGCTTCGCATTTTCATATGCTATAAATCCTCCCATCGTCTGCATTAGCCCAAGTGTGCACAATAGTCGGACATTAAAAAAAAAAAAAAAAAAAAAAAAAAAAATCAACATTTTGTGGAATAGTGTAATTGTGAATTGATCATGAAGTGATTTCCACAATAATAAATTTTAGGCAAAAATGACACTTGATAGTTTTATTTAATTTTCTGTTATTATTTAGAATTATTGTAAACTCACAATATCACATATTTTCATGTGTCAACCTAAAGGTGTTCTAATGCATTACAACAATAATCAGGTCTGAAAAAAAAAATTAATTATTCAAACGATATTTGTTTCCACTCAATATTTTTGTACTCATGCTAACAAAATGATAGAGTTGCAGCCTGTAAGATTAATGTAATATTTTTGTTTTGGTAAAACAGAAAAGCCAGATCTGTGATTGGCCTCGCAATGCACATTGTAAGAAAAAGAGCGAATTGGAGCCTACAGATATAAACACAGATACAGATATAGAGGTGGTTGAAGTCGAAGAGCCAGCAACACAAAGGCCTGAATGGCAATGGACACCTCCATCGACAACGGAATGGTCATGGACATCTACAGAGAAACCTATGACTACAACTACAGAGGGTGAACCTTATCAACATCCACTATCAGGTTAGGTTAATTTTTTGTTGTTGTTATTTTAAGGCGAAGAGCACATAGAGGCTATTATTGCCTCCCTAAATGTAAGTGTAAGTGTAAAGTGTAAAATCGTAAGTGTAGTGTTGTAAGTGTAAATGTGTGTTAAGACTCAGGTACCACGAGGGATGTCTAAATCCTCTCAATATGTGCAGCTAGTCTGCACCCCTGCAGGGAATTTAGGTCAAACAGTTATACTAGTTTTATTGTCAACTTGGTTTTATTGTTGTACTAGTTTATATAAAACTTGGTTTTTGTATGTTGTGTGAATAACTACAATTTATTTAATTATACTACAATGCAGGTTGAAAAAGTATATCTAGTGTAGCCTTCTGGTACTATACGAATTCTTTGTAATCAGTAAATAGAAGTTCTGAAAAGTTTAGTCAGAGAACATAAAAACAGCAAAACAGAGAACAAAAAATAATATATTTTTTTTTAATGTTATGCTCTCATTTTTCTTCAAATATTCCACTTTATTAACTTAAATGTTTTGCGATAAAAATGGTTTACATTTCAATGCTGTAGAGCATGGGTCACCAAACTATTTTATATCCTGGTCAGGTTCAAAATCATAGGCCTATGCTACCTTGCTTACCACTTAAGGCTTAGGTCCAAGTTTATAAGTACATTTTCAAAGGAGGTTTGTATAATGAAACATGTTTATTTAAAAAAAATTATAAAAACATATTTATAAAAAACATAATGAAAGTTAAAATTTTATACTACTTTGTTATGTAGTTTCTAATATAAGTTGTGTAGTTGCTTATTGTTCAAAATTTTAGTCCATTTCAGTTCAAATTTTGTTCTTCTATTTTCGGAATTGATATGAAATGTTTGTCTGATAATCCAAGTCTATATTTGGATTTGACATAATTCATTTTTGAAAATGTTTGTTCACAAAGTTATATTGAGCCGAAAATTGAAATAATTCCCTTTGCAAAAGTTTCTTCCTTCAAAGACCTGAAATAATTTTTATTGTATTATTTTGATATTTCAAATGTTCAATGAACAATACAAAATGTAGAGACTATATGAAACTGTATTTTTTATTGTTTTTATTTAAGAATGCTTCAATGTCATTCAGACTGGTAATGAGGGCTGATTCAAAACATTCTTTAAAGTAATATTTTAAAATTTCATTAATCGTGAGTTTAATTATTTCCAGCTAAAGTTCTCAGAGTACGTTGTCTATTTAAAATTTGAAGGAGTCTTGGAATAATTTTATCTTTTTTTCAGCATTATCTTAGTCTGTGAAGCGTTTTTAAAACTCCTCACAAACTAATAACAAGTTTAAGAATAAACTCTGAAGGAAAAGGCTGATAAGTTTCATTAGCAGACTTCTTGAATATGTCAAAATAGTTATTTTCTACTTTCTTTTCAAACAGAACAAGTTTTCGTCTAAAAACCTTAACATGGTTTTCATTATTCACAAATGAGTTTTCGCCTTGAAGTTTCAAATTTTGGCGGTTTATGTGAGAGAAAGTATCAACAATAATGCAAGCTTTCATAGGCAGTGCTGATTTTTAAGATGATTCATATTTTATTCTGTTCTGCTAAGATATTCATTGCCAAAATCTGGGGAAAAAATTTGATCTGCTGATAATTTAAGAGTGTGAGATCTTACAAAGCCCACAGTCTTTATAACAATTTACACAACATCTGAAAAGTCAGGGTTTTTTTTCACATAGAGCCTGTGGGTGAATAATGCAGTGAAACACCATAAGCTTCTTCTTCAATGGCATTGTTCAAATTGCCTTCTTAACATTTGTCACTACTACACATTATTTTTCCTTTCATTTGTAGTTACACATTTTAATTTTTTAGATCTAGTCTATGTTTATGAATGAAATAATAATTTACCTTAGCAGAAATATAGTGAATTTGTTTGGCATAAGGGAAGTGGAATAAATCCATTTTTGCAAGCAGGCGTGCTGCATGAACTGAACATTGCATTTAGGATTAAACTTACATGAGTCCTAGGATAAAGGTATTAATTGTATTGAGGTTTGAATGGGAAAATAATAATTGATAAATGCCTCATAGTATTAAACACTAAAATGTCTTATATTTTAAATTAAAAAAATGTTACAGTGTTTTGTATTTAAAAAATGTGTCATACAGATTTTATCGTGCTGAAATTTACAGTGTTCCAAGGCTTGGCTGCTGTCCATAGTTTGATAATCTCTGCTGTAGAGTCTCTATAATCCGACATATTTCCAGTCTTGACATATCTAATAGTTTAACATTCTGTTAATGCAAAATACGCAACTACAGTATATATGTTATCTAAGTTGTATTTTTTTCACAGGCTAACATTACTTAAATAGTCTGCTTAAATAGAGCTAAAAAACAACAGAATTTGATATATTCATCCTTGTCACTTTTGGTGCCTTAATAAAATTTTACTGTTAACAATATATACTCAATTCCTCCTTTTTGTTACAGGCTATTACAAAGTGGTATGTTACTTCACCAACTGGGCTTGGTACAGACGTGGTGCTGGTAAATACCTGCCTGAGGACATAGATGTAGACCTGTGCACACATATCCTGTATGGCTTTGCTGTGTTGGACTATGAGAACCTTGTGGTCAAAGCACATGACTCCTGGGCTGACTTTGACAACAGTGAGTTTTTCATTAGTTTTTTTGGGACATCCATATCTTGTGATTATGTTTGGTTTCCCATAAAGAATTTTGTTTGATTTTGTCATGATCTTGAAGGCAGACTTACTATGCTTAAATACTTCCTCACTTCAGACACTTATTATTGTATTTTAAGTATTAAAGATTTTGTCAAACCTATTTACTTGGATACCTCTGGCAGATAAGAAAATAAAAATAAAATTCATTTTGAGATTAGTCAATGAAGGTTTTAGAAATGTAACAGTAAAATAATTTTTATTTGACCATGTATAATAAATTTCAGTGAAATTATATTAAATTCTTTTTGGGACACAATATATAGAACATTTAAACCTTATTTGTTAATCTAATAAGGTATTGGATTTTATTTTTAACTTTAAAACTAATTTTATATAGTTATTTAAAAACTTATATAAATAAACATTCAAAGTTGCTTGAATGTGAAATGGTTGAATACCCAAAATCAGTTAAGTAACTATACCCAGTATTTGTGTTTGGATTAGTTAAAGTCATTATATATACTTTAAGAAATTATTTATAACATAACTAAATTATTACTTATATAATAATTATATACTTTAAAGCAACAATATTTTTTGTATATTTGGGTTTCTACTTATTTAAAAATTTCTATTTTTTTTCTAAATTGCATTAAAAATGTTTACAGACAGACTGATATTTTGTGTGAAAATACATGAATTTGTTATATCTTCAGATTTTGAATAACAGTTGTTAAAAAATATACAAAAACAAATTTAGGTTAGCTTTAAGCTGAAAGTCATCAGTAGTAATGTTTAGGGTTTGTTGGTTAAATTGCTTCTATTTTACAGAGTTCTATGAGCGTGTGGTGGCATTCAAACGTAAAGGTGTGAAAGTATCGCTGGCTCTCGGAGGCTGGAACGATTCACAAGGAGACAAGTACAGCAGGCTGGTAAACAGTGCTACTTCTAGAGCAAGGTTTGTCAAACATGTTGTAGCATTACTGCTCAAGTACGATTTTGATGGCCTGGATCTGGATTGGGAGTACCCCAAGTGTTGGCAGGTAACCAAGTAATATAATGAAAATTTAAGGATTGCAGCTATATGGAAAACATCAAATAAATTACTAATTATTATTAAAGTAAGTTTATGAAATGTAACTCTAAAAGATCTACAAAAAACATATTTTTTGAAAAATTCTATTGAAAGATCATAATTGAAAAAAATTGTAAACCCACTTTTTAATTTTTTTTAATGTTAAGTTGAAACATAATACTAAAATTTTGGTTATTGATTTTTTGTACTTGTTTGTTTTCAGGTAAACTGTGACAAAGGCCCAGACTCGGATAAAGAAAGCTTTGCTTTATTAGTGAGAGAATTGAAGAAAGCATTTAGACCTCATGGATTGTTGCTGTCAGCTGCTGTCAGTCCCAGCAAGACTGTCATTGATGCAGGTAAGCCTTGAGGCTTTATTGTTCGAGATACAGTTATAGTTTATTTGTTGTAAAAATATTGTCTAATATTGCAATACTTTGTTTGTCATGTTTTGAATAAGTTCAATTTTAAAAAAATTCTCATTAGACCTATAGAGAAAATGTTACAATTATCTCAAAAATTGTATGTCATTTTAACTCATATTTTATGGCCTTTAGAAAAAAATTGCATATGTATATCCATCTGTATAAGTATATGAGAGTAACAAAACAGTATATGAGAAAAACAAAAATACTATTTGAATTTGTTCAGACTTTAGATTTAGGTGTTTCCCCACTTTAACTGGATTTTGGTATTAGCTATGCCAAATATAAGACTAGATGTTATAAGAAAAAAATTAAAATTATAAATCTCCTGCATGGTGGCTCTAATATTGATTACAATTAGGTCAAATGTAACCATTAGAGGCTCAAATGGTGTTAGTTGTTACCTATTCAACTTAACCTACTGGCAAAACTTAAAAAAAATAAATCAGTAATGGTGATAAATTTAAGTGCCTTGATTTCTTAAAAACCTATTTCTCAAATTTTTATTTTATGTAAAGAATTGTACCTCAATTTATTGTATAAAATAAAAATAAAAGCAAAAGTTATAAACAATTAAAAAAATAATAAATATTAAACATTGGCAACAGATTTTTTATAAGCTATAACTTCTTAGCGAATTTCCATTTCATGGTCATCTATTCATCCACTTATCATCCAAAAAAGTCATCTATCCAAAATGACCTACTGGAGTGACAATCGTATCAAGTATGTATGTGTTTTGGCACTCTTATATCACAATTTTGGTCTGATAATATGCAAAATATGGCCTAAAAATCTTTGTTAACATTTGTTAAACTGTTAAAAATCACTGTTATTTCAAATCTTTAAAATTGTATATTTTGTTGTTGTTGAAAATATGACATCACCATTGTAATCACTGTTTAAAAATGCATAAATATTAGCATTTCATATTTTTGAAATCCGTTTAAATTAAAAAATAAAATTTGATTGTGGTCAGAGTCCATTTTTATATTTTCAACAATAAAATTTGGAAAGTTTAAAATTCTAGGAGGTGCTATATGCAGATTTTAATTCTGAATATGATTAAAGTGAAAAATTAATGAAAACAGAATTTCAGAAAAAGGTAAGATTAAGAAAATATTTTTTGGGAACCACTTTCATCACATCAGTGAGCTATGTGCTGTGCTTATTTTTATTTCATCATTTTTAGATACTGATTTGAGTTATCATTCTTGATTACATAAGCAATTAAAATTTAAGTGAAATTTGGCAAGCTGATTCTGAAAAATTTGGTCTCACTGATTTTCTATTTGACAATTTATTAACGGTAATTTTCAAACTAGATTTTTTTTTAAAATGTATAAGTTACCTCAAATTAGAGTTTAATTACAAGGTTTAAAATTACCTTATGGTTTGATATACATTCAAAACACTTGTGTTGAGTTGAGACATGACATGTTAATTTTTTAACTGTACAGTAAACTGTTGGTTAAATAATGAACAACAAAACCGTTGGTTAAATAATGAAATAAAAATTATTTTGTTTGAAATTTTTAAAGTACTTAGGTGATAATACTTTTTATTTGAATTTAAAACATTTTGAATAGTTCTGGTACTCATATTACATATATTACATATTACATATATTATGAGTTGATAGTTTCAGTTCATCGTTAAATGAATAAGCTGTAATAGAAATTCATTTTTAAATTTAATGTACTGATTTCTACAAAATCCAACAGTTCAAGAAAACATTATGTTTTTTGCATAAAACTGAATTAAAATATAAAAATCACAAAACGAAGCAGACAATACTATTAGTACCTAGGGCATGTACTACATATTCTATTTTTCATTTAACTGACAATCAGTTTTAATGGACTATCTGCCGGTCTATACAGTCCATTAAACAAGAGTTTTCTGTACTCGTGTTAGAGCCAAGTTACTTAAATACTTTTATTATTATATTTTTGTTACAGGATATGATGTAAAAACCATGGCAGAATGTTTGGATTGGATCGCTGTCATGACTTATGATTACCACGGGCAGTGGGACAAAAAGACAGGTCATGTAGCTCCTATGTATTTGCACCCTGACGATGACTTCTACTACTTTAATGTTGTAAGTAGAAAATCTCAACATTTTTTTTAGTTCGTTTTAAATTTATGGTTAGTCTTGTAGAGCGAACAAAAGTTAATATCACCAGTGCAATAATTTGACATGACAATTACAGAATGTTTATTAAAGAAATTACTTGTGTTAAACAAATTTTGAGAAGAGAAAATATTTTAAAATACTTAAAAGTAACCAAATTTTAATTATTATTACAAAATTTATTTAAAAAGTTTCTAACTGAATTATGATTAACATAAGGTCAAATAAATGAATTAGTTATTATGATTGCTTTTCTCCAAAAAATAACATGTTCTTTGTAAAAGCCCAATAAAAAATAATTAACTATTTTGTGAGCACTAAATTTGCAGCTTCTTTCATGAAAGTTTTTCAAAAATATGGCGTAATCTAGAGAGTGTCATAGGTTATTTGGTACTTCTGACAACATAAATTATATGGTACTTTAAACACTACAAATTATTTGGCACTTCTGACACCATAAATTTTTTTCAACATAGAGCTGTAAGGGTTGGAACTTTAAATTTTGACAATGGATGCCAAAATTAATTCTAACAAACTGAAATCTTTCAGACTTTGAAAAAGTTAAGCAATTTCATGATTATGTGATTTACCTATGAATCAGGTGTTTAAAAGGCTGCTTTAAGACAATTTTTCTTTGTCATTCTGGATAAATTTGAGTTAGTGAACAGTTATAGAACAAATTTTAGCTATCCAGATGATATTAATAATCCCTGAATTGGGATTTTGAAAAACATAGCCCTTAAGACTTCAATTGTTTTAAGATGAATGTGCCATAGACATTGGCAAACTTTTGTTTTTAACACCCATCTTTTACCTGATAGAAATACTCTAAGTTGCGGCAGTTAGTGGCAATGAAAAGTCAACAATTTTTCAAGAATGATGGTGCTGAGTATCATCATTACTAATTGACAAATTTTATTCTAAAAGATTATGCAAATTGATAGACAAATTTCAATGTAACTTTAAATAATAAAAAATTACTAATTTGATCTATTTATTTTTTACATTTCCACCCCTTTTAGAATTAATTAATAAATATTTATTATTAATAATTCTACATTGCCAAAATGACACAGTGGTGGTGTAGGAGGAGTGGGCCTATTTCTGTGTTGCTTTGGTAGAAATATGTTCTTGAGCTGGCTCTGTAGTCATTATCTGAGAAAAATATTTTTACTCATATATAATCATGTTTAATTTTTACATTTTCATTTCATTTTTAATTTTCTAATTTCATATCTATAAGCCTTTGAGTTATTTAAAATATTATAGTCTCCAAGACTGGTATTACATAGAATATGTTATGTTTTTATTATAAAATGCAATGTTTTGATTGAATGACTGATCAATGCACAGCCAAAACTACAAAAGCTATAGACTTGAAATTATGCGGATACTTTGTAACATACATTCATTTCCGCTTACAAAGTTTTTTTTTGGTACAAACACTCTCCTTCAAAGCTTCTTTTTCCTTCTATCACAGCAATTGTCATAAATCTTTTTTTTTTTTTGTATTTCAAGGCGAAAAGCACATTGAGGCTATTATCGCCTTCCTAAATGTGAATGTGAGTGTAAAATGTTAAAGTGTTGTAAGTGTAAGTGAGTGTTAGACTCAGGTACCGTGAGAGGTGTCTAAATCCTCTCAATAGATGCAGCTAGTCTAAATAAATTTATTCATCTATTGTAATGAGTTTTACAAGTTTTTATCAAAGTTAAATATGGCAGCAAAGCATGGGACTTCAGCTATTACCTATATATATTTGCTAAATAGATTTTATTTATTCTTAGGCACAAACTGATTATTTCATGTAATTGGATTTGTAATTGCTTACGTGTAAAATATAAGTGAAAGACAAAATTTTGAACCAGTGTTGTAGCAAAAAAAAAGATAATACAAAAAACTATGGTTTATTTTGTATTATAGAACTATACAATACACTACTGGATAGAGCAAGGTGCTCCATCGAGGAAGTTAGTTCTTGGTATGCCTCTGTATGGCCAGTCGTTCACTCTTACTGATCCTAAGAACAACACTTTGAATTGTCCTGCGTCTGGTCCGGGTCAGGCTGGCGAGTTTACACGAGCTGCAGGTTTCTTGGCATCCTATGAAGTGAGTGCTTTTTTGTTACACTAAACATTTAGCTAGTACTATTTTCAAAGATACTGTTATCACACAAGATTTCATAATTTTTTGAAAAATGGAAACAAATTTAGAAGATAGAGGTTGAGGTACTTCTTTATAATACATAATAAATGTATACATAATAAGGTGTTACTATTTAATCAAATAATAATGTAATTTATCACGTTATTTATATATGATACATTTATTGCTCCTACAAGCTACATGTTTTGTTACTGTTCATACTTATTGCTGTAAAGAAAAATTGTATGACTCCCAGTAGTTTAAATACAGTTTCATAATTAATTGGACATCTCTGACACATACCATTCTTTCATTTTAATTTGAATCTAGTTAACACGATCATTTCCTTTGACAAAACATCCGTAGTAAATTCTTTCACATTTAGCCCTCTGACATAGACTGGTCTCTGGGCACTGCTAAGTGAAATTTTCAGTTGGTGATTTAAAACTAGATAATAGTAAATATCAGGAGAAAAATGTGAATGTAATTTTTATTTAGAGACAGAAGATGTAAACAAACAGTGTGAATTTGTTAAATAAAGTAATTATATATTGTACTGAAATGTGTTTGTATAGTGGGCACAGATTTAGAATGAAAACTAAATTGCTACCATTTGCAGAGTGTTAAATAGAATAAAATTTTATTTTAAAAATTTTATTTATATATTTTACATTGTTTTGTATTTTCTCAGATCTGTGACAGAGTCCAAAACCGAGGCTGGAAAGTAGTTCAAGACCCAGAGATGAGATTAGGTCCTTACGCTTACTACGGCAACCAATGGGTCAGCTACGATGATCAAGCTATGATTCAACGTAAGGTATGTAGCTGAATGGTTTACCATTTAATAACATTTTTAATGTTATGTTAGGTGTTTTGGAAGTGCCTTATAGATTTTAGGTGTGCTTTATAGATTTTGGGAACCTTAACGACACTGTATTCAAGGAAAAAGTTGTTATTTTTGAGTAAGATTTAGTATGATCTCAATTATACAGAGTAATTATGGGAAGATAATTGAAAAACACATTTAAGCTGTTAATAAATATAATAATATTCAAGTTACAAAGTAAAATTTGGCTTTGTGAAAATGTTTATACTAAAACAAAAAGTAGTTTGTATTAACATTTACATATAGAACTTTTGTTTGACAGACCAATGTCTGTAAACATTTCAAAATAATGCAGTTGAACTAGTGAAGACACGAGTTTCAGGAAACAACAAAATTTTCTCCATTTGTATGTTCTACATGAAGGAATGGTTATATAAATATATGATCATTACTATTATACCACGGGAAAATAGTGAAGCTTTTACACAAAGCTTACAATTTATACTGTTTTTCCATATTATTACTTTAAGTAATTGAAAAATTTAGTGATTGATTTATTGTTTAATCCCACTTTACATTTGGCCAATTGCATTATTCTTCTCACATCCCTGCCAATGATTTTGTAAGCTGTATGACAAGAGCATTTTTAAATTTGGGTTTCTGAACCTTTGTACTTACTGAATAATTAATCCAACTTGATTTGGCTTTTAAAAAAGACCAAATTATTTATAATGTCATTGGTTAAGGTTTTGTTATCAGTCATTCCTTATTTCTTTGCCTCCTTCTTTGTCATTGTAACGGTGTGATAACTATTGCAATTTCTAACTGTTGCATAAAATTTTTCTATGTTTACTTCTATATCCTCTTGTAAACTCTACTAAAGTGTCATATGTTATATAATATCCAAAGATAAAAAATATAAATTTAATTTTTAAAAATATGTTTAAAAAATTTATATATAAATATAAATACAAATTATATACTCTTCTTTAGAATGTAAATTATAATATATGTAAAAAATTAAATTTAAGAAACATTAAAATCAAATTTGTAGATTAGTGGAATTTTTTGTGCCTTTGACATTTTACCCTGTGGTTGATTCCCTGCTCAATTATTTAAGTTGTTGTGCTGTAATTTAATGTTGTATTTGTTTTTTTCTTTGTAGTCACTATGCATGTTTTTATTTGAAAGGGGGTTAACAATGTGTGCCATATTGATGGCAACTGTATTTAAAATATAATGATATCATATTATAATGTAATAAATGATAGTTAATGGTAGGGTAATATTGAGCACAGGTTATTTAACCATTGTGTGCACTAATGTTTACAGTCCAACTGGATCAGGGAACACAACCTAGGTGGAGGTATGATATGGGCACTAGACTTGGATGACTTTAGAAACACTTGTGGTGGAGGAAAGTATCCTCTGCTGTCCACCATCGCCAATACACTGCGACTACCAGGTAAAAATTTTCTGATTTGTATGACTGAATATTTGGTGCATTATATATATTCTTGATATATTGATACATATATATATATAAATTGTCATTTATATATATATATGACAATTAAATAACCAGACTAGTGTTAAAAATTAGCTTTATTGAAAACATTATACAAATACCTTTTAGTCCCTTTCATCATATTGCCCTTCCCTATTGCTGCATGTGAGTTTTCCACTGTTCAAAGCAATGCTGCTGGTCATTAGGTGTCACCTTCTTCAGTAAGTCTGCTGTTTTTGCCTTCACCTCTTCTACAGACTGAAAATGTGTTCCTTTGAGTGCATTTTTCATTTTGGAAAAAGGGAGAAGTTGCATGGTTCGAAATCTAATGAGTATAGTGGATGCTTGAGCACAGAAATGCATTTGTCCGCAAAGAACTTTTTCACATAGAGCTCTTTGTGCGCTGTTGTCTTTGTACAAAATCTAAGTGTTGTTGCTTCAAAGATCTGGCCTTTTTTCCTCATTCTTCTTTTAAGCTTTCTCAATATCTCAATTTAGTAATGGTGGCCTTGAGGTACTTATTCAATCATGATGATATCATTAATATCGAAAAAAATGATGAGTGTGACCTTCAGTTTGGACTTGCTTGTTCAAAAACCTCCCTGACCTTCTGAAAATCGTTTGTGCCATTCAAAAAGTTGACTATGTGACATGCAATTATTTCCAAACGCTTTCTTTAACAATTTAAAACATTCAGTTTGAGTTTTTTTTTAATTTCACAAGGAATTTCAAATTTATGTGCTCAATTTTTAAGCTTATTGTGATTGGGACTCTTTGACACAATGACGTCTTACTGAAACAAGATGAAAAACAAACTGAACTAGATAAAGGGACAAAATAATGTGCCACCTCCACCAAAAGCTCCAGAGTCAACTACATTCAATTTCCACTCCTCCACCCCAAGCCTAATGACTAGGCCATGCACAGTCCAGTTTTTTAATTGTCACACCTTGTATATATATATAGTAGGTTGATAGTTTATGGGAATATGATGTACATAAGTGTTAAAATTTCAAAGATTTAGTTCAAAACTTGAATTCTGTATTTTTGAAGCCTTTGAAACTTCAATGCCTTTAAAACCTGATTCCCCAAGTTTTTATCAACACATCATAAACTATCTTGAGGATGAATTAAAGTTTTTGTAAAGGTTTGGTTCTCGAAAATCTTTTAAAATTGCAAAAAAATAAGTTTACATATGAGGTGCGTTGTTTTGTAACACATAGAAAAATGTGAAATAATTTTGTCTCAGTAATAAAACTGATTTTAACATTTTTCAGATTTAGCTTATATTTTTAGATTAGTCTAGCCATTGTCTAATTGTTTTAGCAAGTAAATTTTTAACTGCTTTTAAAAGTAAAATAAACAAATACAGTATTGTCACATTGAATTTATGACAGGTAATGATCCTATCGAAGAAACAGTTATTGAACCAGAACTTGAAGTAACAGAAAAACCTCAGCGTCCACTAAAACCTACAAGACCACAAAAACCAAATAGACCTACAACTGAAAAACCCATAGAGCCAGAAGAACCAGAGAAACCAGAAGAACCAGAGAAGCCAGAAGAACCTGAGAAACCAGAAGAACTAGAGAAACCAGAAGAACCGGAAAAACCAGAAGAACCTGAGGAACCAGAAGAACCAGAGAAGCCGGAAGAACCTGATTTGACTGAAGTATCTTCACAAAAACCTGGAGCACCTGCACCTTTATATGAAGACAAGTTTAAGGTAGTCTGCTACTTTACCAACTGGGCTTGGTACAGGTGAGTGTTTTCACTTAGGTATAATTCTCATCTATGTAATAATATGTTAAATGATGAATTTATTTGTATAACAACTCTAATGTTCCACCAAACCATTTTTAATATTTGATGTATCACTGGAAATCACTAACTGTTCAAATTTGAAAATAATAAAAGTTAAACATTTTTAATGATTTATGGGTGAAAAATAAAATATCCCTTGTATAAATGTATTGTTTTGGAAACATTATATTTCCAGCCAACATTTGGTTATGTTTTAATAATTTATGGGTGAAAAAATAAATTATCCCTTGTTAGAAATGCATTGTTTTGAAAACATTATATTTCCATTTGGTCATGTTTTATCTATTTTTCAAGAATAGCATAATGATATGTCAGAGGATATTTTATAAGCTTTGCAAATATAAAGCTATCATTTTTGAGTTATATTAAAAAAAAATGAAACAACTTCCAAAATTGTATAGTTCCTATTTAGTTTTGTTAAGTAAGTGTATTGATTGTATTATATGAATGAATGAAACATGCTATATTATTTCAACAGGTGATTAAATTTTTATTGTGTTTATTCATAAAACTTAAACTCCACATTAGCATATTGGAAATTCTACATTGTGAAATGAGTTGATCTGTTTTTGTGAACTGGTGTGTTTTCTTATAATAAGGAATTGGCTGTCTCGGCCTATAATATGTGTTACCTGAACAAATTTATTTATTTATTTCCATTTATTCCTTCATGGTACAACATTTTACACATGAGAAGGACCTATAGGGGGCATTAAATACCCATACATATTAAAATTACAAAATATGTATGGCCCTAAAAATTAAAATTACAAAATATTTCTAAAAAACTGAAATGTAACATGTAAAATTAATATTACAGTAAATAAGTTTAGTTGTTTTCTTTGTATTTTTTAACCAAATCAGAAGCATTATTTCAATATCATTAAGGGAGATAATCTGTTTTTGTGAATTTTATGTGCTGAACAATCCAGTACAAAATATACTAAAATAATTTACATGAAATGTTCATACTATTTTTCAAGAAACTGTTATATTTTTTTTTTTAACAAATAGGCTATATTTTTCTAGTTTGATTATAATCATACAATCATTTTACTAAATGCAAGTCACACTGAATCAGTAATGCTGTAATGAAAAAGACTGAATTTATTATTTACAATAAAAACAGGAATATTTCCAAAATTTCACAGTGAAACTTGGTTATAACACACATTTTCAAACAGACCCATATTATAGGACCAACTACAAAATATATTAAGTTTATTGCAGAATATTATGCAACTATTAATATTAATATTAAAAAATTAAAACAAAAAGTAATTAATTACTCTTTCTCTAAATATAATTATTTAACAAATTGTCTAGATTTCATTGTAATAAACATAGTATGAGTGTTAAGTGGCTTAACCTTCAATTTAGTACTACTATTTTGAAAACTTATTATATAAATTATACTTTATGATATTTATTGTAGTTCTATAGAGCTTAGTGATCTTAGACAAGAATTATTACAGACAAGGTGTGGGCAAGTACTTACCCAGCAACATTGATCCCAATCTGTGCACCCACATCATCTATGGCTTTGCTGTGCTTGACCCTCAGAAATTACTCATTAAACCTCACGATACTTGGGCTGATTATGATAACAGTAAGTATATTGTATATATATTAAAATAATTGTTTAGAATTCAAGAAAATTGACAATTAATACTGTATCTTCCTCCTCTAATTGTAATTATTATAAAACGATTTGATATTAAATTAAATTTTATATAAATTGAACCAAAAATGAAAAAAATGGAAGTTTTAGAAATTATAATATAGTATGGTACCAGCCTAGTCATTTGACTTCAAGTTATCAGTTCCAGATTATAAAACCAAATTAGAATCTTAATTTAAAAAAAATTAATTAATTAATTTAGAAATATATACTGTTATTATAAATATATGTTTAAAAATACAAATTATGTTTAAATTATTGTACTGAAAGTATATGTATACCAAATAAAATTAAAAACACAAGTGACAAATACCAAATGAAATTTAATGTACCTTTTAAAACTTATTTAATAGGCAATTCTAGATACACGAGTTAAAAAAAGGTGTACAAAGTATTTTCTTTGCCTTATTTCAAATAACTAGAGTTCTACTGTAATTTATTTCTTATTAGATGTATCAGAATATCAGAGTATATAAAATAATTCTATTTATATAACAACTTACAAATTTGTATAGTGTACACATGTAGAAAAACTACCATGTTAAGTGTACACTAAACACTATTTTAGTATAAGTGTGTACACTAAACAATGAATAATGTTTAGAATTCTACGAGAAAGTGGCCTCACTGCGTAAAAAGGGCATCAAAGTACTGCTGGCTATCGGAGGGTGGAACGACTCTTTAGGAGGTAAATACAGCCGCTTAGTGAACAGCCCTGCAGCTAGAGCAAGATTCATTGAGCATGTCTTAAAGTTCCTGTTGGACAATAAGTTTGATGGCCTGGATCTGGACTGGGAATACCCTAAATGTTGGCAGGTACTAACTATTTTAAAGCTAGAAACTTGAAGTAAAATTTATTGGTAAACAAAAAGTTAATTGATAACACAATATGGTTTAATTATTTTGTTCAAATAAACAAATACAAATTAAAGTTTTCATCCAACTTGTAAGTTAGAAAAATAATGATTTAATGAAGGACCTTTTTTTTAGGTTAAGACAGTTTCCCAATTTTAAAGTAGAAAACCCTCAAAATCCTAGTCTGCTTTAAAGTGGTGTACTACAATACAAGGGACATTTCAAAAGTAAGTTACACTGGATTTTTAAAAATTCACAGTCACCATGGGAACTTCATTTGGTTCTACTGTCAATTATAAAGTTTGTGATGTTATTTGTTTTTTTTGTCAAAAAATGAAAGTGCGACTGAAATTTGTTGTGAGTTGTACAGTGTACAGTTAAGATGTTATGTCAAGATTAATTGTTTTTTATTGTGTCAATCATTCATTGATGGGAGAACAACATTACATGATAAACAAAAGAGGAGGAAAGTTGAGCAAAACAGTTTTTTCCATTATTGTAGAACATCAAGCTCTTCTTGAACAGTTTCAGTATAATGTTTTCAGTCATCCACCTTACTCTCCTGATCTAGCACCAAGCGACTTTGAATTTGTCATGAGCAGTGTGTGGGTGAGTGTTATTATGGAACAAAAAACTGTTTTGCTCAAATTTCCCTGCCTTTTGTTTTGTTTTCTCATTGTGTAACATTGTTTTCCCTTCAATGAATGATTGACACCATTGAGAAACCACTGACCTTGACATACATTGTATACACTGCACAACTCACAATGAATTTCATTTGCACTTTTATTTTTTGTTTTTATAAAATGAATAACATTTTTAACCGTACAATTGGCAGTAGTAGCAACTGGATTCTCCATAGCTGCTGGCACATGACTGTCTGACTGGTGAAGGTAGATGTATAGAACATTTTGAGTGCTACCACTACACCCAGATGAAAGTTCCCTGTAGCTCCAGACTTTTCCTGCCTACTGCACAGATTTAAAAAAAATAGTGTAACTTACTTTTGAGACGCCCCTTGTAATATTTCATATTCAACATGTTATTATGTTGTTAACTTGGCAAATCTGACCCTTACAAGTACTTATTTTACATACTCAACCATTTTTTTCTGTCTGTACTAGTATTGACTTAAGTCTGAAAAACAACACAGAATGACATTATAAAGTTAGAGCAGACATACAAGTACAATGAACATGTAAATAATGTGATTGTAGGTAGACTGCAAGCTAGGTCCAGACTCTGACAAACAGGCCTTCGCTGATTGGGTTACAGAGTTGAAGGCTGCTTTCATGCCTCATGGGTTACTTTTGTCTGCTGCAGTGTCCCCAGCTAAAAAAGTTATTGATGCAGGTAACTTGTTAAATAACATAAGACTTGCTTTTGTTTAAACTTTCAATGGTCAAATTTTTGAAAAATATTTTTATAATAAATCATATTATTCTATTGATATGTTTAAGTGTTATCTAAACAATCTGAAATGATAATTTCTACTGCTTTTGTTCTAATTTTATTTTATTCTCCACCAAAAACTACAGAGGTCATTATCACGTCATGAAATTAATATTAAAAATAAATAACAGAATATATAAATAAGGCATAAATAAATAATATAAAAACTGAAAACATTTTTTAAAAAATATTAAAAAATATCAGTGAAGTCAAGAAACAAAACAATCAGAAATATTAGAAACATTTTGTTATTCATTCTGTTACTTTCACTATAACAAATTTGTTTAGTTTTTTAAATTATCCTTGTATTAAGACAAAATATATTAGTAATGTAGGAGAAATAATATGACAATAACAATGGCTTTACTTGGTATAAATATTTTTACAGGTTATGATGTACGTACGCTTTCTGAAAAGTTAGACTGGATATCTGTAATGGCATACGACTACCACGGACAATGGGACAAACACACAGGCCATGTTGCTCCCATGTATGCCCATCCTGAGGATGATGATGTCACTTTCAATGCTGTAAGTTACTGATTTGACTCTTTCAAACTTACATTTTGTTTTAATAAATTGAAATAATCAAAAATTAATGGAAGTGGAATTAATTTTCCCCTGTACTTAAATTGTATCATCTCTTTCAACATCTTCTTGTAGTCATATATTGTCAAGCAGATTAATTGCCCTCCTTATATCATTTTCCCAACTTCAGCAAGCAAGAAACGTGTTCAACTGTGCCTCTTTGTTGCAATATCTATATGTTGTGCTATCTCTCACTTCTATGTGATAAAGATAGGTCTCAAATCCCTATGACCTGTCAACAGCTGTGTAAGAAAGTAATTTCTCTCTCCATGTTTTCTTGTTATCCACTCTTGTAAATCTGGTACTAACCCTCTTGTCCATGCCCATTGGCCAGAATGGTCCGTCTATCTTGCCAGACTTCCATGTTGACAGACTTAAGAATGAATTCCCCTTATCTACCTTTACATCTTTCCTGTACTAGATTTATTGGAGAAGTTTCTGAAAACACCAGCACCGCATCTGTGATAATAGTTCTAAATATACTGGTGATCTGAACTGCCATTCTCCTCCGTAACCCCAGTAATATTTTCTTGTATTTTTCAATACTTCCTTCCATGTAGAAACATCATATAACATTATAGACACTGCTGCCTCATTAGTACAGGAGTACAGGAGTCTTACTAAATCTGGGACCTGTTAAGTTTGTCATTTCCTCCACAGCTTTAATTGTGTTTTCAGCCTTCACTTCAACACTTCTAAAATATTCTACCATTCTGATAATATATAGATATACAAAACAAAATTACACACCACCATTAAAAAAATGCATTTACCTGTAGTGTTGTACTGTACTTTTTTTTTTTTATATAGTTCTGTAACAAATACCGCATCTTCACTATCAGGATCAATGTGCACCAAATTTAAAGTGGCATTCATCAGTTTTTTAATGTAGTAGTGTGTTAATAATCTTATTATGAGTAATATTAATTGTTTTAAGTGCTGAATTACAAATACAAAACATGTTATTATAACTTAATGCATCCACTAACTCTCCTTCCAACACTCTATCTCTGCTATAAACTATGCCCTCTTAATCTTTTATTTTAGAGGACCTTTTGCAATAAACATCTTGATTACTTTAAACTTCAAAGCTATTCCAGTAGTTTGACTCCAAGTACACATCATCTCTCCACCTCTTTGCTTTCGTTCTTGCCATATCCTTACTGAGCAAAGCAGACTATGCATTAAAAAACAAACCTATTGTTTTAAATGTAAGTACAACGATTGAAAGTGAAGCAGAGCTTAGCAATGCTGCTTGACTCTGTTCATCTCTGTTTTGCTTTCAGTCACCGTATTTACATTAAAAATAATTTGGTTCACTTTTGAATGCGTAGCCCGCTTCAGTGAGGATATGGAGAGGAGAGCAAAGAGGTCAAGGGACTAAGGGGAGAGCAAATTAAGGGGTGCCAAAATGTCACAAAGAAAATCGGTATTTTGGGTTTAGGATTACCTGCCTGAAGTTAAAGATTTGCCAGCTTTGATTTTGATCGATCTTGTATGTTTATGGTTGTCTAATGTTTGAGAATAAGGGTACTTGATTCGGTCAGATAATGAGTTTTTGTGCCAAAGGCATCAGTCGCTAAAAATTCTTGAGGCACTTTTTTTATTTTACTCAGGGGTTAATTTCACTAGAGCTACCCCTGGTTAAAAAGTAAAAAAATGTAATTTATTATGTGTTGAATTTTTCAGAACTTTACAATAAGGTATTGGGTATCACAAGGTGCAGACAGACGCAAGTTAGTAATGGGAATGCCAATGTATGGACAGAGCTTCAGTTTGGCAAGTAAGGAAGAAAATGACCTCAATGCTCCAACATATGGAGGTGGAGAAGCTGGGGAAGAGACCAGAGCCAGGGGGTTCCTTGCTTACTATGAGGTAATATTAATACAGTTTTCTTTTTCTTTTGAAGCAAAACATATTTATTTATTTTTTTAATTCAAGTCAAAATGTTGCTAAATTTAAGAAATAGAAAACTAAAATGAGTAACTACTATATAAAATAAATAAAAGAAAATATTTATCAAATTATTTTGAAATAATGTACAAGACATGTTTTTAATTATGAATAGGATAATTATTTTTACAGTTTTATCTTTAGAATATTTGTGGTTTTTTATGAATTGTGAATATTTAAAGAAGAGTAATTTGTGTATTTTGATATATTTTGTAGATTTGTGAGAGAGTGTTGAAGAAAGGATGGGAGCTGGTTAAAGATCCTGAAGGCAGAATAGGCCCTTATGCACGTCATGGAGATCAGTGGGTGTCATTTGATGATCAAGCAATGATTCGATATAAGTCGGAGTTTATTTTGCACAATAACCTGGGTGGAGCTATGATCTGGGCACTGGATTTGGATGATTTCAGGTGTGTAGAATAATATCTATAAATGTTTTAAAACTTATCAATCAAATTAGTAGGCCTAACATATAAAATTAAATATTCAGTAGTAACTAAATTTAAAATTTTAAAATTTTTATTACAAAATCAACCAGTTTTCACATTCTATAACTGATTGTTATTATTAAATTAATATTTGAATATTCAATTCTTTCTTATGTCTAAAAATTGTAGTAACAGATGTAGAAACAAAAATTGTAGAAAAAGAGACGTAGGAAAGAGATGAATTTAAAATAAATGTCTTCTTCTTCCAATGGCCCTTTTGGTTCACACCATTTTGGATCTTGCCTCCCAATACAATCCAGGAAAGTCCCTTTGTCCCTGCTTCTCTCTATCCAGGCCCTTACAGATCAGTAAGTGATCCTTGTCCATAACATACACATCTTTTGAACAAATTTTGCACTTGTCAGAGGTTATTAGTCTCATCCTATGGAGATGCTTGGCAAGACAATGCTACAACTATTTTGCGTGGAAGCATCTTATTGTCCTTAAAAAGGTTAAATGGATCATAAGCTTTGTCTTGTAGGTTTTTCTTCATTTCACTAACAAATTTTTGCTGTGAGTCTGTTTTTAGTTTTCTTATAACTGCTTGTAATGACAGGGAGCCTACTGGTTTTTGAATAATTTTTGTTCCTCTCTTCGCCAAATTATCTGCATCTTCATTTCCCATCAATCCCACGTGTGCAGGGACCCACTGCATTGCGATATTGCCAACATTATTTCTTACAATCTTGTAATTCTGTCTGATATTTTGTATTACTTTACTCTTTGGATTATCATTATTGGCTATTGACTGCAGAGACGATTTGGCGTCAACTTCTTCTTCTTCTTCCAATGGCTCCTTTTGGTTCACACCATTTTGGATCTTGCCTTCCAATACAATCTAGGAAAGTCCCTTCGTCCCTGCTTCCCTCTATCCAGGCCCTCACAGATCAGTAAGTGATCCTTGTCCTTAACATACACATCTTTTGAACAAATCTTGCACTTGTCAGAGGTTATTAGTCTCATCCTATGGAGATTCTTGGCAAGACAATCGTGACCAGTTTCCAAGCGGAAATTTGCTACAGCTATTTTGCGTGGAAGCATCTTATTGTCCTTAAAAAGATTAAACGGATCATAAGCTTTGTCTTGTAGGTTTTTCTTTATTTCACTAACAAATTTTTGTTGTGAGTCTGTTTTTAGTTTTCTTATAACTGCTTGTAATGACAGCGAGCCTGCTGGCTTTTGAATAATTTTTGTTCCTCTCTTCGCCAAATTATCTGCAGCTTCATTTCCCATCAATCCCACATGTGAAGGGACCAATAAATGTCACATAGGCCTATTTTTTTCCTATGTGTATGAGGTGTAACAATTAAATAACAGGACTGTTGCTGCAAATATTTTTTTAATCACCAATTACAATAAAAGTTTATCCCTTTCAATGTAATCTTCTTGCCAATCCCTACAATGTTCCTTATGAATTTTCTATTTTTCAAAGCAGTGCTAAAAGTACGCTTATGTCAGCTTGTTGAGAACTTCTACCCCTTTTGCTTTCACTGCTTCCACATTGTGAAATATTGTTCCCTTAAGCTCTAATTTGACCTTAGGAAATAAAAAGGTCATAAGGCCCCCAGTCGGGAGAGTATAGTGGGTGGTCCAACATTGTGATGCCGTATTTCACAAAGAACACCTTCACAGACAAGGCAGAATGTACAGGTGCATTGTTTTGGTGAAGCATATAATTCCTCTTCCACAAATATGGTTTTCGTCTTTCACTTGCTCACAAAGGGTTGTCAAAACCTTCACATAATAATGTTGATTGACTGTCTGACTTTTGGGGATGCAGTAAACTTAGAAATTGCTGTGCTTGTCAAAAAAAAGGATCATCTTTGGTCATTTCACATTCCTCTTTAAACCTCTTAAACTACTCAAAAACTTGTGTGCATGACAAACACTCACTTCCTTTAACACCATATAAGCTTCTGGAGTAGTTTTCCCCAGTTTCACAAGAAACTTGAGGTTAAAACTTTGAGGTTAATCAAAATATCAGATACGAACATCTGAACACTTCACATTTTTTCGATGAGATGCTAGTCAATCAATGCTAGCCATGCCCATCAAGCTCAGGATGGAGGAACCATCAACAGGCACAAACTTGTTGACACTTGCTGTGGCATGCTTGCTGCTTGCCAGTAGCAGCACTAGTCCTGTTATTTAATTTCCAGACCTCGTATAATTAATTTAATATAATCCAAACCTCATTTGGTTTTGCATTATAAATTTGACATTTGTTGTTGTAGTTAGGCATATATGTTATATGTTTTAAATTTTACATGTTGTTAAATTCAATAATTTTATTATTTTCAAGATGTGAATTGTGGTTATGTGCCTACTTTAGGAATATATGTGGCTGTGAGAAGTATCCTCTGTTACGTACCATCAACAGAGTTCTAAGAAACTATCCTGGCCCAGGACCTGATTGCAGTTTGGACACAAGTAAGTCAACATCAAGAGCTTGTACTTCAGTGGAGAGCCATGACAGTGATTGCACCAAGTTCTACATGTGTGACCAGGGTGCAAGGATGGAACAGATCTGTCCACCAGGCTTACATTTCAACCAGGTCAGTGAGTGGCTTGAATTAGCTAATGCTCTATCTATAACTACGAGGGGCTAATGCTCTATCTATAATCCATCTATCTATAAGTACAAAAAGTAAAGGGAAGTTCAAATTTCCCTCCGAATCACACGTATGTAACAACTGATCGTTCTGCTATAACTCATAATGTCTATCAGCTGTTCATTGAACATATTGTTTTATAGTTAGCTTATTGTGATTGTGTTTAAAAGACTGTGTAAAATGAGTTCTCCATTGTCTGATTGCACCAAAGAAGAAATGCAAGTAGTGATTTGTTTACTCAATTCAGAAGATGTGAAACTAGAAGAGATTATTTGTTGAATGCAACAGCAGTATGGAGAGAATTTTTTGAGTAGAAGCAAGATCTACAAATGGATTGATTGCTTTAAAAGTGGTAGGATTTTTCTTTGTGATGAGCATTGGCCTGGTAGGCCTTCAAAGACTAATGGCAATATTGAAGCGCTTAAACAAATAATGCTCGATAATCGACAAATTACTTTTGATAATATTGCAAGTAAGTTGAATATATGCCATGGCTCAGCATATTCATACATGATTCTTTAAACTTTCGAAAAGTCTGTGCTCACTGGGTTCCACGCCAATTAACTAGCATCCACAAATACAAACGTTTCAAAATTTCCCAGAAACATTTAAAACATTATGAAGAAGAAGGAGACTCATTTCTTAAGCAAATAATAACCGTTGCTGAGACCATTGAACCAGGGAGTAAGCGACAATGTTTGGTGTAGAAACATCCTTCATCTCCCCAATCAAAAAAGTTCAAAATTCAGCTGTCTGTAGGAAAGATTATGATGACGATATTCTGGGATATGTAAGGTCCAATTTTGGTTGACTTCAAACCTAAAGATCAAATAATAAATAGTGACAGCTACTGTGAGCAACTGCATTTATACCCCACAGGGGGTGCAGACTAGCTGCACCTATTGAGAGGATTTAGATGTCCTTTGCGGTACCCGAGTCTAACACACACTTATGCTTACAACTCTACACTTATGACTTTAATACTTTACACTTACACTTACATTTAGGGAGGAAATAATAGCCTCAATGTGCTTTTCGCCTTAAAAAAAAAAATACTGCATTTATTGAAGTCAAAAATGAAATCCAAAAGGCGTGATTTTGCTTCAGGATAACACTTGGTCTCATACAGCTAAAAAACACTCCTATGCCTTTAAAAATACCAATTTTCAGCTGCTGGACCACCCTCTATACAGTCGAGACCAAGTTCCAAATAATTTTCATTTTTTCAACCTATTAAAAGAATAGTTGTGAGGGAATCATTGTCAATGTGATGAAGAAGCCATACAAGCAGTGCAAAATTTTCTGAGCACCAGGCCAAAAACCTTCTTCCAGGAAGGAATTCAATCAAATGCGGGTTAAAAGGAAGGTTCAATCAAATTCTAAGTGCATAGAAGTAGGAGAGGGATTATGTTGAAAAGTAATGCTTATATAATTTATGTATGTACAATAAATATATAGATTTTTTTCAATTTCACTTTAATTATTGACTTACGAGGGTATAACCAAAAGATTCTTAATTTTTCACTGGAGTGTTGATAAATTTAAAAGTTATGAAACTTACTAACTTTACAAAGATATCATTTAAAACATTTTTGAAAAAAAAAATATAATAGAACAAATACAATACTCATATATTTTTTTGTTTTTTTAGCGAGAACTGTCTTGTGATTGGCCTGAAAAAGCAGAATGTGTTGCCACAACCTCAACATACACTCGTAACCAAACTTCACCAGTTATCTCGCACAACACAGGTAGGCCACATTGCACAATCTTAAAGTATGAAAGTAAATATAAATCATAACGCTTTAACTAAGAACTTTTGTTATTTATTAAATATTATTTTGGTCAGAATTTACGATTAAGTGTTTATATTTTACTACTTTTGTTTTTGAAAAAATATTTAACAAATGATAACATTTTTATTCCTTTTGTATGATAGCATATAGCATTCATCATAATATATCATATTCTTTTCAAGTTCTAAAATTATGATGAACTTAAGGATGAAATTTTGGGATTTCATAGAAAAAGGCGCTTTTAATTGTTGAACTTATTTTATTTACAGACAGTGGTTACAAAGTTGTTTGTTATTTCACCAACTGGGCATGGCACAGACATGATGAAGGCAAGTACCTGCCTGAGAATATAGAGCACAGTACTTGCACTCATATTGTGTATGCCTTTGCCGTACTTGACCCAGTCACGCTGATGATCAAACCTCAGGACCAATGGACAGACATAGACAACGGTGAGTTGTATTGTAGATGTAGATTAATTAACCTAACAAATAATTCTACATAGCCTGTTGACTTAATTCTTTCCACTCGGAAGGCCAGTACTACTGGTAAATGGCCTACTCTCAGTCAGATAGGTATATTTAAAGTGTTGACAATCCTTAGAAGTTGGATAGCAGCGTGGCTGGCTGTTCACATTTCTGTCAGCTCAGGTGTTGAATACTTGGTAAACAGTACACATGACTAGACTGACACTACATGTTGAATAAAGCTGACACAGTACAGTCGAATTTGTATTGTTCTGACAATTCACAGAATGGAGATAAGGCATGAATCACTTAGTTGAAGAGTTTCCTGATAGGGTTACAACACAACTCAAACGAAATCAAACAACTAAATTAATATGAAAGCATAGCATTGCATTTTGTTTAGCCAGCTCTGCTGGCCATCTATGTGTTCAAGAATTTTAACTTGGCCTGTACTACTGACTCTCCGATCTGAGAGGAACATAACTTGGACAAAAGTTCTGTCCTGTGAAGGCAATAGCCACACAGGCCTGGGATTGCAGGTAGTACCACTAGATATCCAATCCCAGGGAAATTACAGGGAGGGGAAGTTACAGTACTCATCTGGTCCTTATAAGTGTTCATTAACACTTTAACATAACCCAAGACCAAATTTAAATTTGTTTTGGTTTACATACTTTTTAGAATACCTCACACTTAGATTAGTAATTTAGTGATTATTATTATTATTATTATTATTATTATTATGCTAATAAGAAGAGCACAGTGACATTATTAGGGTTTTAGAGGCCCCAGAAGATGTCAACTAGAGACTGGATCTGGAAACCTAGGTGTAGGTTGGCTCCCAACCTTTCCTTTGGAAGGTTAATAAGTCTTTACATAACCACAGTGTTCCCCTCATCAACTATTTATTGCTGGTCTCTTTAATTCATCATGTAATACTTTGTTTAGAAACTATCATTCATTTCTTGATCTAGAAAAAAATAATTTATACAAATTTTAACAGGAATTACGATGAAATTAGATTTTCAAAAAAATTAGTTATGAATTTTGTGACAGCCTTAGTTCATTTTTCAGTTTTTCTAATTTAAAATACAAAAATGTTAGCATATAAAAATGCTCATTTATGTAATGTTATTAAATGTCACTTATTGGAAATTTGCTTCCAGTTTTCGCTTTATAATTACTTCTTAATTTCTTTGCATAACTGCTTTTGTTTAAACAAATTTCCATCTAAAAAACAATTGTTACATCAGATATCATACTGCGTCATTACTGAAGCGATAAAATGCGCATCAATCCTGCATTTTTAGTCAACAATCTAGCATTTACAATATTGTTTTGATTTGATTCTAGCTTGGCACAAAAATTTATTTTGGCAGTAGCTTGGATGGCTTATACTAACTGTACTATATGGATGGTTATACATACTATACTTTATACTAACACTTTGCCCAGCTAAACCCATTTCTAAAATCTGATAAAATTTACATACTAGTTTATCTTAAACTTTACAGGTACTAAAGTGTGTAATTGTTACTAAATAACCAGATTTATACCTCTACCTAAGAAAGCAATACAATAAAATACAATTTTATGCATAAGTAAAATTTGTGTATATTTTATTCAAAGTTTGTCTGAACCATCTATGTAGTATATTATTAAATCAAGATATTATTTGTTTATTTATAGAATTTTACGCCAAAGTGACAGCCTTGAAGAAAGATGGAGTGAAAGTGTTGCTAGGTCTAGGTGGATGGAACGATTCTGCAGATGACAAGTACAGCAGATTGGTTGCCAGCAAGAGATCCAGGGCTAAGTTTATAAAACAGCTGTTAGAATTTCTAAGGAAGTTTGATTTTGATGGAATAGATTTAAATTGGGAATATCCTAAATGCTGGCAGGTAATCTTAAAACGTCATTATCTAAATAGTGTATTTATCTAGATAGATCAAGGGCAGCCAGAGATTTAATGGTGATGGCTTAGCTTTTACGAAATTGATCACTATACAGTCAACCTTGGTTATAATTCCCTTGGTTAGAACGCTAACTCGGTTATAGCGCTATTTTCATAATGTCCATTAAGTGCCCATGTGTTTTAGGCTCAGTTACAATGCTTTGTGAACTAGAATACAACGCTGTCACACTGTTGTTATAGTCCAGCCACTTAGTAAACGGCCTGCATGAGAATTTCTCACACATGTAGGAGAATTCCCCTCCAGCTCCCTCCCAACTGTTCAGTGACACATAGTCGGCCAATCTGAGTCTAGAAACTGTTAATACTCAGTGATAGTGAAGAAATAGGGAGTAGTTATGGTGACAGAGTGGGGACATGACCTCTCACTTGCACATCTTTTCTCTCTGTCCCACTTGTGCTCTTAGCAGTTTTCTAAGCTGCTGACCTATAGTCACTCTTTGTATTCTATTCTTAGAATAAAGGTTGAGAGTAGAAACGGATCCTTTCTTAAAATTTTGTTGCAGGCTAAACAAATTTTAAAACTCTCTCTCTCTCTCTCTCTCTCTCTCCCTCTCTCTCTCTTTTTCTCTCTCCCTCTCTCCCTCCCTCTCTCCCTCCCTCTCTCCCTCCCTCCCTCTCTCCCTCTCCCCCCTATATTTTACGATAGTTTAGCTTTAATGTTTGAATTTCTTACAAATTCATTTCTTTTATATTAGTTTATTATTGAATGAAAAGTGATAATATTTTGTTCTTATGAGTAGTTTTAGTAATAAATTAGTTTAAAAAAATGAGTCCGAAGTGTACTGACTCAGATTTTAGAATACCTGGAACAGAGTAAAAGTGATTGTAAGTCTGACGATTTCAGATCGGATAATGAAGTAGATCATGTGATATATGATCATGTTATAAACAGTGATGACAATGATGCAGATCCACATACAACCCTGATGCAGACCAAGAACTGTCAGATGTTTTAAGTTTAGATGAAGAAGAACCTCTACCAGCAGCAAGGATGAAAAAGAAGACTAGTAAACTAAATTCTGTTGCTTTTCTTTCGCCTGCAGCAACACAACCAAGTACTAATAGTGTATCTACTCCACAACCTGCTGATGCTCTAACCCGACCTATCGCAACTACCCAACTACAGGAAGATAGGCCCACAACAGCTGATCTATACTTGGTGGTTTGTGATGAAGTTTCTCTCAGAGGGAAAAATGGACATCGTTGGACAAACAAGCCAACGGCTTCTGGAAATAGATCCTCAGTAGCCAGAAATATTATCCATATAACACCTGGATGCAGTGATATTGCAAAGAAACTAATACTGGTCGAAGTTTTCAGACATTTTTTAACAGATGAAATCAAAAATAAATTGCTTATTACACAAATGTGAAAATGCATGAAAAGAATGCTAACTATAAGGCACAAACTAAAACTGTTGGTATGATGAAAGATACTGAATTTGATGCTCTATTAAGTTTATTAATTCTATCAGCAGCCCAAAAGGACAATCACTTACCATCGAATGAGCTGTTCAACCCAGAAATCAGTGGTGGGAGATACTACACGACCATGAACTGCGACCAATTTGATTTTTGTTAGAGTGCTTAAGGTTCGATGATTCTAACACTCGAGCCAAAAGGAGGAAAACTGACCACTTTGCTCTTATGAGGAAAGTTTTGGGATTTATTTATGCTGTATGCCGAAGTTCTTACAAGCCCGGTTTGTTTTTGACTATCGATGAACAGTTGCTCGCATTTTGAGGGTGATGTAATTTTGGGATGTATATCCCAAACAAGCCGGATAAATGCAGCCTCAAGTTAGTAGTAATGTGTGGCAACGCCACCAAATATATGGTTGACGCCATTCCTTAAAACAGGTAAAATGTTGAACATAGAAGGTTTACCTCAAGCTGAGTTTTTTGTAAAAAAACTGTCAACAACTTGTCATGGATCGAATCGCAATGTAACAGTTGACAACTGGTTCACCTCTGTTCCACTGGCAACCTCACTTTTGGAAGACCCATACAAACTTACTATTGTAGGTACACTAAGAAAATACAAGCATGAAATTCCACCTGAAATGAAAAATCCGAAGGGCAGAGCTATAGGGACAAGCATATTTTGTTTCGATGGGCCAAGAACTATGGTTTCTTATAAAGTAAAAAATTCAAAAGTGGTTTTGTTCCTATCCACTTGCCATGAAAAGCCTGTTATTGATCAAGCCTCTAAGAAACCTCAAATAATCGAGACCTACAATGCCACAAAAGGCCTTTGTGCGTATTTTATGGCGTGTTGAACATTAGACTTTTGAATGCATATGTCATTTACATGAATAATGTAGTGAAAAGGGGACAGAAACCAGTTTCAAGGTGGAAATTTGCTATGCAAATATACCACAGTCTTATTGAGCCATGGCTTCAACAGCGGTTCCAGTACCCAACTTTGACCAATCTATTGCCGATTTGTTAAAAGTTCCAGTGCCAGGCAGGGCCCATGATCTCCCTCAAAACCTACCATGAATAATTTGTGGGATTTGCCCATCTGTCAAGAGGAGGATGACAATGTTCTACTGCTTCAGCTGCAACAAGGCAATCTGCGCTGAGTATTGCGGAAAGTGCTGTATCAACTGTGTTAAGGACTTGTAAATTTTCAAATTTGACACAAAATGTATATAATGATGTATTTTAAATAATTGTATTAATTTAAGTTTAAATTTATATCCAAAAGTATTGTTTATGTAACTAAATTAAACTATTGTAAATTTTACAGTAGTGTAGCTTTAATGTAACTTTTGAACAGTTTATCTTTCTAGGTAACAATTAAGTGAAAACATATTGTACATTGTAAACAGGTTAATTGTAACCGTGGACCTGAAACGGATAAAGAAGGCTTTTCTGCTTTGGTTAAGGAACTGAACTCTGCTCTTAAGCCTCAAGGTTTGCTGGTGTCTGCTGCAGTCTCTCCTAGTAAGACTGTCATTGACCAAGGTAAACTATTTATAAATGTCTACTAATCTCCAAATTTATTTTAACCTTAGTTTTCTTAACAAGTTCCCCTACTGACACATCCTGGGCTGCCAATGTAAATATTTGCTGCTGACTGGCATGTACAGGGCCACATATTTCCCTATTTACTTTAATACAGTATCAGTATCATGTGTCACACGCCATTACACAGACAGCTCACACGTTTTTTGTATTAGCTTTGTGAGAGTTCATGTGAAACAGTTTATAGTTATCATTTCTATTTAACTAATATAAACAAGCGAGTTTGAGGCTGGCACATTTTGTTTAAGCCTACTGAAAGATATAGTGTGCATAGCTTTTCATTCTTTTAGAATATAGAATCAAAGATTTTCAGTATAGATTACCCTAAGTCAAGAATTATAGAATAGACTTTGGTTGGCAACTCTATCAAAGACCTTTACAAGACCTGTACAAAGACCTAATTTATCTCTTCAACACTACTTGTATAAGCAGTAGACTAATTTATGATGCCTCTGCATGTTTTCAGAATATCCAATTGATTCCACAAAATTGAATAGAACAAATTATCACTATGTCCCATGAGTCAGTCATGAGAACGAAATTACTTGTCATTGACTGTAGTGACCACGGGCGTACAGAAACCATTTGGCTGCCACAGTGTTAGTCAGCTGGCTGGTTGAAATCTCAGAGCATCAGGAAACGTGTTAATAAGTTCAGACATCATCAGGATGATAAAACGTGGACATTATACTAATTTTGGAGTAATAAGCTTCCTTCTTCACAAACACAATTATTATACGCTAATTTTAAAAACTGAATATGTTTTGGTGAAAATTTAAACTTTTTGACAATATTACAGCATATGATGTGCCGACCCTGTCCAAGTACTTGGACTGGATCTCTGTCATGACCTACGACTACCATGGATATTGGGATAATAAGACAGGTCATGTGTCCCCACTTTATCATCAGCATGGTGACACCAACCCAACTTTCAATACAGTGAGTACAATACCTAAATAATGTGATTTAGCAGTATTTATTAATTGTTAAAGATAGCAAGAGATAGTTAAAAGTATCTCTTTAGTTGAGGTGTCAAAAAAGTAATACCCACTTCTTGGATAGTAAACAATTGCTTTAAATAAATGTTTACATAATTTAGTTAACAATTTAGTCAGTTTTCCTCTTACCTTCTTTTCGTGACATGTAATTAGTTTTTACTGTAATTGTAATCTGTCTCGTTCTCTTGACCAGATCTGAATTAAAAAAAAAAATGGTAACAACTTTAATTGTTCTAACTAACAGCTGTATCTAACATTACATAGCAAACTTAAATTCATTAACCTTAGAACTGTAACTATGACTCAGTCTGATTTATATAACAATATTAATTAATTTTTTACCATTGTATTTCAACATTACTCTGCCAGTATGGTCACTGCAGAGATGTTCCAACCTGAAATAAATGTAAATATGCATAGTGAATATACAGTAAAATCTCTATATTGCGGATCTCTTTTACAATGGAAATCTCTCTATAATGACAAAGTGTGTTGCTCCTTCCCATTCCTGTCATAAAAATATGTATTGTAACTTTGTCTATTGAAGGCAACAAAATTCTAGAAATCTTTCTATAGCGGCAAATCATGTGCATACTTCCTACTCTTCTACCCTATTTCTCAGTATGCAGACACGTCATTTGAGTGTTAAAAGCAGTGTGTAGAACATCAACTGAATTGAGTGTTTTGTGATTAGTACATTTTACAAGTATTATTTTTATACTTATTTTTGTACAATTCAGTACAATGGTGTTTAAATGAAAAAATTTACCATTAGATATAAAGGTTACAGTTTTGGGAATCAAGGCACAAAAGGTAAGGTTGGTTTGGCCAAACACTACTATACAACTTGTATGTCTTTACAGTCCGGACTGTAACAACATACGAGTTAGTTGCACGGTAGTGTTTGGCCAAAGTAAATCTTATTATTGGGTGTCCCAATAAATTAATGTAATTGTGTTTAGTGTTGTGACGTGTGTTTTCAGCATTTTGTGAATTTTGTGATGACCTTGATAGAGGGATTATACCATTTGTACTATGGCTTGAAAATGAAACAGTGAAGTTTTGAAACCATGGTAACCTTTACAAGATGAGTTAAAAGACCACTAGATGGAATAATTACATTGTAATCCTAACTATTAAAAAAGTTTAGATAATGAAAGAATAATAATAAGTATGGTAAATAATCAATTAGATTAATTTTAGATCATTTTAGCAAGTTGCCGAAGGACCATTAATGAGAAGATTATACCTCATTAAAAATTATATGTATGTATATATATATATATATATATATACACACACACACACACACACACACACACACACACACACACACACACACACACACACACACACACACACACACACACACACACACACACACACACACACACACACACACACACACACACACACACACACACACACACACACACACACACACACACACACACACACACACACAAACACACACACACACACAAACACTCACATAAATTTCATAGCAACAGTTCACTAATTTTTTATTGGTGCATAGTATCACTGATTCATTATATTTATATTTACAGTACGAGCTCAATTAGTGATTTAGTTAAAATTCCAACTATAATCCGGTAATTCACATATATAATTTTACAAGTTTGGCAAGTTATCATCTCATTTTTATAGAGCAAGCAAGTTACAAAAGGTATTTGGTTAGTAACAGAGATATCAAAGCATGGTCTGCTGGCGGGAGTATGTGATTGTCACACTAAGAATTGTCACACACAATTCTGAATAATATGATTTTGATATTTGATCTCCTAAAGCCTCACTGTAGGAGAGCAATTAGAGATGTGAAGTCTGAAAGGTTCAGAGAAAACATGGTGATTTAGTGTGCATGGGTTGTTCAGAAACACTACACAGTGCTGTCATGCATTTGGTTGTAGAATGAGTGAGGTTTTCAGACTGATGTGGGGACGTGCTAGGTTGTGAGTGATGGTTGGTGGTTATCATCCCTGAAGTGTGGGTTTTGGTAGCATGTACGTGAAAGTAGCATGCATTCCTATTGGTTATTGTAGTTGGTGCTAGGAGTTAGTTTTACTTAAAAATAGAACTCTTAATCTTTTAAAGCAAAATAAGCACCTTGTGTTGCTTCCCTCCATGACCTCATTTTTGAGAAGAGCTCCAATTCGTCAGAAAGTACAGTGTTAGCAAACTGTCATTATTCAAATGTTTTTTAAAAGATAAATTGTGGAATTGTTTTATGTAACAATTATAATTTTATTTAAATGAACTAAAAAAAAACTTTTCTTATCATTTTAAGAAATTCTATAAATTGTTTATCTGTTTTAACAGAACTATTCAATTTCCTATTGGTTGGACAAAGGCGCCGAAAGTCGCAAGTTAGTATTGGGTATACCACTGTATGGGCAGAGTTTTACACTAGCTGACTCCAGCATTACAGGACTCAATGCTCCAATCTCTGGCCCAGGCTCGCCTGGAAGATTTACAGAGTCTTCAGGGTTCATGGCGTTCTATGAAGTAAGCAACATATAAATAAGAAATAACAATAGTGTTTGACATATTTGAAATGTTCATACTATAACTTTTTATGCAATTTTCTTACAAAGAGATTTTCTAGAATGAGTGTCAGTCTGGGAAGTAAGTAAGGCAGTGTCTTGAAATGTGAATTAATATGAGTGAATTGAACATTAAGTTATGCAAAAATTTAAGAAATATATTTTTTGCAGAAAACGTAAAATGAGAGATACTATAAGTAGTATTTTTTGGATGATTTCAGATTTGTGAAACAGTATCTACAGAACATTGGACCATAGTACGCACTGAAGATGGAAGCATGGGGCCTGTGGCTCATAGGGGCAACCAGTGGGTTAGTTACGATGATATTGAAGATATTCTTCGAAAGGTAACTAAATTTAATCTATGTAATAAATTGTTTTTTTTAGCAAATTTTCATTGGGAAACAAGTTAGTTAAGTAGCCGTTACGGTAAGTTTCAGACCTTAGACCATGAAATAAATATATATATATATATATATATATATATTATTATCTGCGTATAGACCCTGTTGGATCACGCAAAGCACTCCGACTCATGTCTTGCTCCTTCTAATCCTCGACACCTCCCTCATCCAGGCCCCATGGATCCTCTTTCGCTCCTCCGTCCATTTTACCCCTGCTCTCTTTGGGATTTCATTCTCTGGGACCTTCCAACCAAGCATCTTTCTCCTGTATGCGTTCCTGTCTTCAACATCTGTTGAGTCTCTTTCTGCGTCATGTAGGTCTATTCTGATTTGTGCGATCCACGACATTGTTGATTTGACACCTTGTATATACTTATGTGAGTGTGAGTGTGTGTCCATGTGTGCACATGTGTGCTTGCAATGTACTATGGCAGAGTTTTGGATCTGGATTTTTTAGCGTAAGTGAACAAAAGAAAGATGGGCAATACGTAGAAGATGGATTTCAAAATTTCTGATTAGATTTTTTTTAATTAAATTTTTAGATATATAAATATCATTAAATATAGATACATTATTATTGCATCTAGGTTTAGAAATATCTATAAAAAATGTCAATATTGTACTTTAGAAAGTTAGTCATTTAAAACTTTATGTGAAATGTTAGGGTGTACCAAGGGCACGTGAAAATAATAAAATAGGGACAATACAATGTTATATGATACCTACTTAATGTAACGTAGAATTTCTTTGACAGCATAAACACCACTGACAAAAAAAAATACCATAAAATCATTACATATTTGCACCTAACAATTTTTTTTTTTAGTGACCGTTAATGTGACAGTAAAATTTCAAAAAAAAAAGAAAGCTCTGTTCTGACTGGTGGATTTTGAAAATGATGCTTTCTGCTGTTGGTTAAGACATAAGGGTATTGTGTCACTAAAAAAGTGATAAATGGATTGAATCCAGGGAATCAAGTTATTTTTTCACTATGTAGTCACATGGGAAGGTCTGCCTTGTTATGTAGTTACATAGGAAAACCTTACAACAATAATATTTACAGATAGTCATGGCAGTAGAGTGCAATCGGCATCAAAAAGTATTTAAGTCTCAAGTTCTTTTAGAAGTCATTTTAATAATAATGATGTGAATTAGCTAGAAAGCTACTTAAGTCTTGAGTTCTATTAGAAGTCATGTTGATAATAATTATGTAAATTAGCTAGAAAAATTAAGTTTTTTTCTTGTGAATCGTCGATTATAATAAAGTGATTAATTAGACAAGGGTTCAAGTGAATCATTGTTTATAATAAAGTGATTATTTAGCAAAGTGTTAAAATGCACTGTTGTTCATAGCACTAGACAAGTGCTACATTTGTTTTAATTTGTCACCACTAGAAGTGCGCTTAAAAATCTTCAAGAACTGGAATAGTGTCAAGCACTAGGATCCACAACGTCAACATCTAATCCCATCAACTGTAACACCCGCCAAAGGCCAATTCTGACACCCAAGCCATTATATATAAAGACCAATTGTCCAACTAATTAAGCCAAATGCATATAAAGACAATTGTATATCATAATTCAAATAAGATTTATTAATCAGTTAAAGAACTATCAGGAAAATTAAAAGAACTGTGTATTTACCTAATTAACTTGTAATTTATTTTTCAAATCACTTAAAATTTAATAGTACAATCCTACAAACCTCAAGAAATAGCAAGTTCATATAAATAAATTAATAATTTCATAAAAAATTGACAAATAAAAATTTAAAAATTTATACAGGTAATAGTATAAGTGTAAGGTTAAGTACTAATACTTTGTAGAGGTATCAAGTCATAAGAAGTATAATAGTTCAAGTTTTTCTGATTTATTTAACTAGATTTCATAAATTGTTTCAACTATCGTCAGAAGCCAATCTTGTCTGTTTTCCTTACTTGTAGAATCACAGTGATCCAACTAGAAATAAAAAAAATTAAGCTCCTCAAGCAAATATTATAACAATTTAGAATGTTATGATTGGTCTCCAAAGCATGGCTGTTGTTAAATAGAATTTTTATAATACATTTCATGTTATAATTGGCGCTCCAAATTGTGGCAGTTGATTGTATTAAAATTTATTTTTATAACATTTATTTTTGTTATAAAATGACACCCAAAGCGGGGCTGTTGTTTTTAAATTAAATTAATTTGTGTAACAATTTATGTTATATAATGGCAACAACTTTATAAGGCTTGATAGTTAATAAATATAAGTTTTTGCCGAAATTAAAAATCTTAATAATTTATTATTAATAATATCATTATTACTATTAATAATAAGTAATAGAATTGTACAAGCTAAGTAATACTCCTGGTGGTGTTGGATTGTTAGAAGTAAAAATAATAGATAGAAGTCTTATGATTAGAACAAGTGTCGAAAATATGGAATAAGAATATGGCAGAAATAACTTCAAATAATACGTAGAAAAAATATTGGGGAAATTACTTTGTGGGAATTTGAGATAAATTATAAGTTAGGTGACAATTATAAATTATAGTTTACAATTGTGTGATTCAGGAAAAAGTAGTGTAAATAATGTGAATGATTCTGGATCAGATAATTCCATTTAGCAGAAAATGTGTCCGAGACAGAAAGGCATGATCAGGGTAACAAAGCCTTAATCAAAATGTTATGTAAACTATGGAAAGTCAAAATAAACAAACTGAAAATCAGAATAAACAATTTGAAACTCGAAATAAAGAACTTGAAAATAAAGCATAATAACAATTTAAGAATCTAAAGGAAGGATTTATTAATAAATTTGATAAACAATCTGAAAATCAAAATAAACATTTTGAAAATTAAACTAAATAATTTAACAATATAAAAAAAAACAAATCCATGACAATAAAGCCGAATTAAAAGCAGCAATTGTATTAAATTACAATAATTTAAATCAAGAAGTTAAATGAATTATGGTACAAAATAATAAAAAATCTGAAAAATGAAACAATAAACTAGAAGATAAATAACTAGAAGATAATATTAATGATTGTAATCAAGTAACAGAATTAATCACTAATGTACAAGATCAATTATGAACCAAGAAGCCATGAAACCAATAAAATCATGTGTGTGTGTGTGTGTGTGTGTGTGTGTGTGTGTGTGTGTGTGTGTGTGTGTGTGTGTGTGTGTGTGTGTGTGTGTGTGTGTGTGTGTGTGTGTGTGTGTGTGTGTGTGTGTGTGTGTGTGTGTGTGTGTGTGTGTGTGTGTGTGTGTGTGTGTGTGTGTGTGTGTGTGTGTGTGTGTGTGTGTGTGTGTGTGTGTGTGTGTGTGTGTGTGTGTGTGTGTGTGTGTGTGTGTGTGTGTGTGTGTGTGTGTGTGTGTGTGAGTCTGGAAATTTATTTCATATTCAACAATATTTAAAAATTTAAAAGCTAATTTACACATATTGTTATATTGATTTTAAAGTCAGATTTTCAATGAAAAGTGTTTTTAAGATTAAAAACATCTTTATCAACATCGATTTTCTAAATGTATGCCATTCTTTCATAAATGACAAGATTTTACAACATCTAACAACAGATAGATGTTGTTATCTAGATAACAATTTTTCTGAGATTACATATTACCAAAATCTATATTTTTCCTAAGTCTTCAGAATAATTTTTATTTTTATAGTTTGTTACTAGTTAAAAATTTATTGTTTGGATATTTCATTTGGTTTGTATTTTTTCATGAAAGTTTTTTTATGGTAATCAATAAAATTATATTTTTAAAATGTATGGTAATAAGTGGAGTTCCTGCTCAAATTCTAAACCATGTATTTTTGTTAGCATTATAAATGTTATCACATCAGAACAATGAATGGAATAGTTTCTCAGAAGCAGTTATGGAAAAATTTTTACCTCTCAAGAGAAAATGATGCACACATCTTGAGTATGAGTAGTTTTTCATAGAACAGCAAACTAATTGCAGCCATTGATAAAGTGTTAAGACTTTTAAAGAGATTTTTAATGCAATATAAAAATGGTTTTATTATACCAAGGTCTCTGCCAATAAGTATCAGTTAAAACCATATTATTGATGATAATTTTTTTTACAGGTTGATTATATAAAGGAACTAAACTTAGGCGGTAGCAGTGCTTGGGCATTAGATCTGGACGATTTCAACAATCGGTGTGGCTGTGGCAAATCTCCATTGTTGAGAACGATCTATGCTGCACTGAGAACTGATAGAACCATTACAACTGGCAACTGTACTTAATAAAATAACTCTATTGTGATACCTTACACTGAAACTTTGAATGCGGATGAAATAATTTTATAGTGTCAGAATCAATTTGTTTTTTAAGTGTGGAGAACTGTGTGAATTAAATTATTTATTATTAATTTGGTGGAAGGATTTTATACCTTACTTCCTACATTCCATTTCATATTTAAACAAAAGTATGTTATCAAATATTGTTTCAGTTTGGAGACACATATATTTTAATACAGCTTATTGTGAGTTCTAATTGTTCTAATTGATATAACTAATGGCAACTCTCTCTCTCTCTCTCTCTCTCTCTCTCTCTCTCTCTCTCTCTCTCTCTCTCTCTCTCCCCTCTCTCTCTCTCTCCCCTCTCTCTTTCTCTCTCTCTCTCTCTCTCTCTCTCTCTCTCTCTCTCTCTCTCTCTCTCTCTCTCTCTCTCTCTCTCGTTCTCTCACTCTCTACCTCTCTGTCTCACCCTCTTTTCCTTTCTAGAGGGTGCTTTTCAATTACCTTTGGTAACATGTTAAAAAATATTTCCATTTGCTCAATATTTCAACCCTTAACTAAGCTAGGAAAGACAGATGAGTGTACTCAACAAAATAAATTCTATGCTGTTATATATTGCAAATGTAAAAAGAGATTATTGTATTAGCCAAAACTATGCATTTGCATAGTTAATTAATTAATGGTCAGAATCCTACCAGACAATAAAGTAGAAGAAGAAATGAACACATCCTTAAAGAAAAAATTATGGGACAGTTTAGTGGAATGTTATGAAAAAAGTAGTGGAATTTTTAAGGCAGTAGAAAATGAGGCCAAAGAATACGAAGACCATTGAACAAGACTTGAAGAAAACTTCAAGTCAATCACAGTTTAAGGCACAGAAGGGATGAAAATGCAGGCCAAAAGGGCTATATCTCACTGGAAGTAAAAATAATTAAATAAGGTAGGTAAGTAAGTCTTATAACATGACTTTTTTTTTTTAATTTAAGCCCACATTGGAGCACACACAGTCAATTTAATTAAGTCTTTTGGTTTTTCTGCGTTCTTCTAAGTATAATGACTTTTTTTATAAAAAAGAAACTCATTAATATAGAAAATTGTCTACTCTCTAAAAATTGTCTAATTGTTTCTCAGTTTTGTAGAAAGTACATGAGAACGTTTGATCAAAGAGGACATAGAAATAATTGTTAACTATCTGATGGTTTAGAGTTTTTAATGATTTTTTTAGCAAACAAAAAAAGTACTGTTTTACTGTCAATACTATTTTAAAAGATTTAATTACTTGTTTTTAGTTTCCATTCATTTTTGTAGTGTTCATTTTTCATGTTATAAGAAAAGTTTCTTTATGTTGAGAATCTAAACTTGTTAATACGACTGTAAAAATGAAATTTAATCCTTTCATTTATTTATACTAAAGTAAATAACATTTTATGTAGCAGGTTAAGTTTATTTTATTCAATACAGTATTTATTACAACATATTGTTTTTAGCAATAATTCTATGGAATTAAAACTAATTTACTATGAGCACTGCGTTGGCTAATTAAACTCATTTTTTACACGTGCTTTAAAAGTCTAATCAATAAACGGTAAAGTGGTCAATACTTTAAAAGTCGTAAAAGTAGTTTGTCTATGGCTGACGTAAAATAAATTTCAAAGAAAATGTAATTGGATTAGGTCTTCTAAATATTCTGTTAAAAATAATGAAATATTAAAAAATGTTTTTATGTAAAAAGTGCCGTGAGATGGTTAATTGAAAGCCGCACTTCTTGAATGTTAATTAAGTATACCTTTACCATTGAATGTTTACGAATGTCTATATTCAATGCCTTTACACTTAAGTAGACAAGTATGAATAATTTATCTATGTCTGCAGACATTAAATTTTAAAAAATATACGATATCACTGGACTGCTGAAGAGGAATTATCTTATATAGGCCTATGCGAGAGAAATTCTAATGCCATTTACTAACATATAATATATGTTAACTCATTGAATAACTGTAGTTTGTAAGTTTGTGCTGTATTGCTAATTAAACTATGTTTTATAATCTGTGATGATAATGGTGTATCTGTGTGTGTTGTGTGTATGAATCGTGAACGTTCGTGTTTGTTGATACTATTGGTACTTGGTACTTGACACTTGACACTTGGTTTGGTAGTACTTTTTCTTTTACTTAATTTACTAAAGTGAAAATATGAATAAAATTTTTATTTAGTTACTCAAGGTTTTAAATCATAGTATATGATTTAAATAAAATACAATGGAATCATTGGTCTGAAAATGACGGGGGAAGAATTTCTGAAGTATGCTTCACAGTTTGAATTGATTTCTAATAAGATATGTGATGGATGGTTGTTGAAATATTTCGAAGTAGGTAAATTTTTTATATTGTTCAATCAAATATTACACCTTTTATAATTAGTAGGCATGTATAGCCTAATTAGTTACCTGTTCATCAATTTTTATGTGTGGTGCTGTACTCTAGGTAAATTTATTGATGGAATGGTATTTCTGAGTTTTCGGAACTTGTGTTAAAGTAATGATTTCAACAATTTTTGTTAATTTTACAATTTACTGTATTATTTAATTAAGAGATACACCAGCGGAAGATTAAATTTTATTTGTGATTTTAAGCCATTTTTTGCAGAACTGTATTGTGGTATCATTACTGGTTACTTTGGATGTAGCATGCTAGATTTACTACACTAGTTTACAGTGCCAATGTAACCAATGAGTACTGCTCATGCATGTTCTCACATTATAACTAAGTCATATTAGATAAACACCCAACAACCAAGTCAATTTATTTCATAAGTTTTTTTTTAGAAAAGTATTATACCCAACAACTGAGTTGATAGGTCTTAAGTTTTTTTTTTTGTAATTACGCAGTGTAGCCTGTCATGGATTTTTTGATATATTTTACTAAAATGCTTTATTACATACTCAAAAGCAATAATCCAAAATATAAAATTGCTAAAACGATACAAATACATCTAAAACAGATTTTGCATGATAAAAAACTTTACTTAAAAAAAAAACTCGTAACCTGAAACGGTTGTTAGGCCTAACACAGTGATGCGTAAATATAAGTGACTGTTGGAAGGCTTACAATTGCCTTTCTGACAACAGCTTTCTCCATCTCACAGTGGTTAATAACTACTTTAAGTTAACAGGGTTTTTACCCATCATCTGTATCAGTTAAGTTTACCACGCAACTACCGTGTCAGTTAGTTTAATGAGTATTATTTTTCTTTTTTTTTAAAAAAAAGTTTTCTTCAAGCACCACTGTGTTAGGCCTAACAACCGTGTCAGTTAGGTTATGGATTATTCTTTTTTAAAGAAATAAAAGGTTTCCTTCACGCATCTCCGTGTTAGGCCTAACAACCGTGTCAGTTAGGTTATGGGTTTTTTAAAAAAATTAAGTTTTTTATCATGTAAAACCCATTTTAGACGTATTTTTATCGTTTTACTTATCTACAACACGTTTTAATTATCTACAACGTCTTTCACGTGATGGCAATTTTGAGGTTTTGTTGGTCAATTTTATTTTTAGTTTCCGCGCTTTTATATTTTGGATTATTGCTTTTAGGCATGTACTGAAGTGTTTCTGTAAAAAAAATATCAAAAGAGGCAGAACAGGCTACACTGCATTTTTACTGTTTTTTTAAAAGTATATTTTTATTATTTTTTAATTTAACCTAATCTTTTCAGCAGACATTTAATTAATCAATCTGTGATGAAAAACCTGTTAGAGTACGGAAGGTTTTGCTTGAGCCCTAAACAAACCTAAGACTGATTTCACCCAGGCTTCAAACAAAACCTTACGTGCTGCATCTACTTTCATGTCCCAGTCATTTTGAGGTATGTTTGTCCCATATATTTTAAATGATTAATATTTGGCATATATTGACATAGGCCTAAGTCCCAAAAAGTCAGTTTTACCAATTGAACACATCGTTAATGCTACTTCAGTGCAGTACATAACCTCCATAACAATGTAGAAACCTTGCTTTTTCCTATAGTTTTTCTTTACTTTTCACCCTCTGTTTTTTGTATAGAACATTTTACTTCTTGCTGTAGTGATTTTTGTTGCTGTAATTGTATATGTCGTTATTTTAATCATTAGACTAGATTTTTTGGTATAAAAAGTGTGTTTTTGAAGTAAGTACTCTTTTGAAATTAAAAACAATGAAGTGTATTTTTCTTAATAATTTAATTTCCATATAAAAGCTTACTATAATTTTTAACATAATTTCCACCAATATTAAGACACATCATTTTGTAAAACAGGCTTTTGAATCCAATCCTCATAGAAATTCAGCTTTTGAATCCAATTTTCATAGAAATCTGCCGACTAATGATGTGATAACCATTGCAGTGGCCTTTTTACTCATGATCATCATCATGGTGTTGGCCACTCAGATATTTTTTTTAAATGTAGGAATTTGTAGTAGTCACGGAACAATAGATTGGAACTATATGGAGAGTGATCATCATAAGCAACACCATTCCCTTACTCAGCGTACTATAAATTTTATTTTGGATTGCATGGCATAGTTTCGTCAAGGTGTCACAATAGGTAGTAGAATTTATTGTATCACCACAAGATAAAAAATTCTCAAGCAACAACCCATTCCTATTCCAAAAATACAGTACACACGATTTTCCAAGCTGAAAATAGTTGCTAAAAATTCAGTTTTTTTAAATGTTATTCCATGAATTGTTGCTTTGATTCTGGTGTAACATAGCCATCCATGTTTCCATGTTTCGTTGCTTAGGCATGTTTTTAACAGTTTTGCTTAAAAAGTCATCCCAACAACAGTGTATTGCTCAAGATAAGTAAACACATTGGCTAAACATTTGGTTTTGTGCACTTCAATATTGATTTAACTTTGACTTTGGGAAACATTTGCCATCATTGTTGATCATTTAGCACTACCCAGAGGACACATACAGCTTAAAGTGTGCTGCGGACGCGATCAACTTTGTCCCCCTACATACCTCTACAAGTAGAAAACACAGTAGTCCAACAGCACTGTAGTACTAAATACCTGGGAGTCATCCTCGACAGAAAGCTCAATCTAAAAGACCACGCAAATTACATCGCATCAAAGATCTCCTCCAAAAACAATATACTAAAAAGACTAGCAGGAGTTAAATGGGGAGGAACGCTTGATGTACTATGCCAAACCTACAAGTCATATATAAAACCAAATTTCCTTTACGGTGGTGAGATGCTTGCTTTGGCAGGCAGTGATGCTCTGAAGAAACTTGAAACAAGCCAGAACAACTGCCTACGAGTGATAACGGGTGCCGTGAAGACCATACCAATTGCAGCACTGCATGCCTATACCAACACCAAACCATTGCATAATGAATACAGGTGCAAAGCTATGATAACATATGAGAAGATTCTTCACAGGAAGTACAATAACCCATGGATCCTAGAACCACCAGTAGAACAAACATTAAAAACACAAACAAGTTTCAAACACCTGAAGCTTAAATGGAGATCAAGTGGTGTGGTGATCGAGGAGCTTACACTGCTGAAGAGTCCTATGGACTACGACAGGTACAACATAAGCACTCAACTTGTGGAAACAATAAATAAAGTCAAGGACAACCCAGTCACAGTCGCACAAATTACTTTGGAGACTATAAACAACCTATACACATCAGACAACTGGTTGCGAATATACACTAACGGATCTAAAATTGGAGGTGAAACAGGGGCGGAAATATTCTGTGAGTATTTTTCTCACTATTTTGCATTAAGTTCGGACGCCACTGTTTTTGAGGCGGAGTTATTTGCAATCGATGAGGCATTGAGGCAAATAATAACGAGGCCAAGGTTGAATAATAACATAGTGATATTAGTTGACTTTAAATCGGCATTACAAGCAATTGCTGACAACACATCTGCAGGCTCTATGATAGAATCGATCCAGAAGAAATACAAAATAGTTAAACACATTACCAAGGAATTGGTTCTGCAGTGGATTCCGTCACATGTAGGCATACAAGGGAATGAGCTGGCAGACAAGCTGGCCAAACAAGGAACCATTATAATGCAGAAACCAAAAAGAATGCTCACACTGGAGGCTAGGATTAGTGCACTGAAGCGAACATCTTATCTCGAATTTACAAACAAAGTCAAGGAAGACATAAAGAACAAGCCTTATGAGAATGTATTTGACTTTTATGGGAAGGTCAAGGACCTCTAGAGGAGGACATCTGTTGCGGTCTTTTGGCTGGCAACTGGACACGACTGAATGAATGAACACCTGAAGAAAATTAAGATATTAAACTATGATAACTGCGCATTGTGTGAATGCCCAGACACCATCATGAACAAGGACCATCTCCTGGTCTGCAGAAAATTAGATGAAGAGAAGCAGAGAAGAGGAGACCTCCCTGGCCTCTACTGGGAAGCAAGATCAAAGATGGCGTGAGCCAGTGGAAGCCATTGGAAAAAACAACAACTTTCTGATTTAGCAATATTATTGAGTTTTGGTACTTAGCATGAGCACAACTTACGACAATTTAAGCATTGTATCACTATTTCATACAGAACACTTCTTGAAACTTAAGTAAACTTTGTAAGATGAAATTAAAGGCATCTGTTCTCTTGAACTTTTTCATCAACTTTCAACGTCATGGTTTTAATAATAATAATAATAAAGGTTACTCTCTTTGTTTGTCATAATGAAATCTTACGAAACTCTAACCCACTGTTTTACCTTTCCATTGCTCGTAGTGTTTTATCCATACACTTTCTTCTTTTGCCAATGAATTTCAACTGTTTTCATGTCTTTTGCATTAAGAAAACTAATCACAGTGTATACTGAACATTTGGTAGTCTCATGTATGTTATGTTCACTATTCCACTGTATCATGTAATATTCTATCTTGGGATTCCTACTTTGTTTGCAGGATATGTGCAGTTTTTTTAATAGGTTGTAGTTAAAAACTTTAACTTTTTTTATCTCAATAATATTAAGATGGGTAAAGTTTAGCTCTCTGATATTTTGTAAGTTCTAATGTAAATAATTTAATATAATCAACCACTCATATTTATTAAAACTTATTGCTGTATTTATTACTGTAATTTTTAAAGATAACACTCTTAATAGTGTTTTAATTAGCAATGTTTAGGCTCAGTATGTCTTATTAGTAATGTGACATTTGGCAAGTCGATACATTACAATATTTGTTTCTACTGTCAATTTGTATAACAAAGATTGGTATTACCACAAAACTTGGTAGTAATATGCAATCTTAACTAATATATATATATATATATATAATGCATTTTATATTAAAATAACAAAAATGTTCACTATTTTTACTTTTAAAGGAAGTTGAGAGCCAAATTATAAAGTCTTTTTTTCTTGTCTTTTCTGTTTAAAATATAACTTTGTCTTAAAACTATACCGCATAGTGAACTTACTACTAGATTTATTTTAAGTAAAATAAATAAATTATATTAAACTAGATTAGTTTAAATTGCTTTTATTTTTTACCATAGGACGCTGATGGTGGAAGTTACCTGGTCAAAAGACAGATAGAGACAGTAGACAAACTAGCATTAGATGAAGAAAGCAGCAACCAGTTGGAAGAGCAGGTAATTAAACTGAAACTGTAGAGAACATAAGCTACACATTATTGCTAATCTTAAATTGGTGTATATGCAATGTAATTTTTTTAATATTTACAGACTATAATTTTTGGTTATTTTTAAGATAAGGGTACTACAAAAAAACTATTTTAATTGTTTACTCTTAATGTCAAAACAAAAGTAATTTTAAAACCTGGCGAAAATATTTTCTAAAATGAAGAAAATTGTGTAGCATGAAAATTATAGTAAAACACATTTTACCAAAATAGATTTGTATATTTAAGGCAGTTTTTTTAAAAACTTTTAAAAATGTGGATTATTTTTTAGTTTGATCCTATCCTTAAAGATCGATTACAAAAATTTAATTTTTGTATTATTTATAATACATTATAAATTTTATAAGGTCATATGGTACATGTTTAACATTTTTCTGTTTGTATTGTAGGAAGGTGAAGATGGAGGCAGACCAGCATCAGATGAAGAATGTAACAATGTAGGCCTATACTTGTATTTACTCAGTATTAATGGTGAGGTTGCATTGCTTTTTTTTAAATACTTTATAGAGCACTTTTCAAAGTATTTGTTGAAAATACTTGTTTTTTGCTAAGAAGTGTTGATTACAATAAAACTTCCCAAAACAGAATCTGCAGTAAATGTGATACATGTTCACTGTTGCAAAAAATTTATTGATGTTGATAAAATGTCCTGTTCGTACAGTAGTTTAATACGTTGATGTTAATGTACACTATTTCAAAGTACCCATGAAAAGACAAGGATTACATGTAATCAACAATGTTGTTTGTTTAACTATTATTTTTATAATAGACTACAGCTTTAATATTGCAAATATTTGAAAATAAAAAAATAGTACAGTAGAATAAAAGAAATTATTTGTCAAATAAGAAGTCATCATTAATTTATTATTTGATACTGTAATTACATCATGTTGTCATACCAAGTAGATTGTAATATAACCTATTTGTGAAACATTGTATAGACATAGTTAAAAAAAAAGTAATAATACTAGGCATATTCAGCTTTAACTTAGACCCAGATGTAAACAAAGTGACCTATGTTAGTACTTCGAACTGATTTATTAATTAGAAGTTTGATAATCCTCTACAAAGTGTAGATAAGTCCATTTTGATATGTCATATGAACAGAAGTACAGTCAGTGTGCACTCTGCCTTCTTTTATGTATGCTTACTTTCACTATTATATTAGTATTTTACATTTAAAAAGTTTTACTCTAAGTGGAGTAAACGAGCAGGGCTGCAACTGTTGCACGGCATACTTTTATTTCTACTGTAATCTTAAAAACATTGGACTCAGTTTTTTTTCTGTTGAGGTTACATAGTAAGAATTAATGTCAGTCAGGAATGGAATGTATAGAGAAAATAAGCTGATATTATTTTGTAGAAAAAATATACTATTACTAATTTAATATTTAAAAACATATACAGTACTGGGTAATTTACTTTACCCTAATGATGTAATGTAAGCATTATATTTTTTATATTAAATTAGTTTTTATTTTATGAATTGGCTTGTTTTGTCTATTAATCATGTCAGAGTGCTGTTCCTTGTAAACCTTGTACATTAAAAACATTTCTTGTTACTGTATAATGACAGTTAGAATTGTATACATGGGTCATTGATAATTATAATCTGTATTAATTGGGTGGGGGTTACTAGTTTTTCACAAACTGAATGCACGTACCTAGTGATAAAATGGTATTTCATAAATTTAAAAAAAAAGTTTAAAAAAATATTGATACACACAACATACGAGGTTTGTCCAATAAATACGCGAACTAAGGTCATAAAAACTTTATTTTACAAAATTTCATCTACATTGATTTTGTCCCCTTCAAAATACTCTCCATTCACTGCTATGCACTTATCCCATCTTCTTTTCCACTCTTCAAAGCACCCTTGGAAGTCCTCGGAAGTCAGGCTTTTCAGTCTCTAAATCGTTTCTTGTTTTATTGTGTCCACATCTTCCCAATGCTGTCCCCTCATCACATTTTTGCATTTAGGGAATAGAAAAGAGTCGCAGGGGCGAGGTCCCGTGAATAAGGGGATGATCAAGGATAGTGATTGAATTTTTAGCCAGAAACTGGCGAACAATCAAAGCCGAATGTGCGTGTGCATTGTCTTGATGAAGAATCCATCCATCATTTTGAGCCAAATGTGGTGCGCACACGCACTTTCGATCTCTCAAACGCTTGAGAACGTTAAGGTAGAACTCAGAATTTACCGTTTTTTCCTCAGGAAGGAATTCATGATGAACAACACCTTTGATATCAAAGAAAACCAGGAGCATGACTTTGATTTTTGATCGGCTTTTCCTTGATTTTTTTTTGTTCGAGCTTCACCTGTTGCTTTCCACTCCATGCTTTGCGATTTTGATTCGGGGTCATACTCAAAAACCACGATTCATCACCAGTGATAACCCTATTTAAGAATCCAACATCATTTTCCATGGAATTTTTCCAGTCAGTAACACATTCGACTCTTCTCAACTTTTGATGCGGAGTCAGCAGTTTTGGCACGATTTTCGCACAAACCTTTCTTAAGCCCAAATGCTCGGTTAAGATTGTGTGCACTGTTGATTTTCCTAAATTTAGTTCTTCAGCTATCATTCGGACAGTTTTTCAGCGATCAGTAAGGATAAGACGCCGCACACGATCAATGTTTTCATGCACACAAGAGGTTGAAGGTCGTCCAATTCTTGCATCATCCGTGGCGTCTTCTCGACCTTCTTTAAAGCGCTTAATCCACTTGAAAATGGCTGTTTTCTTCATAGCATTATCACCATAAACAACTCTCAACATTTCAGCAATTTCTTGGTAATTTTTACCAAGCTTTACCAAAAACTTGATGTTAATTCGTTGTTCAGTGAATTGGTCAATTTCCATATCGACGAACAAAAAAATAATGCAAAACTAAAAATAACTCTACTCGCAAGATCCGCACAGCGTAACGTTCTGCCAAGCACTGACGGCTCATTGGGTCCCAGACAACACGTGAGGCCAGTGGACGTGGCTTAACTCTCCGTAATGGCCACCATATTCGACCAGTTCGCGTATTTATTGGACAAACCTCGTATTCAGTTACCACAAATTGAACTAGTTTGAAGTAGTATAACAATATACTGAAATTCAAAATGTGGGTAAATATATAAAATCAATTCAGGATAATATTACATGGGTCATCAGAGCCTAAACACAAAAAAATATTAAAATATACATACAGTTATTGTAACCGTCATTTAATTATAAGTATCCTGAATTACATACTGTATATAGATTGAAAAAGTTATATTTTATTTCAACTGTGGTATTTCTAGCAAGTAATGCTCCCTGTGTTTGCAGTACATAGTAAATTTTAATTTAGTTTCAGAAATTAAAAAAAAAAAAAAAACACTAAAACTAATATAAAAGTTAGTGTTTGATTTATACTTGAATTTAATTTGTTTCACAATTCTTTGATGAAAACAAAATAAAAACTAAAAAACATATACAAAAAAAAAAAAAAGAAAAAGGACAATGGGTGCTTACTACACAGTCAAATTGAAAACATGCAGCCGTCTCTGATTAGATATCATTGGTTAAAGAAACATTTTTTTTATTTCAAATAACATGACAGTATTGCTATGGAAATATTTTTGAGCTTGTTACATGTGTTGCACGAATAAAGTGCATGTTACAAAGGTGATTTTGTTTTTGTAATAAAAGTTTACAGATTTAATTTTTTAAGTAAACTATTAATTTACAGAATTATATTGAAGCCCAGACCAAATAACAGCAAATTTAACTCTGTTCCATTGTCCTAGAAGCAGTGAATCTACATTACTTTTTATGTTTGTAGAATTTGATCTGGACATACAATCTGATTATCATAAATTAAACAAAATTCTTTGACTTGGATTAAGAACTTCTATTTTGCTGGTTGATAAATTTAGTCTCTCTCCTATTAAGAAGTTAAAAGTCTCTGAACATATACAGGGTCCACCAGTGAAACGAGATGATTAAATAAAGTAATTGATTGATGAAAAAGAACTTTATTAATATTTTTTTAGTAAATAATTGAAAGTACAAGAATAGCCATTATGGGTACAATACGAAAAAATATTATTTTCTGAACGCTATGTCTACCAAATGTCCTCCATTGCAGTTAAGGCATCTTGGAGCCTAGTGTGGAAGTTTTGCATAATATGTTGACAGGTGTTGCCGCAATCTTGTCTACAATTCGTTGTTTGAGAGCTTGAATGGTTGTTGGTGCTTGAAACACTTTGGTTTTTAGGTATCCCCATAAAACAAAAAAAGGTATCCTCCCCAGATGTGTTACTTATTCCAATGCGAAGGGTATGTTGTTTGGCTGATCGGCGAGGACTTCTAACCATAGCCTGTTGGACAGCTGTGATGTTTTCAGGTGTTCAAACAGTTTTTACACTCGTGGCTCTTTTTTAAGACGTTGATCTCGTTTGCTCGAGGTTGTTTATCTATGTTTGAATTGCATTATCTGACGGAACAGGCTGGTTACGCGGTATGTTAAAATGACATTGGAAGGCAGGTTGGGTTTGCAAAAAAATTTCGCCATTTTGATAATACGCTTTCACCATGTAACGGTGTTGTTCACCCGTCCAATGATCCATTGCAATTAAGTGGTAGATTGTGCAGGTGGTGATGCAGCAGTAACCATCCCCCCACTATTTTCTGATTTTGTCTCAAGGCCACCTACAATCATCTCGTTTCATTGGTGACACCGTATTATATTATGTTCAAAAATACAAGAATATTGGTTATCGAAGGGAATAAAACTCATTGTGTACTCTTTATTATATTGACAAAGTTATAGTTATTGTTTTAGTATGTTGGTGAGGTGTGTACTTGGGAATATCATGTTCTGTACAGTCCAAGCTATGCAGTACCAGTGCTATACTTCATTGTATACAATTCAGGTAAGTCAACTGAACCTAAAATATTACAAAGTCTGTAACAAAATATTATACAATATTTATTATGAAAAACAAATCAAATTTATTTACGTGTTAAGAATAGGTCAATTATTTTTGTTAATAATGCAAATTAAAAGAATTTAATTGAGAATTCAAATTTACAGTCTTACCTGAAACATTGTCAAAATTTTAATTTTTGTTTGTAATAATTAAAATTTCCAATCTAATTAAGTAATTTAGAAATATGTTATTTTTGTCTTGGATGATTTCATGTCTTGGTACTATTTATTTACAAGACTTTGGTAATATTACCGTCTTGTGTTATATTTTTTAGGGTGGTGGTTTGTCTTTTTTTCTTAACGCTTTTGGCGAAAAGCACTTGGGAGGCTATTATGGCCCTTCCAGCAAATATCTGTCTAAATAACAGTTAGTTAATTAGGATTATGACCTATTCTTCCCATCAGTGGTCTATCTACTCACCTCGTAAAGGCTACTGTAGTTTCGAAACTTTTGTTTCATCTTCAGGCCGTTATACAAAATGTTAAATCCCTCTGTTGAGGTCATCACAAAGTCAAACAAAAGAATAGAACATTAAACATTAGACTCCGCAGTCCGAAATGTAACAACATACGAGTCGCACGTGTCGTTTGGCCAAACCAAATTTCATCATACATATTTTAATCATGTAATTGTGTTCAGTGTTTATGACGTATGTTTTTAATGTTTAGTTTGACTTTGTGACGACCTCAACAGAGGGATTTAACATTTTGTTTCACGGCCTGAAGATGAAACAATAGAGTTTTGAAACCACCTTTACGAGGTGAATAGGTAGACCACTGATGGGAAGAATAGGTCATAATCCTAATTACTTAAATATGTGGACTTGTGGCTATGTTGAAATAATGAAACAGTTGTTTAATTGCTACAAATATTGCTTTTATGCTTCCATCAAAGATAGTTTTTTTTTCTTCTACTGATGCGTAACGAGATAAAACAATCCATAATACATTTGTGAGCTACCTCTTCTATTCACTCACTGAATTTTAATAAAATAGGTAAAGTGGCATCAAAGCATGGATAAAATAAAGAAAACCAATATTATTTTATTGCAGTTGATATTAATGGATTAAATATTCATGTTTGCAAGTATTGCAAGTAACAGTTAAGTACTACAGATAGTGTTTTTTTACTGTATTATGTCACAACTTCGACATCTTAATACAGGGTGGCAAGATTCAATGTATTTGATTTTTTTTTTTTAGTGTGTTAGTGTTCCGACAAGCATTATTATCAATAACTTTGTTGAACTCATAAATTTGAACTTGTAATTAAATACATAACAAAAAATAATTGTATGTTGAACTTATGCTTGGGAATAAATAAAGAAGTGAATATGAATACAGTGGTACCCTGACTAACAGTCGACTTGGACAATGGTCTAATTCACGGAATGAAAAATGACCCGCATAACTGTTTAGTTTTGAATAAAGGGCTGAACAGTAAATATAGTATAGGTTGTTTTCGATTTTTCTGTATTTTTTTCAATAAAACAATTTATTATATGCCCAAAAGCAGTAATACAAAATATGAAAGGAAATATAAGCATGAAAGCACAGGAAATATAAAAATTTTAAATAAAAGTGACCCACATAACCTCAAAATTGCTACTGTATGAAAGTAGGTAACATATTGTTTATCATAAAAATAATAGAAAACCCTTTATTAAAAAAATGTACTCAATGACCTAACTGACACTGTTGTTAGATGGTGAACCTAATACAAAAAAGGACAAATCGCAAAGTTCATAAATAATGGACACCATTTAAACAATATTTTCATTACAAGAAAGAACCAAGGAAAAAAGGAATGAACCTTAACATTTAGTAATGGCTGTGTAACACACATGCAAATAACGTGCTTGACTGGTAAATCCGTGTATGAAATTTAATGTGTTTAATGCAATGTAAACAGCAATGACGCCACAATATAGTTTCATAAAAACGACCTAAAATCGTAAGTAATCTTTAAAACATTATTTTCCAGGGTGAATACGTGTTAATTAGATAATAAATTATAAAACAAAAAAAATATTCAAAAATCACTATTTGGAAAAAACAACCTACCTGCATAAATTGTTGCATAAAGTATGCATAAACAAACCTACCCATTGTGCTGTGCTACAGAAATAAACATTGTGTTAACACAAACAAGCCTTTTGATTGACAGGAGTTTGGTTTTTGTAGGACAATAACTTCCATGATATTTCTTAGTTATCTCTTCTCAGAATAGCCATTCCTATTCCCTTTTCAGTCATTTGTATGTCAACTCATTTACTGTGTTTAATTTGTTAGAGTTATAAAAAATTTTAAGTTTTTTAATTTTTGAACAAATTTAAATGTTTCCATTTTTTTAACAGTTATTGTAGGAGGTTAAAAAATAGCCTTTGTAATTCTGAAGGGATAGAATTTAAATTCACAGTGTAGAATGCACTGTAACCACCAAGAGCAAGGACTCTGACTGACCAACAGCAAGAAAAACTGACAATCACATTTGTTATAGTTTGCATTTCACGGATGACGATTTCATATATAAGTTATCCAGTTGTATGAAAAGAATTAACCCATAGAGTAATGAGTTGTGACAAGGATTGGCACATTATACTCAATATTAATATTGTACGTAGATGAAAAACCCGTTTCACAGTGACAGCAGATTAATTATGTTTTTAAAACTTTTCGACAGTGTTTCATGTACACTTCACTGTGCTTTAACCCACAAACTGACTGTGTGTGAGAGGGTTATTGTCCTCTCTTATTTTTTACCATGCGTTAAAACCATGGAATATTTGACCACCTTGTACAGTATTTAACAGCTACCTTTTTGAGCCATGTACAAGTGAAGACGGGAATTATTCCTTGTGTTAGTTGTACGCCAACAAAAGTTGCATACGGTAAGTATAATAAAAACACTATTTAATAGGTTTGTTTGTCTGAGCTAATGCTAAGTTGTACTATGTAGGTGGAAGAGTACTGCCTCTAGAGCAGGTGTGGCAGCTGTTGAGGGTACCACCTCAGGCTCTGGCTTCAGACAAGTGGCAACTGGTTACACAACAGGTACGTAACATTAATGATGCACAATTACAAGATGTTTCAGTCAGTTGTATACACCTCTCAATGTTTCTAGTACCATAAATTAACATGCAATTGGACAAAACACTGTAGCAAACTGAAAGTTGTATCACAACAGACAATTTACTGAAATTGTCAGTAAACAATGTATATGAAATTTCTTTTTAGTATTTTATTTGAAAAAAAATTATCTGGGGATTCCAAAAGTAAGAGAATCAATGTGGTTGCACATTCAACAGTTTGGTTATTGTAGTTCGGCTAGTGTAAGTTCAGTTTAACTTTATTACTTGCCTCTGTTTTGACTATCATAAAATAAGCAAGTAGTGTGATACATGAAAAATTAGTAACAGTGTTTGTTCCTTGATATGCATTATAAATAATATTTTTACAGTATTTTGAATTATTTACTATAGAAACACTAAACTTGATTAGTTAACATGTCTGGGAAACATCTTGCATCACAATGCAACATGCTACTTCGTTGAATTGTCAATTTTATGTAAATACACAAATATTAAATTTTTAGAAAAAAAATTAACTATTCATATTTTTGTTTACGAAACCGTTATGGTTTACTTATGGTCCTATAGGGGAATAAAAATAACAAGATTTGTTTAAATTTATTTAGTAGTTTTGTATAAATATATAAAAGACTTTAGAATCTTTTTTTTTAATAAAGGTAATTACATGATGTAATATGAAGAAATTTTTAGGATGTTATAAACATTAGGGTGGAAATGCTTTGTTTTTGAGTTGAATTATGAAAAATTTTACCCGAACTTAAGTTCTTAATGAAAATAAGCCCTACTGTAATTTTTGAGACCCAAATTAAGGAGTAAAGTAGATGAATTAGATAAAACAGCTTCCAAAACTGTAATTAATAATATTCATAACTATAAAACATTTTTTATGTTTTTAAAATATCCAAAATAAAACACAATATTTGGTATAAAAGCAATTTTTTAAAGATTTGTTCTGAAATAATAATATTAAATAACTAATAAATGTAAAAAATATTCAAACAAAACTTAAGGAAAATTTAGTGAGGCGGGAGTGTTAGCCACTAACTGTTGAGGGTTAATTAATTTTATTACACTAACAGCTATTTTTTATTAATTTCTTATCAAGTTGCATTGTTAATATAATTTCAATTTCAGTTATTGCCTACCAATTGTAATATTATTTATACTGTTTTATATACACAGAGATAACCTCAGTTGTGATATGGTCACTCGTAGCAGGTTCATCATAATAGAAAAGTATATCCTTAATTCTATTGGTAGTTCAAGAACAGTAGACCTTAGTAGTATATTCTTAATTAATTGCATGGCCACTTACTTCATCGCAACAGTGCTCATAATATTGTTTTGCCAATTTAACCAGTGACCGTAATATTTATGAAAAATATATTACTGAACCAACATTACTAGAAATTTTATGCTCTTTCTATATGAAGTGTTCAAAATTATGATATGTCTTGCTGTTCAGTGAGTATTAAAGGAAATAGCCAGAAACTACATTTGACATCGTTAAATCAAAAGGTCACCATTTTGAAACAAAAATGAATGGCAAAAAATTGTACACATTCGTCATGTGGGCTTTATACAAGGTAGCTTTGTATCAAATTTCAAAACAATCTGTCATTGCATTTGGCTAAAACTGCAACATTCATCGTTGTTAAAATCAGAGGCAAATATTGAAATGGAAGTAAATGGGAAAAATCTTATATGTACATTGTTTAGGCTTCATACAAGGCACTTTCATAACAAATTTCAAAACTTGATCAATGCGTTTGGCCAAAACAGCATAACAAACAAACCAAATACCGAATGGTCGAGTTGAAACTCTTACCAAACAATAAAAGCCTTCAACGTACTAGATTTTAAACCAATATTTCAATATACAGTGGTCGCCAATATTTCAATATACAGTTATAACGCACATTGAAAAAATAATTCTTTAAGTAAGCTTATAGTTTTTCGCATAAAACCAAAATATGTTAGCCATATGCTTACTCCAGTACACTTGTTTGTCTCTGCTCTCTTTAAATAGTAATATGGGATAAAACAGTATAAGCATTAGATGCAATCTGGTTATTATGTGTTTTGTCAGGTCAAGTCTTATTATATACATTTATTATGCTATTTTTTTATATTACAAGACTGGGACAGAGACCTGGGGGTTTGAGAGAGAGATAATTACTGTACTTTATCTAAAATGGTGAGAATAATTTAGATTATGTCCTAAAAACATTAGCTTCAATGCATTTAAGACAATAATGAATTTTTAACAAATAAATTTGTTATTTACAGCTCAGTCAGGATAACTGTATATTGCACTATGTTTCAGGAGCACCCGCTGCTGCGTCGCCCCTTCTTCCAGTTACATCCCTGTAAAACTGCTCAGCTACTGTCCAATTTCACCAGCTCCAAGTAAGTACATGCTGCCATCATATTTTCTTTTATTACAAAATTTGATGTAATAAACTCTCTTCAGCTATGAATCTTCATAAACAACCAAAATCTTACAGTTGCATATGTACAATTTTAAGTAGCCACTGAGTCTGTTTTTAGTATAGTACGATGTAAATCAGTTTGAGGTGTTTATCTCTTCTTCCTGTCTCTTGTTATTCTTGAGGTATTACGTAAAAATAAAGTTTAAATATACACCAATCATTAAACAGCCTCGGTGGCCTAGTTGATAGTGTACTGGGCTTTCACCTTGAGGATCCGGGTTCGATTCCCGGCCAGGGGGGCATTTTCATACGCTATAAATCCTGCATTAGCCCAAGTGTGCACAATAGTTGGATGTTAAAAAAAAAAAAAAATTCAGGGAGTAAATAGTGTAAATAATGAATACAGTTATTTATTATTGCATGAACACATAGATTTGATGTTCTTATAAAAAAAGAGTGATCACCAGTTATAATGCACATTTTCACAGACAAAGCCGACATAGATTATAGTGTTAATCACAAAACCAAAACTTGTTCATAACATACTTACTACAATATATTTGTTTGTCTCTATTTTCTTGAAATACTAATTATGGTATCAACATTCTCTTCAAAAGAAAGATCGTCTGCATTAGCCCAAGTGTGCACGGATGTTAAAAAAAAAAAAAAAAAAATCAAAAGAAAGAGGGGGTTGACCACCCTTATACCTGCTCTGTTCGTTCATTTTCGTCTTTTAGTATCAATTCAGATTCATGGAAAAGTTTACGTTTATAGTGCATTCTGCTTGTGTGTTTCGTAACATTTCATGTATTTTTTTTATTCGCTGTTTTCTAAAAGGTAAAGGATATTTTACTCTCATGAGATTGTGAGATGTTGCAGTGAGAAAACATTAAACAGTTGGTAAACAAAAACAATTACAAGCTTTTTCCATCAAGTATGATGACTTGACGTACTGCTCTTTATTACTGTAATGAGATTCTGTGTGCTGTTTTATGTTTTAATACAATATATTTAGTAATAATACATGTAATTCAAAGTTTTTTAATATAATAAATTCAATTTCATACTTTTAAACGTTTTTTAAAGATCTCTGTGTAATTCGACTTTCCTGCTAATTTGATCCGGCCACCCAGTCAATGTCGGATTAGCAAGACTACTGTATTAATATTTTTTGTTAACATATATTCACGATGTGAATTAAATACAAGGTAGTCCATAAGTCTTTTTATTTGTATGTATTAATAAACCACAACTGATAAAAACTGGTTCAGAGTACATTTCTAAATAATCAGATAGTTGGAACCGGATATATGCGTGTTCGCAAAAAATACATATTTGACATTTTTTCTTACTCCAACCATTCCCTTTCGACCAATTAGGTTCTAATTTATATGGGAGCAGTATGATTATAATTGCAAGTATGATAAGAATTTCAAAATAATCGGATGATTCAAATAAATCAATACGCATCAGTCTTAAAAACAGCATCATTAGTGGGTACACTGTATCTTGCATGAGCCAAGGGCAAGGAATCATCTTTACTCTCACAGATTATATACTTTATCGATATTAAATTTTACAGTTAAGAGTTCTTTATGGATTTTCAACATTTTTGCTGAAACCTTAGGCTTGTATACCTGCATGTATCAAGTGTTGACTGTTAATTATAATTATAATTATAATAATTATTATAATTATAATAATTATTATTATAATTATAATTATAATAATAATTATTATAATTATAATTATAATAATTATTATAATTATAATTATTATTATAATAATTATTGGTTCTGTGTTGTAGAGTGAATACCTTGGTGACATGGCTGAGTAGTGTTGGGCCATTTGTACGTCTCTACTTACCCCTGGAATATGGCCAACTTGCTGACAAATAACATTAATATTGTTAGGGAAAGTGAAACAATGTCCACATTTTTCTATAAATAATGTATATTTGTGTTATATTTTTGATTTAAAAAAAAATGTCATGTTTATCCATCTAAGGAGTGCATCAACCTGTGCTAAAAGAATGATCATATGAAAAACATGTTGTTACCATGGTAGAAATGAAAATTTGGTCACTTTTCTACTTTAGATTTAACTTTACTAATCGTTATTGAACTGTGTGTTTTTCTTCTGAAGAAGTTACGATGCTATTTGAAACAAGAAAGTTTTTCAGTCCATACATGTTCACTTTAAATTCTCAGACAGGTTTTGTAATTATATTATCTCCTTGATGAAATCTAGTGTTGCCAGATTTCACATTACATGTTTTTTATAACTCTGAACCTGTGAAGTTTGTAACAAATTCTTTAATGGTAACTCAAAACAGAAATTCTTCCTTTGGTTAATCTAATTTTACAAATTCAACTAGCAGTATGTAATGAGACTGAAACATATATAGCCTATTTTCTTTTTTTTTTTTTTTTTTTTTTTAATGTCCAACTTTTGAGGCAATATAGTCTTTGTTCTTCCTGTTAATAAACTGTAGTTGTTTATTGTTGTTTTTATAAAAATGTATATTTCTGTATAGTTTTGGACAATGTATTATCACAAGCTTGTTTTATGTTTTTATTTTCATGTTTTGAAATTCAATAAATAAAGAAAAATAAATATATATTGATAAAAAAAATATTGTTTCTTCTTCAAAAATAAATAATTAATGACCTTCATAAAAATGATCTACATACCATTTACATGGTAAGAAAGGTATACATTTGAGAATAAGATAATTTTCAATTTATTAAAATTTGTAAGTACAATAAAGTGAAAAATATACCTAGCTTGTTGTAAATATATCTGACAAAGGCCATAGTGAATTGTCATCAAAACTAAAACTATTTCTGTTGGAATTGGAAAGTTTTCTTGTCCTCTTTCTTTTCTTTTTCTTATCAGGAGTTGGCTGTTTATGAACCACAATGGTCTCTTCGCTACTTGTATCATCTTCGTGCTGGTTTGTGACTGGTAATTTTGTTTCTTGAATTACTGGTGTGACTTCTTGGTTTTGTCTGTACATAAATATACAATGCTATTTTGGTATTCTCCTTGTTAATATTTAGTGTTAATTCTACATTTAACAATTATTATAGAAATTTGAATGTATTATATTGCTATAAATGTTGATCCTAAGGACAGTGTGCACAAAGCTCAGAAATACCATATTTTCCTGAGCTTGTATCAATTCTAAGTGATGAAAAAATAATAAAATACTTTACTACACTTATACTATTTCTTTACAAATCATACAAACATTAATTTTCAAGTCAAAGATGTTTAAATTTGTTATATTGCTGACAACACTGTTATAATGTTCCAGTAAGCATTTATTTTAGATTTTTGTGATTTTTTTTAAGGGTGCTTACACATTATAGAAGTTATTTGCTCGTATGAAGTAGTTATAATTTAAACATATTTATTTTAACTACAAATCCACTCACAACAGTTGTACACTGTGGAATCAAGACAGCTGATTAAAATGAGTCAGCATTTTTACTTTCATAGTTAATTTTTAACTTGGATACCATCATTGTATTATATAGAAAATTAGAGTTCAAGTTAAATTAATCATTTAGACACAGGTTGTTCCAAATTGGCTAAATAACACAATGATGATAATGGCTATATTTCAATTCACTGATAATATACAAATTATCTGATTCTAACTGTGTGCATGTGTTGTGAGTTTTAAGTATTTATATTATGTATAAAGTTAGGTTAACATTATGACCTTACATGAGCCATCTGATTATGGACAATAACTTCTGAAAAGAACAAACACCCAGAAAGTAAGTCACATTGTATTTTATAATTTGTAACAGGATACTATCATGTGTTTAAAATTATAATGCAAACTTACTTATTGCTCAGCAGAGATCTCAAGAAGGCATTGCAGATACTGCTGATGTGAGGCATTGTATGCGCAGGGGCAGAAAGTACCTATAACATAATACAATGGTATGCAGTCATCATTTTACTCATACATTTCACAGTTACAAACCCACAGGAAAAACATGACATCACTGCACAGCTCTCATTCTGCTACCCCCCAAGCATGTGCGCGAGTGCTGTTGCCGTTATTCTCAAGGTCACACAGGCCTGCCAACTGCAGGAATTGAATTCCCACATTTACATGAGCAAAACTTGGACAGTTGATGAATTAAATACCACAAACTAGAATAGTGTATGTTACTTCGTACAGATTCTATGAGCACATTAAAACTAGGGAGTTCCTTTTTCAAACACCCTGTACGTGTGTGTGTGTGTGTGTGTGTGTGTGTGTGTGTGTGTGTGAGAGAGAGCGCAGAAATTTGCAAAGGCATTTTCACAGCAATTTTAAAATTATGTACTAGGGAAGTTTTTTTTGGTTATTTTAAGGCGAAAAGCACATTGAGGTTATTATCGCCTCCCTAAATATAAGTAAGAGTGTGTATAAGACTCGAGTACAGCGAGGGACTTCTAAATCCTCTCAATAGGCGTAGGTAGTCTGCACCCCCCCCCTGCGGGGTTAACTTGAGAAATAAACTGTATCTCTAAAAACTAATAAGGTAGTTCCCAGCACATAAATTGTTGAGAAAGTTAGTATTTTCTTGCTTTTAAAAATCTGCCTGCATGAACATGTTTCAGATTTGAAATAATTATGTTTTTTTCTGTAGTTAAAAAACTTAGTAGTTAGCAGATTGTCCTTCCTATATACTTACTCCTTATCTAAAGTATAGACATGTAAGTAGTAAACCATGAGATGTGTTTTTTTAACCAATTTTACTTTAACTTCTTAACATAAAAAGACTAGTGTTTAGCTAATAAGGTTTTTTTTCCGGCGAAAAACCGTTCAGGTTATCATCGCCGTCACGAAAAATGAAAGTATATAAAACAAAATTTAAACAAAATTTTACTTAAGAATTAAACAACAACAACAACAACAAACTATAACAGTAAAAATAAATTAAAAATTTTGATAAGTATAGCTATATTACACTTAAGAACTAAATAACAATAAATAATGAATAAAATTTAATAACAATTCGTAAAAGTATGCATACACATAACAGAAATAAAGTTTTTAGATAAAATAAATAAATAAAATAACACAAGAAATTACAAATATAATAAATTAAATTTTATTTAAAACATTCAGACAATGAAGGAAGTCTAGAACCCGGTCAACGGCCGAGGCACTATCTCCCAACATCGTCTGCAAACAGTTGCTCAGACCACACATAACACGCACAAGGTCAATATGTAGTTGTCAAATGAGAAAATGGCAACCACAAGGACTTGGTACTTTTTGGAGTGAGTTTCACAAGTTCTTCTGACCTATAAGAACAGAACAGAGGTGCTCAAAGAAAAACAATGCAATTTGTTTTCCAATAATTAAGAAGAAGCCTGTCACTTTTAAGCCACTGCAAACTCATTTAAGTTCTATGTAGGCCTTAATCTCCAGTTCAACAGTGTTTTCATTGTCTAATACTTTTTCTGTATTACAGCAAATGATGTATAATCAACATCAGCAAACATAATTACATTACCCTTTTCTATACAATTTAGTCATTTTACACGAAAGGAACAACATTGACCTAAGTATAGACCCTTGAGTAATACCAAGGATTTCAGGCAGCAATCAAAAACACCTGTGAGTGTTGTAATTTGGTCAAGCCTGTCTGGGAGTGTCGGGAGAACCTCGATGTTCTTTACCTGGGAAACCAGGTTACACTTCATTGGGTTGAGGGTAATGAGGGGCAGACTGACTGGGATCTGCATTTGAGTTTATCAGGCCTGAGCTGGCTGTAGGGATTTCTTATCATTGGCTGGGTCTGCTATCAATAGGTGTATTAATAAGGAACACCAGACAAGATGGGATAACCTTTCCATAGCAAGCACGTCTTAGGTAAGTTCCTCATGGGGGATTTACAGGTGTGACAAGACACCTTGGGCAGAGCACAACTCAGGAAAATCATAGGGAAATACAGTTCACTGTGGTCTGAGTGCACATGAACAAGATAAGTATGTATAGGGAGAAACCATGTGTATGTTATGCAATAAAGAGAAGGAAACTGTAGGATACATATGTATGAAGTACCATAGTTAGTACTCCTTAAAAAATTAAGGACACTCAAAATTCATGATTGTGAGAATTTTGCTAGTAGGAGGCTAAGGGTTTTTGGGGTCTAGAATCCTAGAGACTTCTAGCAGGATGAGCTAGTCATTGGATTGTTGGACTTAACTAAGAGTACCAGTCTGCTGAACTAATACTTAAGAGGTTTAATCGTACAATAGGTCCGCCAATCACAGTGCCTGGGAATTTATTAATCACTTCCACTAGTTTCTCCAATTTCTCCCTTCCACTAGAATATCTAATTTCATCAGTTCATGATTTTTCACAAAAGTGCCTATCCACACTGTCAGCTGAACCTCTAACAAGTCCAAGAATATACCAGTCACAAATTTTTTGTTATCAAGTGAATTGTATACATTTACAAAGTCACCAATAACTGACTATTGTGTGGTAGTTTTCTGGATTCATGAGATATTCTGTTTTATACATGGGCTTCACTTTTGTTTTTAAGTTGATCAGGAAATGCCATAGAGCAAGGAACAGTTGATAATTTCAGTCAGAGGTTAGTGGTCTAAATACACTTGAGTAATTTTCTTTTTAAATATATGGTAAAATAAAATCGTACCTTGACATTTTACTTTTAAAGTTAACATTTGTTACACTAATATGTAAACTTAGGGTGCCATCACATTTTTGGCAGATTTGTTAGGTAATAGAAGAAGTAAAAGTAACTTTAGTATCACAAAAATATAGCTTTAAATGATTTCATTAACATATAAATATTATAGTGCAGTTATTTTCAATTTTAGTATATCAGGTTAAAAGTGTTGTGCAGTAGGGCCTACTTATTATATTTTCTCACAAAGTATACAATACAGTAATGTGAAATAAGGTGATTTGTTAAGATGGGCTTAGCGACTCCACCGAATCTCTAGGTCATACTACTCTCACTCATTTAGTCAAGATGCGTGTGTTATTCACGACTCTAAATAACTTTGCTCTAAAGTGAAAGCGACTCATGCTGGTGGAATGAATGATACCAGGCCTAATGGTGTATCAAATCACCATGGGAGACCTGTTGACTTCCCAATGTATCTTAGCCTTATCCATGCAAAGCAGGGCTCATTACATACTGATCTCATTTCCTTAGCTACTTGTGGGTGTTCCCATATGCAAGAATGTAAAATAGAATGAGCAGAATCTCATATGGTTGGCCAGAAGGAGCAGAACCTCCATAATGTAGGTCAAGAGAAAGAAAAATGAAAGGGAATTAGCAGAGCAAGCATCTGGAAGCACCTCAATAATAAACTGGCAAGTTACCAATTAAGTGTGGGAACTACCCAACTTGAATTCCCTCCAAATCCTAGACGATATAAAGAGACTAAGACTGGAGAAGGCACTGTAACTGAGCATCTCAGGAATGTAGAAAGGGGCACAATACATCTACAAAAGTCTCAGTACAATAGTAACTTTTTAAAATCATTTATTCATTCAAAATGTTTCCTTTAAAATCGACTGTTTTCAGTTGACTGTCTTAGTCAAATGAGGCTTGATGAATTCATTGATTTTTGATGAAAATTGATTTTTATGTGGAGTCTTCTTACATTTTTAAATATATAAAAAAATTCTGTGATGTAATATATTTTAGAATGCTGCTAAACTGTATAAAAATTATTGTTCATTAAATACTTCCTACAATAGTTCTTTTTAATTCTAGGAAACTATATATTTTTTTTAATCATTACAGTCATAATGGTAACAGAAATGAATGGAGACAATAGGATCAGAATTTTTCATTAGTTTTGTGTCAGAAACAGATATCTACACAATGTAAGGGTTGGGGTGGATTTGTTCAGTCCTTATAATACTGAATAAATAGTCTACGTAACACAACTGACATGTTTCATTATTATTATTTTTGTAAATTATTAATTTACTACCAATCAAAAGAATTATTCAGCCTATCAATTTGTATGAATTGAGGAACTTTTCCAGGTAATCTAAACCAAAACTCATTACAAAATATGAAAATTCATAACTGAAGTCAATGTAGGATATTAATTTTTTTGCATTTTACCGATTAGGAAGGAATTATTTGAAATTTTAATATTTAACCACCTTGTTGGTTATTACTGATACTTTATTTATTGATACTTTATTTTAGCAAGAAATAAGTAACTACCATATTTAAGGTTTTATTTATATATATATATATATATATATATATATATATATATATATATATATATATATATATATATATGCATATATATTGCTTATGCAGGAAAATAAATGAGTGAGAAGTGACTTCAAAATTTATATGCATATATAATGTTGTTAGTATAATAAATTTAATGTTATCAAAAATATTAGGGGCTCTGGCAATGAAGCCTTTAACCATCAAGCGCCCAAGCCGGCCCCCGCGATCATCAGTGTACAAACACTTCGTTGGTTCTAAATCAGCGGTATTCAAACAGGGTTCCATGGGGCCTGCCCAAGTATTTCTTTATTATGCCAACCTCAATGTAATCAATAACCACTGTTGATTCAATAACTACGTTTAAAAATTCAACAATCTTCATAAAGAGGGATAGTTATAAAAATAAAACCATGCTTATAATAATTATTAAATTTTGCGCTGTAAATGTTACGTCGCAGTCTGGAGTCAGCTGATCGGTGCCTTACTTTTGCAAATTGCAGCGACTATGGAGCTCGTGACTTCTGGAGTGGGCCTTCGGCAGCCGTGTACGAAAATGAAGTCAACACTGAATAGTTTTCTTTACATTTTGTATTTACGTTTTGATGTTTATATTCTTAAGTTCCGTTTGATATTTTTCTTAAGGGTTCCGTTGAAAAATATACAACCATTAGGGGTTCAGCGCCTCAAAATAGTTTCTCAAGGCCCCTGTGCTAAATTAATAATCTTAGTTTATATTTACTCAATTACATTCGAAGTGTAACAACAAAAAACAACAATAATGTCGTCTATACATACACAATATACACTAATTATAAACATGTTATTTATAATCATTTCAACTTAAAAGACAAAAGAGCCGCCTCGGTGGTCTAGTGGATAGCGTACTAGGCTTTCACTCCGAGGACCCGGGTTCGATTCCCGGCGAGGGCTTGGCATTTTCATACGCTATAAATCGGATGAAAATCGGACGTTGTATCGTCTGCATTAGCCCAAGTGTGCACAATAGTCGGACGTTAAACACCAAAATAATAAAATACAAAATGAATTTGTTCCCGCGAAAAATGTAGGAACAATTCTTCTGTTAGCGGTTAAATGAAGTTCGAAGTATGCTTATGACAGAAATAAAAGCAAAGTACTTTGTGCAAAACATATGGAAGTAGAAAATAAAATACAACGAATTAAAAATAATGTAACAGTCACACAAAGCCCAGAAGCGTACGTGACCAATAAGGAGCTGTGATGACCCAAATGTCGTGAAAGAGGAAGTGCCAGTGTTACACGTGCGGTGTCAACATCTCCTGGCCTGGATCTAAGGTCTTCAAGGACACAAGTCCGCCACTGATATAGGTGTCAGCATCTACTTCTAGAAAACTAACTGGACCAGCTGTTATAAATGCAGTATTTACAAACTCCCCTTCTTATTACAGAACCGTAAACTATTAACAAAAATGTATCTAGAATACATACTAATTTTAGTTATGGATCTTTGTATGTGAATTGGTTTCTTTGATTACTTTTCCAATTGTCGATTTTGAATGAGGTGACGATCAATCGATCTATTCAGCGAGGCAGGAAGATGCGCCGTCGATTCTATTATTACTGTATCGTAATTTATCGGCGGGCCATTTCGTACCTCACTTAGAATCACTTTTCCCACGTACTTACAAACTTTTACTGGTTTAGGTAAAATCAGAAGTACGAACTCAGCAATTCCAAATCATCCAGTAGTCAGTGCACGACTGAGCCGGGGTGGAAAAGCACGTAACCAAGAATAACAGCTCGTATGAATTGAGAAACTTTTTCCAGATAATCTAAACCACAAGCACAAATTTAGCAACTCTCTAAACCGAAGCTTGAGTCGAGGCCTGTGCTATAACGCGACCAGCTTTTTATGGTGCTTTTTGGTCACACTGAACTTTGTGTTTAAGATATGTTTCTAGATTTAACAAATTCGTGTGTTGGGATTAGAGTGACATAATTCCTCGCGATCAAGAATACTGTTTAATTCTAGCTACAGTCACTTTTGTAGCAAAATATTCGGTCATCACAATCGAGTTGACGAGATAAAATTATAGTCTTAGCAAGTTCAGTAAAATAGTAGCCAAGCATAAGTATTCTGAATTGTTACAAATTAAAGTAATATTTATAAAACTGTCACTGAGTTTTGGTCATCACGCTGAACAGGAACAAATGTGTATTTTATTAGCTACGTACGAGAGTAGCGAGTAGGGTTGTCCTGCGGATACTGGCATGTATTTAGGCTTGTTATTCAACTGACAGCTAAATCTGTTACTACTGGTGATACCCCTAACTTATATGTGGCCACTAAATTCTAAAATTGCTACCGTTATGTTATAAAATAGTTTAATCAATAACTTTACCGCGGGATTAAGGACGTTGCGTCAGAACCGTGCGCGCACGCGCACACACACACACACACACACTAACTAAACATACTATACTTTATAGTTTAGTAGGGCATCTCAATATTGTACAATGAGCCTACAAACAACTAAGCGGGTCGGCGAGGTGGATAAACTTCATGAGTTCTTCTTGCAAATACTGCACGCACCTGTATCGCTCACGTGATTGAAACGAATTTCCCTGAACTCAATAACATTACGCTAAATTTAAACTGAAAACAAATTAAAATAAATATTTACTATAGCCTATATTATTGTTATATGTTTTTCTTTAACTAGGAACAGAGTTAGCTGTGTTTAAAAATACAGCGCTCTAAAAAACAGTAACATTTAATTTATCAAAAAGGCTTACAGCCTAACAAAATATACCAAAACAAACATATGAATTCACTTCACGATATAGGAACAAAAATTGAAGTGCAGGTTAAGTTATACACAGAAACACTACAAAACTTCAATCAGCTGCTAAATTAACAACACGTCTTATTTGCTCATATGATACAACTACCACAGAAATGTACTAACTTATTATTAAATGTAAAAACAATTTCGAATGTTGTTTCATTTTTTAAAATATAACTCAAAAATTGTGAGGAAATATTTTTACAGCTCATAAATGTTTTTTGCAAAGTTCTATTTGGAATTAGAAAAAATATGAATTTTATAGGTACCTAATTAAGCAAATACCAACTATTTGCACAACTTCACTCTTTGTATAAAAACGGGTGTTCTCTGAATCCTGCATGAAAGGGTACAGCGGGACAGGTTTAACTTATCCTGGAAGAGAAATTGGGGAAGAAGGAATAAATACTCAAACACATCTGTCAGTCAAGAGGCGGATGAATGAGCACTACGGACATGATTGTGAACAGAAAAATAACAGACAAAAGTGACCCAAACAAAATTGCTGACGCGAATTCGCGAAATTGAAAAAAAACTAGACTTCGTTATCAATTTAAAACTACGAACTTAGTAAACATGTATTTTTATTTATTTCTTTTAAAACCATGATTTATATTTCTATATTTAATTTTATCTATGCCATGTGACAGGGACTTTATCAAATAAACCTATGTGTACTAAAATAAATATATTTTTTTAAATTTTATCATAAAGATTTAATTTATTACCCTGAAGTAAATCAAGAATGTACTTAGGCTCATATTGAATTATTGCATATGTGCATGCAACTATTGGAAATTATAATATTTTATCAGTTACCTGGTTTATCCTTGAGTCAACCCCCCCCCTTTTAAAGTGGCTGGATCCGCCCAAGACGGGAAGTAAAAACAAGAACATTATATTTTGTACGTGGTTTTTTCACCTTCAATATGTTCGATGTTCACAGTTATTTTCGAATATGCACAGTTAGTGATTTCAAAAGACATGCCAAATATTAAAATCGGTTAGGAAGCATTCTAGATTCAGTTGTATATACAACTCTTACTTAGTTTTAATTATTGCATTAGTAGGCTATAGATATGGATGTCTGGAGTGAAATAAATAAGTTACAGTAAATAAAATTGAAGTTTCTAATGACCCTCAAAACGTGTCCTGGAGGTGCGCTTTTAAAAGAACCGGGTCGGAGTCTTACTGTAATGGCTGCAATTTGGCTCATTTCCCAATGAAAATTAGCTGGGAAATGTTGATCCAGGTACCAACATTGATTAAAATAAACTGTATCGGTAAAAAGGAAGACATACGTTTTGTCGATCATAATGAAAGTCCATAATTTATAGCATAAATTTTGTTCTGCTATAAAAACCTGGATATATAAGAGCGAGTATAAACAACCCTTGCTGCAATAAGTGGCTCAACAAGTGGAGTGCCAGTCTCCAAACACTCCAGTTAAGCCTTCCCCGTCGAATAACAACGTTCGACAGTGCAATATATACATTCCTGATACCAGCTGACATTTTCAAAAGTTATTGTTGGTCTTCACACAATAATATCTATTAAATTCAATAATTTTGTCCGTTATTTCACTACCTTCAACATGTCACATTTATTTGTGTTTAAACTCATTAAGTTTTTCTGGAGGTTACACATTCAGGGCCGCCCCCATTGGACGTTTACAAAGTGAAAATAAACATTTAGTTTTATTTACAGATTTTTAGATCAGTGCATTGCCATAATGCCTATAGTAATACACATAAAATCGTCAAAGCGGCTTCTATTTACTACTTATATTACAAAATACAAAAGGATCTTCCGTCATCCTGATTCTTCTCAACGTCCATACGTTATGCCAGTTAGACGAGGGATTCAGCGACAGTAACTGAGAAACCTTGACCTGCGCAGTTCAAACATGCAGCAGACTCAACAGTGCCTTATCCACATCGACCACCGAGCAGTCCACATTGGGGATTTTTCTTCCCAAAATGGAGAAATTTTAGTTTGCGGGCGAAAAAATACGGGTGAAAAAAAAACGGTGAGAAAAAGTATGGGGAATTTTGAAGTCCTGTCTTAACTAGATTAAGTTACTTTTCGTAAAGAAAGACCTGTTAGGTTTTTATTGATTCTATTTTAACTTTGGAACTGCAGACTACCTGAAATCCGGCGGCTGGAATTTCCCAACAATGCAACTATAAATCTCTTCACTATCCTTGTCCAATTAAAAACAAAAAACATGGGGTGCTTATAGGCTAATAGATAGTAGTAGTTATCTAATTTCATACGCCCCACGTTTTTTGTTTTTAATTGTACAAATATTTTAATATCTATAAAAATTAATTGTCACAAATTTTTAAGACAATCTGTGTGTGATTATGAATCTGTATAGGTTTATAAATCTCGATAGATTGATGGATTTATAAGAATTTATTTTATACTTTTTAGTCCATTTTAAAGATTTTTTTATTTATATAATTATTTTACTTTATCTCATGATTGTCGTCCGCCGAATGATTTGTTTCCGTAAAGTACTATTTCGTCTTTTCGTCTTCACTTTAGGCAGTCAGTTTTGAAGTACTGTAGCATATTTTGAAGTCTTATCTTGTCAGCGATCTATCTTGTGACTGGTAGATTTGAACATTTACGGGTACTAGCATCAGCTGATTCAGTGTTCATGTTATACAATCTTTACAATGACAACATCAGCAAAAAATACCGTAAAGGGGGAGGGAAGAACCTGAGCTTTCAAGTTAGATTGTGTGTTTATATCCCTATGACTACGAGCCTTTTGAATTTCGTTTCAAATTTTGCTAATAACATAGTGATTTTTGTCTGTTACGTTTACGTTATCAGTTATTTATTAGTCGTGGTCGACTCCTAACGTAACAGCTACACACGTTAGCAAAGATTAGGGTTAATCATTTCATATCTGTTGTGTGTTAGTAAAAGTTGTTGTATTATTAGCTACAGTTTTCTGCGCGACATCACACAAAATTTACATGATTACAAACTTACATTAAAGTAATGCAAAGCTATTACTGATTTTCATAATTAATAACAAATTATTTGAACGATTTATTATTAACCAGCTGTACCCGCCACGAGTTGCTGCGGCTCAGTCTTGTTCAGTTTAACATTGCGTTCGGAAACATTAAAATATTTAGTTTAGCGTGTGTTGCTTTACATCTAACAGATAACGCTGTAAAAAAAAAAAAAAAAAAAAATTAAACAGGCAGGCCTATATGAAAACGTGCACGTATTCGAAGCAACGTTGTATAAAAATTTCTAAGATATCGGTGAAGAATTTTCCGAGATTTAAGATTCTGAACAAACGAACACTTACATATTTATTTATAAAGATGGTCGTGCAATTTAGGCAATTACTGCCAATGGCCTAACATATGTTTTGAAATACTTATAATTCCAATCAACTCTCCTCTTAATTATGCCCTTAATTTTTACAAAAAATTGTTTTAAATTGCTACATTTTTCTTAGGTTTGGATTCAGACGCTTAAAACTGTCAAGTTTCATAATTTTCCGACTCAGTCTATTGTTTAGACAGTAAAGCATATTATCGGCAGACGGTCGAGCAAAAACATAAGGTTCCGTTATATGTATATACCAAGATATACAGTGAAGTGCATGTAGAGATTGTATAACATAATAGACGTCTATTTCAATTGTAAATATTAATATCATCTTCTGTTTCAATACAACCATTTGAATGGATAAACCAGCACAAAATCGCCATTATATCCCTTTGTTGTGACCCCAAGATGCCGAACTTCCGACTTGCCGTATACACGCTAAGCTATAAACATTTCGAACACAGTCTACAGTGAACGAGCGCGGTGCAGTTCGGTAGATGTAGCCTTCAAGACACGGGTAGTCAATACTTCAGTCACGTGGGCAGGTCATGTGATACGATATACAGTACTGTAATAACATGATTACGTCGTCTGTCGTGTTATTACTTCTAGCGTCTAAACGGTAAGTGAAGAATCGCAATTTACTATAATCGTAGTGTATAAATCGTAGACATATTAGCCTATAATCGAAATACCACTGATTGGTCGTGGCCGCTTTCCTAATCAAATTGGGAACAAACGCGGCTTTAAGAGTTGCTTAAACATTATTTTTAAAACTGAAAATCAACAACTTAGTTTCCCAAAATCAGCTTTATACAGTTTGCTTGAATTTTTGCCTCAAAGGCCTTTGTATTAAATTTAAGGAAGTTAGGCCTAAGTACGTAAATAATCGCAAACACCAACAGTCTCTGAAGGCGTCAGGTATTTTTAACTTTCTCCCTATACGAAGTGTATAAGAGACAATATGGTAATCGTCCAAGAAAAATCTGTTTTGTTGGATTCGTTTTTAGGCCCCTTTAGTAAAGAAAAATGTTTGCTGGAAACTGAATCGATCAAATTTTGCACATATATATTAAGCTATATTCGTAATTCAATCCTTTGTAACAAATTTTAAAAAATTACGTTCGCGTCAAATTATTATAACAATGATTTCGACAAAAATCCCATAACTGATTTTGTTACCACCAGATTTTGCTCTGATCGAAAATTCAGTGTATCGAATTTTGAAATTTAAAAAATGTATACTTCGGATGCAAATCGGAACACCCATAATAAACTGACCTTAGTACTTCATACACACAACCAAAAGTGATTTATTTAAATTTCGCAGAATATCTTATGTCAGCCTGAGAAAGTTTGTGTAGGCCTAATGTTTATACTTTCATAATAGGTTTTAAAAAATTTTTTCATTAACTTTCGGTAAATTAGTAATTCACTAAAGTTGGCCTAATTAAGACGTAAAATCAGCTGATTTTTTTCAAAATCAAATAAATCATTCATGGTTCAAGTAGTCTAATGAATCCGGTATTCATACATGAATCCGGTACGGCCAAAATTCGACAAACCACTACAAATCACACCGATTTCTGTTTTTTTGTTTTGTTTCTACAATTTGCGAACAAGATTTCCGAACATACATTTCGTTCAGTGTTTTTTTATAACATAATTAATATTTATCTGCAGTCTTTTTTTTATTTGAATGCATTTGCTACATCTTTAAATATGAAAAAAAATCTATTGTGAAATTATAGTTCCATCGTTAATTTTTGGTGACATTTCATCGGTATAAATTATTAGCATTTTCAAATTTCATCAATTTTATTGCAAAATTGAAAATATCAATATATTGTGCACATTTTAACGTTGATTACGATTGATAATAAAATTTTCAAAAAAGTAAGACAAAATATTATGAATTTTTCGCGGTCAAAGTTCATTTACATACTTTTAATCTATGACAGATTAAATTAACATAAGAATCTGTTAGCTTTCGTAACATTTCGTATTCAATTACTGTTAGGTTTGGGGTATTCGCGTTTATTGTTTCACGAATTTGCGATGTAGCCTAGCCAACTTATTTAGGCACGATTTAAACAAACTGCAGTGGCAAAGTTTAGCTTTTAGTATATGCGAAACGGAATAAAACCAAAAAGTCAACGGCAGCGCATAATAAATTACCAAAGTTGAAATTTCGTTTGCAGTGAATAATACAGGAGGCTGGGGGAGGGACGACATCGCGGTGTTGTGAGGTGGGAGGAAGCTATATATATATAGGCGGCAGTGTCATTTCGCTGTACTGAATAAACAACAGTGTTTAGTGCGGCCGAACAGCGGGTGAGTAGATGGCGCTGCCGTCGTCTTATAGATTATTTATCTCAGTAGCAGTCGCAAACTTTATACGTAAAATAAAATTTCAAGTCAGCAAACTATCGATCGATCATTTGTCGCGTATTTCGTTCCTAAACACAGTAGAGAATATTATTTTAAAATAGATTAATATTAGATTAATGTTTCTTTTCTCGAGTCCGTGTAAACATGTTTACGTTTGTCGTAAAGCATATACTCGCGTTTAAACTAGTCTGTCAGTTTGGTAGTTTTGTTACGTTAAATTCTGAATTAAGAAAAAAATATGGCGGTTACAAAAACATTTATTTTTCAAGAAGGGTTAAAATGGTAGGGGGTTGAAATAAGTTCAAGTGTGTTATGTTTGGTGTGATGTAAATGGGGAAACATAATTAAGAAGAATACGAACAATTTATTTAAACTAATAAACAATACGGCAGCTTCAATGTACAAAAAGGTTTATCATGCGACTTCCCTATAGGCCTAATTTGAAAATTATATAAAAAATGTTACTACTTTAAAAGTAATAACTATTAGTAAACTAGAACTGTAAAAGTTTTTATATTACACTAGATTTCATTTTGTGGTTTAAGGGTTTTAAGTCAGTATTCGTCTAACTGCATCAAAGTGTCCTTCTATATTTGAATGTTAAATACTTTTATTTAATAACAGAAGGGTTAATTTATTTTGACCAAATTTGTTTTGCAGAATACAGTGCGTCATTATGATTGTTTTAAAGAAATAGAATAATAATCTCGGTACACAACTGCTTCGCTGACGTAATGGAAGCGAATATGTATGCAATAAAATGTCATAAACAATGATCAACTTTTGTACCAAATTTTGAATCAAACTGGATCAAAATTGCGAACATAAATAGGTTATATGTAGGACGTTATATGTTTATTAGCTTCGCTCGGTAAAAGTCAAAGCATTTTTTTAAATCAAAAATTTGGGCGCGTGGAAAGAAAGAAACGAAGCGAGGCGTGGCCTAGCGACGGAACCAAACAAACATAGCCGAAAGACGTTCTTATATATGTTCTGTAACTACTAACCTTCTGTTTTCACGTAATATGTCCTCGGATATATGGTACTTGTACCAGTGGATCCCTTAATCCAAAAAAACCTGTAAAGGTAAAATATTTTCGAGGAAATCCTTAATAGTCTTAAGGAAAATATTAATTTTTCCTAAATAGCACAGAAATTGCTCGCTTAATATTATCGGATTTAAATATTACCATAACAGCGGCTCCAATATCTCATTTTTTTAATTAAAAATCTATTTAAAAAATGCTATTTAGCTTAAATGTTTTTTTTTTAAACAGGCCTGCAACATGGCAAAATTAAGTTTCAGCCTACGATTTCATCTCTGCGAGGTAAAAAATATATCTATAGCCTACTATAAAATACTTAAATCGAAATTATATTTAAACTGTACAATTTTACTAGAAATTACAATTTTACTAGCTCTACAATTGTGTAATTAACCATTTACACTGGTTAATTAAGGAAATTAATCATGATTCTGCGGAGATCTAGTGGCTAGGCCTCATTAGCGAGAAGTCTCGCGTTCATCCAGCACTGTATGTTTGTACTTAGCACTTTTAAGTAGTAGGTAATGATACTGTTTGAAAACTATAAAAACTGTACGGAAAATCAGTTTAAAAAAACTTTACTTTTTATACAAAGGAAAAACTATTACGCTGTGGTGATGCGGGATGGAGGTTAAGTTTCCCGAAACTGCTGATAAAGGGACAAGCTGTTCCTTTGATAATATGTATACTATTTCATCTGAGTTGTTTAAGCTTTACTGAGGAAATGTTCATTGTTATTGTTACTGTCACGATGAAAATAAAATAAAAAATAACCATATATATTATTTCTCGAGTGAACAACCCTTTTTCTCAGCACATACTATTCGTACAGACATAAATGGGGTACCTTTAGAAAGATTTTTTTAAACGGCTTCTGACATTGCAAAACGATTTTGCGCTAAAACTTAATGTTTTTGGAAAATTTTAACACAAAACAATGTCATAGGTAAAACGGGCATCATGGATGCGCATGCGCGGCATCACAAATCAGACACTATTTTGTATATTTTACGAAGCTAACTTATTAATCACGGATAGACAATCCCATTGCAAATGCCTCTTTTTTGCACAACATGCTTAGAACAATTTCAATATTTACTTAAAAGTCATTAAACTTATAGGTTATGTGGCCCTACTGACAGTCCCATATCCCTGCCCGTCGTACAAGCTGGGATAGGCATTTCGAATGCCAAACACATGTTTTGGACTCTGTTTTTACACAAATATATTTGTGATTTCTCTTTCCATCGTGCATTTATCCATTGTTAATACGGAGATCATAAAATACTAAGTATAATTAAAATGTCAAAATACAATTAGAGTTTATCAAGCACACCTTTTCAATTGACCTATTAAAATTGCGTTTGCTATCACTATAAACAAGTCGCAGGGACAAGCACTTCAAATAGCAGGATTGTATTTACCAAATGCCGTCTTTACTCATGGAAAAAGTATTTAACCTTTTCAAGGATAACTATTAATCTACTAACATGTGTGTATCCATTAAAGGAAATGAAATACATAAAGTACAAGAAGATTATATTCCTACGTCAAATATAGTTCACAACGAGGTATTGTAATGCCCTGTAAAAATTTTTACTAAAAAACAATTATCTGTATTGAAATTTATATACTACAAGGACTCATAAATTTGTGATTATTATTTTAAACCGATCGCTTTTCGATTTATTTTTTAAACATGTTTCCCTTCCTACCAACTACCGCCCTCACCCCAACAACTACTCTTATTCAAAAAGCTGTGTTTACTTAAAACTTTCATAGTGCGAAATTTCGCATGGGACCCCTGGTTGTCATTGTATTTTAATTGTTAATATTGAAATATTTAAATATTTGACCACGAAGATTATTGTAACTGTATTTTCATTGAAATGTTTGTTAAATACGTCGTTCAGTCAGCGTTATAAGTTGATTAAGCACTTCTAACGTAATTAAAAAAAACACACGGAAATTGTTTATTTAGTTTCGGATGCAGGTTATTTCCTCTTATCTTACAGTTTACGATTTGGATCCGAACCTGCAAATGGATTCAATAAATAATTTAACGTCACCTGCGTGGCCTGCATACATCTAATTTTCCATTAGGTTTGTAATTGGAAATTTTGAATGGCAACCTCGTACAACCAGGCACTCCACAGAGTGCGGTATTCTTCTATCCTTTCGTTCAGACCGTAAATTTATAATTCATCACAAACATCCTCGTTCAGCGAATGATTAACAACATTAACATAGCTCTACACAGAGAATTTGGTATTACTCAAATTTGTGTACGATAACTGACTTTAAATATCTATACAATAATGTGTTTTTCCGTATTCCAGACTATAGCCAAAACAGGATACCATGTTAAACCCACCGAGCTACTGTATAGTCACTATAAACACGTCTACAATTTGCGGTTTTAAAAATACTGACCGGCAGGCAAATTGCTATTTTGACCTACTAATTATTACTGGGTGAACATTGTGCTACAGTACACCTAATACAGTATAATTAATTGTAGGCTACTTACTATGTAATTAATTGTAATATTACAATTACAGTGAACATAACATTGAATTGTAATTATACTCTTAGTAGTTAAGGACGAAGAACAGCCGAAGTTGTTCTTAATAGTCAACATTCTAAAATCTTTAAAAATGTTTCAAAATAACTGAAGTGACTACTTCTTTACGTGGGGTATGTGTGTATGTTTTGCACGGGGGGAAACGTTCAGTTTGCCGTCACGGAACGCTCTAACACATCCATACGCGCACTCTAGTGATCGCGAGATTTTTTTTCTCCAGTGATTAAGAAATGTATTTTTAAAGTGAAAACTTATATGGTCGCGCCATTATACTACTTATCCAGTCCAACTTAATTATTTAGTAATCAGTTTTATGATATGTGTTAACTGTAAAATAGTGTCGTTTTAGTAATATTTTATACATCTTAATATAATATTATAAATTTGAAAGTTTATGTGTGTTTATTTGTTATTCAATCACGCATTAAGTACTGGACCGATTGAGATGAAATTTAGAATGAACATCTTTTTTTTTTGTATAGGCACACTGACTTGGATCGAATTCCAAACAACTTTCAAAATTTCGTCTGTGTCTGTGCCACGTAATTTGTAAGCACGATAACCAGAGAAAGGATCAATCGAATGACTTAAAATTTATAACACTAAGCAAAAACTGCTTGGAACAGAACGCCGGCTAGAGAAAATTATAGGAAAGTGAACATTTTCGAATGGGATTACGTAACGGTTACATCGAGTGAGGCATCAGATTTAAAGAAAACTTTGAGCTGGCTCCGAATATGAAATGGAAAAACTCTGGGTTTTTGAGTTCTTAAAGGACAAAAAGCCATATTTTTTTAATCTTTTGCTTGAATTTGAGTAAAACATTAAGGGTATTAAACATATCGAAAATTTTTATGCTACGAATGTGACACCTGATAGCCTATATATATATATATATATATATATATGTATGTATATATGTATGTATGTATGTATATATATATACACATACCATGATTGCATGTGTAATAGTGACATACATATCAGTAATTTTATAATTTACTTTTTAGACTGTATATGTTCTAAAATGTCTTAATAATCTCTGTTCGAAGAAAGTACTTCTACGGAGAGTATAGGGTATGAAATGGAAACACATTTCATAAAATTTATTGTTAAAAAGTTAGGTAAATAAGTTACTATTAGGTTTTTGGTCGCTTCTCAAATATCCATGCTGGCGAAAGCTGCAGGTACAGTCGTGTGTTTCTGCTCATCTGCAAGCAAGTTTCACGTGGCCTTAGAGGTCAACAGTAAAATACGCAAGTGCAACCAAAGCTGTTATATTTCTTGCTCCATTCCGGCTGTTATAAGTCGTACGCGTAGAAAACAGTCTGCTACGAACACCAGTGGCACAGATAGAAAAAATGTGTGAGTGTGAGGTCGAGTCCCCACTCTCTCACCACAACTGCCTCCTTTTCCTTCACTATCGCTGAGTAGTAACAGTTTGTACACTCAGATTGGCAGACTGTATCACTGGACTACTGGAGGGGAATTATCACTAAATTTCCGAACTTCTCTCCCGGCTTTTAAACAGCATATGCCTGCGAACCGAGTTCACAACCCGTCAACCAATACTCGCTTCTCATTGATTCGCAGTGCTCGCGTATCTCTGGTCTAATATACACTAGATTTATTACATTTCTGCCCAGGCATTACTGTCGGCGCATCTCCCGTAGTTTCATCCTGACAGGTGCGTCCTTTTTCTGATGTTGACAATGGAATCTGAGAAATTATGGTTCCCGTCATAATTTCGAGTGTAAATACAAGTCGAAAATCTTTCTTCGGCAGAACATCGAGGAGGATCATTCACTACAGTACAACTACATGGAAGCCTACCAACACGCGTAACAACTCTACAAGACGTCCGAACTTGCTGGGAGGAAATAGAATTCGGCCAACTTTAAAGGAGGAACGAACTTGTTTTACGTCACCAATCCGAACCGGAAGAGTGCCTCGCCAGCCCGCGACCGTCCGGAGCTTCTACTATTTCTCCCGGAGACTAGAACACAGCAGTAAGCCAAAATACTAAACGTGCAATCCCCAACTGTCATCGTAACACTTTCAACATTGTACTTAAGGTTATCGTAAAATGCAGACGGATAATAAAACGAATTTTATGATCCACTAATTAATACCTTTTTTTATTTTATTTTATTCTACAGCAGTAGAATGTTATAAAATTCCAATTATAACAGATTTTCACGTTTGATTACTTGTACGAGAAAGGCTTTTTCTTTCGTCGGCAACACACGAGTTACACATTAATTATATTGCAGTGAGTGGTCACCACTGTTATCCTATAAATAGTGGTTTTATGAATCATTATAAATGGCAGATAAGTACAGTTTTGCTGCCTGTTATAACTTTGTTTTAGTAGAAACTGGATATTTGTTTTTAGTTGCAATGAAAAATACGTTACACATTTTTTTAGCCTACTTTTATCGAAAAATGAGATATTAGTGACCTTCATGGTTTCAAGGTTTAGACCCAGACCCGAAACTTGCCGATCCTGACCTCTATATCACTTTGGGGGGGGTAGTTGAATTTGAATATAGTTATATATATATATATATATATATATATATATATATATATATATATATTAAATTTTTTTTATTTGACGTTTTACTATATGTTTTTTCAACCAATAATGACAATTAACAATAACACAAAAACATATTATTTTCTGAAATCTAGTTTTTAAAAAAGATTTTTTTTTCTGAACCTTGACCAAGTTCTCTTTAGACCTAGTATTTCTCGCTCAGTACTACTAATAAATAATAGATTGATAAAATAATTATACGTAACCACTAAGCAACTAAGCGGTGTTATCGAGTAGGACAAACTGACAAACAAATGAAGGTAGGCCATGTTGACGTTTGAGCAAAGCAAACTAATGCGCTGAGAATGATTTACGATGTGGCGTGATTAATCACCTCAAGGGTGCTGTGCTGCTCCCTGTACTGTGCAACTGCAACAACACCCAACAGCCATTGCACTACACTGATGTTCAGCGTTCATTGACACATTGATAGGGGAAGTCTACTTTTGGTTACGTTGTATATGCGGGGGGAGGGAGGTGTTAACATTGACATCATGTGGTATCAGATAGGGTCGCTATTATTGTTTATGGTGACGTGATGTGCTGACATTAAACAAACCGGAGGGAGAGTACGTAATGTAAATTTAAAATTAAAATGGTGCAAATTCAGGTCACTTAGAAAAATGAACTTTAGTTTGTTTTCAACATATATCATGTTTTAGGTGATGTTGGATTTTGTGTGATGGGAGTGATAAATCAAATCTATACTGATATAATAGTATATTTCGCGCGTCGCAAGTCTCATATTAAATTAATTATAATTAAAATTTCCTGTTTCCGTCCGGGATTGAACCGGGGACCTTGTGCGTGTGAGGCACGCGTGATAACCACTACACTAAGGAAACTACAAAGAAGATTAACATATGTAAATATATGAAATGAATTGTTAATTTGTATAAATATGTAAGTAAAAAAATAAGTTGTTTTATATTAATTCATAACTATCAGCTGATTTCATTGAACAGCTATGTTGAACAGGTTATGTTGTTAAAAACTAGCTACGTTAATTTGTCGTGTTTTCGAACAAATTATCGCAATTAAAATACAAAGGAAGAGAAAACTTTATGCATGATTTTTATTTTTGGTTCAATAAAAAAATTTAGTTTGAGGTGATTATACGGCTTTAAAATCACTAAAAATTGCTAAAATTGATAGTTTATTAAATATAATTTGACTGATTTTTTATATTTTGAATTTTTTTAAAATTTAGCCTAGATCAGTGCAAAATATACTAAAACTAAAATTTCTTCGATAAAATACACAATGTAAAGTGATTTTTTTTCTTCAAAAAGTAGCTGTTAGTAACCTAATTTTACACAAATTTACAAATACCACTTTATATTTCTTTGGCAACTGTTTAATAATACAGTATTATTAAAATAGTCTTTGGCAATTGCTACTAATGAAAGTCATAAAAAACTTTAAAAAATAGGGTTTTTTATATATACGGCATGGTACACATTACCACAGTGTGTTAGACGTAGGCCTGTTCCGATACTTTCAATACTAATTGGTACCGATATCGATATTGGTGTTTCGATAATATTACCGATACCAGCACTTAAATACTGAATGTTAATAACGGTCAAATTTGTGTTGCATTCTATTCACTTTGTGTTGATTACAATATCACTTTCACAAACAAAAATAAGAAGGACAAAACAAACAATAGAATACAGCAAAGTGTTGTCTGTTTACATGTTTCTTATCGCCATGTGTTATCTTTATCTAATAAATATCAATAACCATTTAACATTATTATGTGAACCCGGAGAACATCATTGTTTTTTTAATATACTTTGTTGCATTTGTACATTGCTGTATTAATTACGTGTGCATTTGGTTTTTTTCATTAGTAAAGTGGAATTTTCAAGAATTAGGTTCACAATAGTTAAACTCCTTAATAATCATTTTCAGAAGTTTAATTAATAATGATTATTGTTATAGTTTGTAGTACATATTTTGTCTTTTTAATAAATATACTGAATTTGTTGAATTTGTACATTTTTAAAGTATTAAATAAAATGTGTATTTATTTAGTTTTTTTCACATTGGTAAAATGTTAATTTTGCAAATTTTAGATGAAAATTCCTAAATTCATTAATTAAACTTTTTTTTATAAAACAGTTTTCAACCAATATTATAAATATTTATAATATAATATATTTAATTGTTATTATTGTTGGTGGAAATATTTTATTAAAACAAAACAAAGTTATTCAATATCACACATATAAAATTTGTATCTTTTGAGATATTCACACAAAATTTAACAAAGTTGTTTTGGATATAAGAATTTTAGGACAAATACTGTGGAGATGGTGGACCTTTCACAACCTCCTCCACCCTAAAATAGTTCCTTTTCTTAATTCAGTTGTATCATTAAAGCAAAAAAATTTATTTGTTCGTGTTCTTCAGCAATGTCTTCCTTTACGAGACCTAAAATTTCCCCACAAACACCCATGACCTCCAAAGAAATGAAGTGAACAAATTTAGACAGTGACATCGTTTTAGAAATAATCTGCAATTTGACACCCATCCCTGATAAGGATAACGGCAAGAAGGAATCCACAATGAAGCAGTCAAGGCCATAAAAGCAGTCTTGGAGTGCATGGAGCATTAAGAAGCAGGACTGGCCGAGATGCTACTTAAGAAGATGGTGAAGCAGCCGAAAATATTCTTTTTCAAAAAGAATTGCGATTAGCTAAATATTATTGTAACACAGGCTATAAGTAATTGGTGAATATTTTTTTCCTAAACGTTGATGGCAAACAGTGTCTGCGCACAGTAGGCACACCTACCATTACAATCATGAAATTGGGTGATCAATCAACAAATTGCAGTGTTACCACAAAAGGTGCTCACATGTGGTATTCTGGTTGTTTGAATTTCATGTTATTTTTCATGATTATAAGCCCAAGCAACTGAATTTCAAAATTGGAAATTTTCATTTTGAAAACTAGAAGCAGCATCCCACAAGCATTGAAGGGTAAACACAATTACAAAGGAATTAAAATATTCCTTTTGGCAAAATCGACCAAAAATTGGAAAAAACTGAGATTTGAATCTCAGTTTACCAAAATGCTCTATTAAAGATAACATACATGTATAATACATGTTTTCTTATTTCATGTGGTTGTGTCTTGTTTATACCTTTCAAGCCTATCAGCATAATAGTGTTAAAAGTTAGTAACTGCATTGTTGCAGATCATGATGTACCATTGTGTCTTCCTCTACCTATACAGTATTGTGCTCTTCCTCTCTCAATCTGTATTTACACATCCTGTGGCAGTTGCAGTTGGCAACCCTGATGCGGTAAGTTAAATTCTACTGTACCTGTATTCTTTTAGTTACATTTTAAAGGAAATATCAAAAAAATGTAATGAAAAAATCTTACTACAGCATCACTTTATGAAAACAGTGTTAAACAGAAAAAAAAGTTTTATATATTTAAAAAAACAAGTATATGCTCTTTATGCTATTATTAATTGTGTGAGCCGCCTCGGTGGCCTAGTTGATAGCGTACTGGGCTTTCACCCCGAGGAACCGGGTTCGATTCCCGGCCAGGGCTTGGCATTTTCATACGCTATAAATCATCCCATTGTCTGCATTAGCCCAAGTGTGCAAAAAAAAAGAAACAACATTAACTGTGCAATACTTAGAAACAATCTAGATCACCAACAATGCTGGTGGAAGTCTATTTTTTTTTTAACAGCTTCTATTAACAGTCTTTTAATTATTACAGATAATGGCCGACATAAGAAAGATCCCACAATGGCATTGCCTGCGCTACAGAAAATTTGACCTGAACAAGAGATGCAGAAACTACAGAGTGGTTAGAAGACAATAAGACCAAATATGACCACAACCACACCTGATCTCTTACCATTTAGACTAATTATTATTATTACTATTATAGGAGAGTTTTTATATTGTTTTTATATAAGTTGATCCTAAGCTAGTAAGATGTTTTACATCTAGATTTAGTTCCTCATAGTTTTAATTTCTTATATATACATAATGTATACGTAAAATCAGGAATGTATTGTGATAAGGTAAAATAGTGAATTAATTATAGAGTCTCGATTGGTTGAAAACAGTATGGAGACTATCATTAAATTATAGAAAACTATGATTAACCGTAATTACAACAAACGAAATTGTAAATACGTAAATCAAATTTGACCAATTTAAAGTAGAGTGCAGAAAATCTTCTACTAGGGACATAATGTGTTTCCTGTGAATATATAAGTTAATAAAAAACTTCGTAATTTGAAAGTAAAAAATTTTGGCTCACAAATTCAAATACAACAATCTATTTAAATGTAAATAATAGTACGAAAGATATTACTCAAGCCTTAACTAATATGATAAACAACTCTTAAAGATAACCTAAAATATGGCGACTATATTGGGAAAACCAATTACAGTGAAATAAAACAATAAACAAAAAATAACATTTTCCATTTAGCATTGCACTCAATTGCAAATAAAAAAAAAATACAACTTTGGTTAAAACCCAAGACGTCTCAATTAACTACATAAAATAACTGACTTCTTGTTCCGTACCAAATAGCATGGAAATAAAGGCAAATTTCAGGCAAGACTTACAGTAATGTTTTTTAAATTAGAAACAACAATTTGTCTACTGTGTATCCTAAAAGGTAAAACTAACATTCCATGTAATGTTCCATATTATCATTTTTCAAGCTGTATTTTATATTTATTCTTGAAATAGTGATTAAAAATTTGATTGTAACTTTGAACGTGAGTTGAATGTTCATAAGTAGAGGATTTACTGTAATATTTAAAGAAAATTTTTAAGTGTAGGAATAAAAAGTACACACTTACATAGAACCTGACCATTTCACAGTCTCGAAGCAGAAGCTTCACCCTACACTATTACCTAGTACAGCTTGTGCCTAACTATTATTTATCATAGATACAATGCTTCCTCCTTGTCACTTTCACATCGTATTAGTGTTCGGACACCACAATGTTCAAGAAAAGATATAGACACACAGACACACATCTACTAGGTGTTGTGTTGAGCCATGAATAGTATTATTTTACGAATCATTTCATATTTCCATAAATAATGAAACAGAATTTGTAGGAATCGCAAACTAGCAACACCCAGCTGTGTCTGGATTACTAATTTAATAGTGCTCATTAACTTCACATGACCCCTTGATAACAATATTGGATACAATTTTAACATCAATACTGATGAGTGAAAAGTACTGCAGTACCTATGTAACAGAATTTTTTTTAAGAAGATAAATGTCAGTTTAAAACTGTTGCATTACATTATTTAAAACAATGATAATACACATTCTTTTCAGACTAAAACAAGTAGGTATAAAGTATTTTATAAATTAGAGTTCATAACTTAATCTGTACAGATTTGATGGTACAAAGAAATAACTTGGCAGCTGCAGAAATGATTACAACGGACTCTCAATTATCCATAGCAATGGGTAGTGGAACATCATGGATAATCCACAAATAGATTAAAAATGTGTAGTAAACAGTAAAAACTCGACTTATATGAGTACAAACTTTATTTTATATTTAGAATTAACTAAAACTAACAGTTGTAGAATTAACTACAAACTAATAAAAAACTGCATCTTCTGAAGGTTATTTACAGTACTGTACTATATGTATCAAATTTAGGGAAGAAAGTAAAAAAATTGAAGATATTTATGTATAAGATTATTTTGTACTGTAGTATTTTCATACAGTGATTACAAAGTATTTATTGTTTTGAAATTTTGTAAATTAGACTATAGTTTTTTTTCAAAATAATCAACAAATTTCTTTTTGTATAATCAATGAACACACTTTTTCAACACGAAAATGTACTTTATGTAGCACATATTTTTCAGCCAGTGTTAATAGTCTTCCTATTCCTCAAAATATTGCAGCACTCTGTCAACATGATGTGTTACAGCTTTAGGAGTTATTTGCACCTGCACAGAACAGCTGCAGGTTTCTCCTTTTTATCTTCACTTTCTTCTTCGTTTTTTAAAATATAGTACTGCATACATTAAGCTTTAGACCTATGTTAGTATTTATTTACTGTACTGTATTGTAAAATTCAATAGTAGGCCTGTGTTAAAAAATATTACTTTTTTAATAAAAACAAATATTTGTTTTAGGACCCCGTGGATAATTGGGAGTCTACTGTATTTCACTAATGCCACATATAGTTATGTATATAAAAAAATAATCGCTATAGTGTTAATAGGTTTTCACATCAAACTTCAATGTTACATAATTCATTAACTAAGAAATCATTTTGTAAACCCCTTGGTTAGTATCACATAATTTTTTTTACACTTTGTGAAATGAGCATTAGGCCTATTATTTAATCGAGGGTTGGTAACTTAATCTATGAAACATAAGGGAAGAAATTCAAGAACAAAATACTACCTACTTTAAATCACCAGAAATTTATAAAAGACATATTTTTATAAATAGACTGGTCAAGCTATCGTAATCTAAGATAACTCTGATCTCATGCCTTGTCTTATGTATTCCTACACTTAGCATATCGCTATTTCTATCAAATTATATTATATTTTCTTTTACCAGAGTCATTAATTATAATTATCATGAAAATATTTATTAGTTTAGAATAAAATTATTTTTATTTATGTTTTTAGGAATAAAACAAGTAGAATTAAAAGACAATATTTATACAAATAATATATATTTAAAATGTAAAAAATGTATTTATATATAAATGCTATGCACTAAATATTATACAAATATAATTTTATAAATTTACTCTTAAGAAATTCAACATTCCAATAAACTATTCATATTATCTTATTAATAGTGAATCTTTTTGCCTTTTACTATATACATATTTTTTACATATCTGTAAAGCCATTACAGTTGATTTGTGTAATGTTTTCTGTTTTCTGAACCCGCCGAATTTAAGTTCATTCTGTCATTCGGTTTCTGAACGCAAGGAATGTTACAGCCAAAATTCATCGTCAAATTCAAAATGTTTTCAGTGAAAATGCAATGAATGGTGAAATGATGGGAAAGTGAATTAGGAAGTCAAGGATGATGGGAAGTGAGTGTTAGGAATGGTGGGAAGAAGGACGAACCAATTAAAAGTTGATGGAAAAATTTGTGAGGACAGTTCACAATGACAATGCTTTCTTATTTACAAAAATTTCACAATCTCTTTTGCATAAGATGCTTCAGACTGTTTAGGCTATCACAAGCTGTGTTACTGCTAGGTTCGAAAAAGGCCTACTGATGTCCTCAAATCTCAGACACTTGGTAATGCGTTAACATTTCTTAGTATAATATGAGACAGTGGACTTTTTAAACCACATCGTGATTGGTGACAAAACCCTGTCATGTTACCCTGGAATTAAAACAGCAGCCAATGGAGTGGAGTCAAAAAGTTAAAAATGACCAAAATAGTGCCAAACAACAAGCAGAAGAATACCCTAGACTTTTACATAAGCTTCTTTGAGAGAATTTTACATAAGCTTAAATCATTGGCAGTTCAGACATCAGAGAGGACAGACTATAATGTGCTCCAGAAAAATAATTTAAACAGTAAAAATTTAGTGTTAGAAAAGCTGAAGTGAAAAGAATTGACTATATATCACCTTTCAGAAAAAATCTATCCTATATAGTCTGAGATTAGTCTTGTCTACAATACTGATGAAATATACCGAAATGTGTAACAGTGAGATGTTATAATTTCAATTTATAAAATTCTAAACTATAAAATTATTATCAATCAATTGCTAAGAAACAATTACCTACCAATTTCATTAAAAAATCCCAGAACCAAAATTCTTAAAAATCTCATCCAAATATTCTCAACCTACTTGAATGTTTAGGCTCCTTCAGAGATATGACCTTGCTCTTTGATAAATTATAATTTTAAGTTATTGTTGTCAAAAAAAAAAGTTTCTTGAATATGAAAAGTTTCATGGGCTCTTACTTCCCATGAAACAAATATTGTATATTTCATCTCATATAATTTATGTTTTGTTACGTCTGTAACAGATTTTAGAATAATAACAAATTTAAATAAATAAACGAAGATAATAAACTATTGATAATTACCATTACAAGTGAATAAATATGAATAGAATTTGCCCATTGCAATACTGCAAGTAGCTGTTAGTCTATTATTACAAGGCTCACTCACCTGTTTCACCACTTCACCGCCAAGCACACCAAATTGTGTGTGTCTCACTGTACTATCCACTTTCTGCACTGTTGTGTTGGTCTCCTTAGCCACAAGGATGCTGAATGGAGTTGCAGGGGCATCGCTCTCCATCACATTGGTCATTTGTTTCTCATCCATACCTTCACCTTCTAAATCTACGAACAGAAGCTCCTGAAATAACAGATAGTAGTTATTTTAAATTGTGTGTCATTTTTTAAACTGTACTAAGTGAACTATCTGGAATACCTCTATTATGCTACCTAAATTATGCCTCAGCTGCTAAACAAAATGCTTCAAGAATTCGCTTACAAAATCAAACTGTGAACTAGTGGAACAACTGTTTTAGAAAACTTGTTTAAATCTGGACAAGAAAATATCAACGAAGAATATGATTTCATTTTTCTAGATTTACTTATTGTTGGAGGCTGAAGAAAACTTCTAACCACCCGAATGCTCACTGCAAAGAATTATAAGGTACTTTACTTCATTCGATGAATTAACATGTGTTGCCTATATTCAATCCAATAACTAATACAGTTAAGTCTCATAAAGCAAATGTTCCACAATAATCTTGAAACACGTTGCTTTACACAATTACACCACAAGTTGTCTAATATTGTAACTTCACTTATGACGAGTCATTTTTGGTCAGTTGCATTTTAAAAAAATCAAAATATTTCAGGTAAACATTCTTAAGTACAACAAGTAGGTCTGTAAGGTGTAAATTATCGATACACAGGTTGTTGAATATTGTTACCAGTTTATTTATTTTGAACAAAAAAAAATTATTATTAATAAAAGAAGTTGAATCAAAAAACAATTACATTGATTAAAGTTAAAAAATAAAAATATAGCAAGTAAATATGATTATGCCGTACTAAATTATAACAAAGACAAATTTAGTTGACCTTGAATACTACCATAAAAAAAAATTACTGGCTGTGACCACTATTAGATTAAAGCACAAAGTTATTAATATTTAGGAATATAAACTTGTTATATTTATTTTTTAAATGTTTTCACACTATACTGCCTGACACAATATCACCACCCCCTTGTGTTTGCTAAGTTTATAATTTTGTTTGAAGAAAGTTTTCTAATCAAAGAACAATTTCACTCCTTATTAGTAGTTCACTTTGTATTGTTTACAACACTCAGACAACTCAATTTACAGAATGTTCAACTTAGTTAATTACTATTATGCAACCTTTCTTTGTCTTTGTTGCAAGTTTTGGGCCTGCACACGCACACGCACTTTTTTAACTGAAAATGTCTATCAAAACACTTTAAAACTACTTTATTGTAACTTTGAATAATGCTTGACATGAAAAACTTGTAATTATTGAAATTCTTCAACAACTTCTGCTGGTACACAGGTGAAGCTTACCCAGAAGACTGAAGATGCTAGGTCCTTTCCTGTTTTTCCACAATTTATTCTTCCCTTTCCTGATTGGTTGAAACATTCTATTCGCTAAAACCCTTTAAACTTTTTCTTAATATGTTGCTTAGTTTACTGCCAACTTTTTAAAACAAAAATAATTTCTTAAATTTCTTGACTAAAACTTAATTTTCTACTTTCATGATACATCCACAATGCAAACGAGTTCCGAGCTTGATTCAGATTTAGATTACTCACTGTTGTTTTTTCTATAACCAACAAATGAGAGGTAATCACATTGAACGCAAGTTTAGAAATCAGTCATGAACACTGAATTGTCAAAATAACTTACTTTCTGGATGTACCACAAATTTAAGATGCAACCATAAAAGTTATATTACATTTTGGAAACTGTTACACCTCGCATGCAGAAGAACTGGTGTATGTAGAACCAGTGTATGGCCCATAATGCTGTCAATCATTGAATTGATAGTGTAGACATAAAACATAATTATGTTTTATTCAAGGAAGCTTATTTACGATTTCCTTTAACAAAAAGTATATCCTTACAATAATATAAATTCATCAACCGACTTAAAAATATAGAGTAGATGCATAAATGTAAATATATAACTATAATCGTGAAACCACAATATTTACCTGACTAGAATCTATATAATGTAACTGTGAATGGACAAGCCATGGCATCCTGCACTGGTGTAAAGGCTGAGTTCGAGGCACAAAGATTGCTGCCAGAGCTACAGTGTCATTATAACATAAGTCTTTACGTTCATACACAGGCTGTGGTGAAGATGGTATGAACACAAACACTGAAACATTTAATGTGCGTTCAAACTATATGGACAAGAACATTAAACAGACTTTTAAAATTTTAAGCAATAATTAAATTATGACAATTTTTTGTATTTAATTTAATTTTCCTAATGTCACTTATATTTGTTCTTGTTAATTGTACATCTGTAGTGGTGCCTTGTTGTATTGCAGTACCTGATACAAATGGTATTAGTTTCTGGGCATTATAATGTTTTGTTGATCTATGTTTAATGTCAAAAGTCAATTTATGTTTCAAGAAGTTAATCTATAGTGATGGCTGCTTGTCTTTGTCACTTGGAGGAGGTCATTTATCCAATTAATACAATCACAAGTAGTCATTTGAAGTTCAGTTATTTCAGTTTTTTTAAATAATTTATCTTATATCAAGGATGAACAACCACTGGTATATACACTACAAACATGAAGCAGAAACTAAATATTTTTAATAAAACTGTCCTCCACATTTGTTTAAAAAAAGAAAATTTGATGTTGGTTTTACATTGCTGTTTTCAATATTCCAAATTCTAAAAACATTATGATATCCATTTCCCTCTTCTTACATCCATTCCAATAAAAAAATCTATTATGTACTTTCTCTCTCAACAAATAGTGTTCATACTGTACTAATTTTTGTGCACAGTTTTATTTTTTACAAGTTTAAGATTTAATAAATACATTTGTATGCAAAAACCAAACAAATTTTTGATCAGATTATACAAGAATTGTCTTAAAAAAATATTTTACAAAATGTTATTTTTTAAATTAATATACATAATTGGTTATGTTTTACATTGGTTAAATGTAAGCTGTTATTACTTACATTTATTGCTTCTGGTAAAGACAGCCATGTAAGGGCTTGCTAAATCTACAGTGAGCATACTGACTTCTAGTGGTACACTCCAAAGTACAGTCAAAGTCAAAATATTCCATACATGAAGCTGTGTTGAGTTTGTTGTCACTACAAGATGGCTGCACTCTTTTTGTCCAAACTCTACAAACCTGCCAAAACAAAGCACAAGAAAATTAATGAGGACTAAATTTTAAATATTTCAGATAATGGAACCCAATTGTTAAAATTAGTTTCCTATACTAGTGCTCAAATTTCAAATATATTTCAGTAGAACCTTCATTAACCGAAACAAGGGGAAGGGTGCAGAGGTGGTTTCAGATAACAAAATTTTGTATAAAAATGTATGCTGTTTTCCACATTATTAGATAAATTAAATTGAAGCAATGTTTAATTTTTACAAAGATATTTAATATTTACAGTAATGTTAATACATTTACAGTAAAACATATGAAGTATTTGTAGAAAGATATATAAAAATTAATTTAAAATCAATTGTTTTTTTCAATTTTTGCTGCAGTGAAAAGTCACCCAAGGTGAAGTCTATGACACTAACCTAATGGTGTATCAAACAGAGCCCTGGGATACCTGGTAACCTCCCAGTATACCTTAGACTTACCCATGCATGAAGGGCTCTGTGTAAACAGACATAATTTTCCTAACTACTCATGTTTCCAAGAGTAAATTATAAATAGAATGAGCAGGAACTCACTGTGAGGAGGAGAAATTGAAAGGCAGTAATCATCTGCAAATACCTCAATAATTAATTGGGTTGAGTTACCCACCTTGAATCCTCTCCAAATCCTAAACTTTATGAAGAGACTAGTACTACAGAAGGCGCTGTAACTGACAAACTCACTAATACAGAAAGGGCACAATACATCTACAAGGTCGCAGTGTAATAGTAATACAGTCAACCTTGGATATAACGTGGTTGAAGGAACGAAATGTATATGAGCGCTATAAACGAGATAGCATTGTAACTGAGTTTATAGTAAACAAATTTGTAATACTGTATGTAGCGAAAGAAAAGCATACTTTGTACTGTATACCTAGTTAATGACTATTTTATTATAATTTATTACACATATTACGTATTACATATATGCAGTAGTTTGATTTAATTTTCTCTGTAGAACTCCATATGCCACGAACTGTTAAACCAGCCAACCCCAATTTTCGACATACATTGATTTGTTTTTTTCGCCTTTCTCTAAGCACGCGATCACTTCAAGTTTTAACCCAAATGATAAAGCTTTTATTTTTGCCATGATGTATGCAACAAAACTGAAAAGTAACGAACATGGACAATCACACTGCTATAGTACAGTCTATGTATACATGGAAAACATGTTGAGGGTTCGTAAGATTGAACCTCCCCCCCCACTAAAGCTTACAGAGTGTGTGTGTGTGTGTGTGTGTGTGTGTGTGTGTGTGTGTGTGTGTGTGTGTGAGAGAGAGAGAGAGAGAGAGAGAGAGAGAACACTTTTGTGGGAATGAAAAATGTACATTGTTTGTTTAGCCTGTAACAAAATTCTAAGAAAGGAACAGTTTCTATTCCTTAACCTTTATTCTCAAAATAGAACACAAATTGTAATTAAGTGAGACTTAATTGTAAACTGTGACTATAGGTCAGCAGTTTAGAAAACTGCTAAGAGCACTTTGTGGAATGAGAAAAAAAATGTGCGAGTGAGAGGTCAAGTACCCACTCGGTCACCATACTCCTCTCATTTTCCTTCACTATCGTCGAGTAGTACCAGTTTGTAGGCTTAGATTGGCTGACTCTATGTCCCTTAACTGTTTGAGGGAGCTGGAGGGGAATTCTCCTACATAAACGAAAAATTCTCACACAGACCGTTTACTAAGTGGCTGGACTATAACAGCAGCGTAACAGCGTTGTATCCAAGTTCACAAAGTATTGTAACTGAGCCTAAAATACATATACACTTAATATAGAATATTGGGGACATTATGAAAATAATGCTATAACCGAGTTAGCTTTCTAACTGAGGGCATTATAATCAAGGTTGACTGTATTAGAAAGCCATACATTCATTCATTCATTTATGCTAGTAGGTAAATTTAAAAGGAAAATTACAGTTTTTAACAAAATATATTTGGCACCAGATTAACTAAATTTGATGGTACAAAGGCCCTTTTAGATGAGCTGACATAGGTGAGTTGATTTATGGGCCAAAGATCATTCCCACCTATTGCTGGTGTTTTGTCAGAGTTAAGAGATTATATATATATATATATATATATATATATATATATATATATATATATATCAGTAGCATATTTTAGGGTGCTTAATAAAACCAAAAATATGTTAAGTACAAAGGTAAAATTTAATTAACAAAACTAAAAAAAGTTTATTCAGTACATAGTCCCTGTAATTTAAAATAATATACAATAATGTAATCCAATGTACTATTTTAAACTGTCTATTAATGATGCAATATAACAGTGAATGCCTAGTAAAAATGATTCCTTTACTATTTTTAAGTATTATTTTTATTATAAACACAGTAAATTACATAGAATTTACAAGGGAATGACAAAAAAAAAATTTTTCAATAAAATTATAAAAGTTTGTTTTGGATAAAAGCTGGAACTTCGAAAAACAAGTTCTGGATTATCGAATCTCTAGTATAAATATATTTAACTAAAAAATTTATTTAAAATATGATAGATATTCAAACACTGTTTTAACTATCGACCGAAATAATTATTTGCAACTTTCTGCAGGGATGTCATATGATGGTAACAAAATATACAATTTGCTTCTACAATTATTGGTACAGTAATAAAAATTATTTGTTGGTGAATAATTTTTAAAAATTATTATTATTGTTTTCAGATATCCCAAAATTTAACAAAAATTTAAATCCTGGAATGCAGATATTATCTATAGATAAACCTAACTTCCATAATTTGTACACATTTGTAGAAGCATATGTTTTGAGCATATGTTTTCAGTACTAGTACTGACACAACTAAGATTTTTTGGTCATCATAAAACTACAGTTATGAAATTTTCAATAGAATGAGGATTCACATCACACAAAATTGTCCATCACCTAACAATTTTTAAAAAAAACATCACAACCAGTGAACACCCCATTTTGTTTTTAAAATATCAGTCTCAATAAAATTATCAAACATAAAAATAAAGTTTGGAAAACATAACTAATATCTAGAGAATTTAATTAAAACTTTAAATACACTTTTAGGTATTATTAGCTATAGTTGTTACATTACTTTTTCAAAAATCTTAAAACCATACTTTGAAACTAAAATGTATTAATGCAAAGCTTGGATATTGTATTTTCCAATAGTTTACAACACAAAATTCTTTTACTATTATATTACCTGAGGTTGTTGTTATCCCGAGTTAATGTGGTTTTCATTTGGTTTGTATCTACATCCCAAATTGTCAATGTAGGCCCGAATATAACTCCTAGAAGTGATCCGTCTGAGGAGAACCCCGCAGAAACAGCAATGTTGTCCCGATAGAATCCCACACTATCACAAATCCATCTAACACCGTCTTCTGTAAGCAATGATAGGTATGGTAATTCATTATTACAATTCCCCATTTTCCCCTTCCAAAAATTTCTATGATCAATTTCTCTGAGAATTTTCATGATTTGTCACTAGCTGCTGCAAATAAATATCACAAAATTAATTTCAGAAAATTAAATTTCTTTCATAACACACACATGCACATACACTCAAAATAATAGATTTTGTCATATTTTTATCACACAAGAAGTACATAATTCAATTCAAAATATAAAAATAAAAATATGTTATAATTTGAAGTAAAATTTAAATAAATAAACTATGGCTGCATCAGGTTTGACTTTGTTCTTTCAATAAATCACATACGGAAATCTACCTATAATTCAAATATGCCCTGCAGAGGGGTGGTTGCAGACTAGCTGCACTTATTGAGAAGATTTAGACTTCATGGTACCCGAGTCTAAACACACACACACACAACACTACATTTACAACTTACACACTTTATACTCACAATTACATTTAGGGAGGCGATAATAACCTCAATGTGCTTTTCACCTTAAAACAAAATAATAAAAATAATAATTAAAATATGGCACACTAAATTAAATATATTGTCATATATGATCAATATGTCTAAGAAATATGTCAACATTATTTTATAAAATTATGTTTACTATATGAGAAGCTACTCAAAACCGGTTCCGGGAATTTAAATTCCATGCACAAACAGTTTCTGGTATGACCTGATGCTGGTAGAGTGGGTGAACTGTTTGAATTAGTGCCAACAGCCGACAATGACAGGCTGCATTCTTGAGTTTTGTGTGTTTGTGTAGCATTTTTTTAGTTACAGCGACTTTTTAAACTTGTGTAAATGGCAGATTTTACGAGCCAAAGAACCTGTATCAAATTTTGTTTTTGCTTCAACCTAAAAAACTGTTGCAGAAACCCAATGCATGCTTGTGGAATTATTTGGTGATAATACCATAAGTCAATCTAAAACTTTTTGTAGTACAAACTCTTCAAGGATGGATGAATATATGCTGACAACAATGAGCGCTCAGAACGACCGTAGACAAGAACAATACTGGAAAATATAATAAAAATATGACAGGCTACTCTTGCAGACTACAATTTATGATTTTTACGCAACCATAGGCATGTCGTACAGGTACATGCAAACCATCTTGTGAGACAATTCGGGATGAGACACATTGTAGCAAAATTTGTACTAAGACTGCTGACCAGTGATCAAAAAGATTATAGTGTAGCTGTCTGCACTGAACTGAAAACTGCAGCAAAAGATGACCCTCAACTTTATCTCCAATGTTGTAACTGGTGATAAGACATTGATTTATGATTATGACCTTGAAACTAAGCAGCAGTCATCACAGTGGAAGTTACCATCTTTACTGTGGCCACTGACATGCATTCCAGGGATGCATGGAATCATTGAAAAAATGCTAGGATCACTGTTTCCATGTCCAAGCATGGAATACTTAAGCATGGAATAAATACTTTAAGAAGTTATAATTATGGTAAACAATTTTATTTTTATAAGGAAAACTTTTGGGTAGCACCTCGTATATTTCTTTTATTGCTCTATTTTTCTCTTTTTAAAAAAACTATATTTTTTTAGAAAAACCTTCTTTAATATCTTTTATGCAAAAGCTGCAGAACTGCATATGAAGCAATCTTTTAAAGTTATATTTAGTTGGTTGGAAGAATGATCATTAATTTTGTACTTAAGTTAAGACTTACTATAAACTGAGCCATTATCAGTCGGTGTCCATAACCTAAACTTCTTATCACTGCCCGTTGTGACCACCAAGTAATCATTGGCAACTTCACTGTCACTCTGAGGTGGCTGGAACTTTACACAGCTCACAGGGCCATAATGAGACAACTCCATGCATGTGTTCAAACTGAATCTGCAAAATACAATTTTAGCAACATATTTTCTTACATTTATGTACTTAAATTATTTAGAACACAAAAGCCACCATACACATTGAATTTTATTAAGCCAATTTTAAAGATATTTTAAATTTTATATAAAAGAGCTAATCTTTTTTGATCTGTTATGTTTTTGACCTTTAAAAACCGCTGATCATTTTAAAAAAATCATAAAAATGATAAAAAGAAGCTTAAAAATCTTTCTTCTAAAATACAGATCATAGCATTTGATCAATTTAATAAAATTAAGAAATAACCATAGGTTTTTTTATTAATTTGTTAATGACATATTTCAATTTTTGAATAATAAATTTCTACTAATACAGTATCCTGTGGTTTTACATGTTTTGTAAACAGTATCCTGTGGTATCCTGTAGTTTGGCATGACTTTCAAATCGGATCACTTAGTACAAAGATTACTCATTTCTTTTTTATATGTGCAGTTTAGAACCATAAATATCAGTTCACTATATAACCAGAGTTCACTTACACTCATATTTTACTTGAATGAAGAGTAAAATTCTTTCAAACAATAATTAATTAGTTTAATTTCAATAAATTAATTTACTCTATCGCAGTAGTTCTTAACCTTTTGTCTTTGCTTACCACTTACTGCACTAAATCGCTGTTAAATTAATGTATACTCCCATTAAGATTTGAATCAAAATCAATTTATTATACTGATATCACACACACATGCACACGCGCACACGCACACACACACACACACAGCCCACAAGGGGTGCAGACTAGCTGCACCTACTGAGAGGATTTAATGTCCCTCACAGTACCCAATTCTAACAAACACTTATACTTACAACACTACACTTACGACTTTAACACTTTACACTCACACTTACATTTAGGGAGGTGATAATATCCACAATGTGCTTTTCGCCTTAATAATAAATAAATAAATAAATATACTACGGGTCTGTGAACCAAATTTTTTGAGTTTGGGTCGGGTTTTTTTTTGGCGCTCAGGTTTTTCGGGTCGGGTTGGGCAAAACGGTTAAATGGGGAACCCATCACATTTTTTCCTAGACCTGAGTTAAAACAAAAATCAGAATTAAAATGTTCTTCATTTCATATTTAATCCTTTGACCACTACTAGTTGATATAATCAGCTTTTAAACGACGTTTGAATACTGCCACGGGCCGATTACATTGGCAGGCAAAAGTTCTGTGAATACAGTAGGCCTACAGCTACATGTTAATATAATACGGGCTTTGTTGGTCTGACTGAATATCTCCACGTGTCGATGTAATACGGGCTCTATTGGTCTAATTGAATACTGCCATGGGCTGATTACATCGGCGCGCAAAAGTTGTGCTTATTAACACCGTCACAGATCGATGCAATACGGGCCCTGTTGGCTACGGGTTCAATACCGCCAATCTGTGTGTTACTGGTTAGTCAAAACCACGATTGTAAATGTGGATAAATAAATTGTCTCCAGCACCCAAATAATATCCAAATAAAAAAATGATGGTAAAATCGAATTTCTCATTTACAAACATAGTGTTAAGTATTTTAATTTGATTTTTGTCTGAAAAAAATATGACATTTTTAATTTAGTGACATAATTATGAAACAATACCATTCTGAAAAAAGGACACCTGCAGATTCTTTGAACTGATTGTGTACTGTTGTTAATCACATTCATGTATTTATTTGACAAGGCAGTGTGTTGATCCGGCAAGACAAGGAAACTATATTTGTGAACAATATATAGTCCATTTGGTCCCTTCTAGTTGTAGCAGCACAATAACAAATATAACTAACTGATAATATTGCGCTCACTGATGAGCCAACAAGAGTTGGCTTTACGGATTAATACTAATACAATATGATTGTAAGTGGTTAGACACTTGACATTCGATAATGAAATTATTTTTTGTATATATTATTTGTCTATTAAATATTTTAATATGAAAACATGTATGCATATTGCGTAAAATATTGCCTAAAAATAAAAGTTAATATTTACTTGGCCCGACCTGTCTTTGACCCGAATTGTAAACTTAGCCCGAAATGAGGTCGGATTTTTCAATTGGCCCAACCCGACCCATAAAATTTGGGGCCCCACAGACCCCTAATATATACACACAAGTTACATACACACAAAATATATAAAACAATTTTTTTTTAATCATGCTTCTATTTAACTTAGTGTGCTAAAAAATTTTGAAATTATTTATTCATCACTCTCCAAATAAAAGGCTGGCACATGCAGAATACTTTACAGTGTAAAAGATAGAATAATTTAGATGATAGTTATGAAAAAGCACCAATGTTTTCACTTTCCAGTTTATGAATGCCATAAATGTACTAGTTTTTTTTTATGTTCTTAGTAAACTTTGTATTAAACATGAGCATGGTTTCTTAAGAAAGTACTTTACTAATGATTAATTTTCCGTCACTATTGCAGCATGGAGGAGAGCCTATTGCTGTTATTCTGTGCAGATTGTATTGGGCCAGCATAGCCACTAGGTATGTACCTCTGGGGTGGAAAGCGGCCCGTGTAGTCTTTATTCCTAAACCGGGGCGAGCATCTTATGCTGACCCTAAGGCTTTTAGGCCAATCAGTCTGACTTCGTTCTTTCTGAAGACATTAGAGAAATTGATAGATAGATATGTCAGAGGGGTCATGATTCCTCTACATGTCAGTCAATATGCCTACCAATCAGGGAAAGGTTGTGAGAGTGCACTTCATAATTTGGTTCACAGATTGGAAGGGACTCTAGAAACCAAAGAATACGCCCTCAGTGTCTTTCTAGATATTGAGGGAGCTTTTGACAATGCTTCACATGCTTCAATTTTTTTTTCCGGCGAAAAACCGTTAAGGTTATTATCGCCGAGGCATGATATTAATAAAATAAAATTTAGGGGTATCATGAAATAAAAATTAGCAGTAATTGAAAACAATATACAATAACAATTATAAATACTATTCCTAAAACTAGTTAACAATAAAATATAACTCTAATAAATAAATAAATAAAACTAAACAACAAGGAAAACAAAGCAAACAATAACAAATTCAGATAAATAAATAGCCACAAATATACAACTTATTGCAGGGCTGTAAAGAGGCCCTGCAATATTATTTTAAGTTAAATTTTATTTAACAAATTCAGATGATGAAAGAATTTCAGTGTCCGATCAATGGCCGAGACACTATCTCCCAACGTCCTCTGCATACTATTCCCCAGACCACATAAAGCCGCCTTGGTGGCCTAGTTGATAGCGTATTGGGCTTTCACCCTGAGGACCTGGGTTCGATTCCCGGCCAGGGCTTGGCATTTTCATATGCTATAAATCATCCCATCGTCTGCTTTAGCCCAAGTGTGCACAATAGTCGGACGTTAAACACCAAAAAAAAAAGGGAAAAAAAGAAGACATGTTGCATGGGAGGTCAGTTCTAGCTAAAGCTCTAGGAGAAGAGATGGAGGTGGAGGTTGTCAGAGGCTGTCCACAGGGGGGTGTTTTGTCCCCTCTCTTATGGAACCTGGTGGTGGACTCAGTCCTGAATCTTCTCTTGTCAGAGAGATGCTATACCCATGGAAATGCCGACGATTTAGTGGTGCTAATCCAGGGGAGGTATGGTAACACAGTGGTAGATCTCATGAAGAGAGCCTTATCACTGGTGGAAACCTGGTGTAGTCAGGAGAACCTAGGGGTTAATCCCAGGAAAACTACTCTGGTCCCTTTTACTAGAAAGAGGATTACTCCGCATTTAGGAAAACTCAAGCTCTTTGGGGAGACAATTCCAGTTGCAAACGAGGTGAAGTATCTAGGCTTGATGTTGGACATTAAGTTAACCTGGAATGCTCATCTGGGGCGCATCATGGGGAAAGCCAATAAGTCTTTAATGGCAGTTAGAAGAATGGTTGGCAAAACATAGGGACTGAGACCAGGAATGATGAAGTTTATCTATACTGGGATCATTAGACCATTGGTGTGCTATGGTGCTGTAGTGTAGTGGACTAAGGTCGAGCAGAGTGGGGCCAGAGGGTCTCTGACTAAGTTGCAGAGGTTGGCCTGCCTGTGCATCACTGGCTGTATGGAACACTGCGCCAACGGCAGCCATGGAGATCATTCTTGGATTTCCCCCTATTGACCTTTTTGTCATGGGGGAGGCACGTAAAGCAGCTTACAGACTGCAGGGTGGTGGTGGCTGGCGGCCCTCTATTTATGGGTATGCTAGAATCACAGACAAGATCTTTGACCCAATCTTAATGATGGGGACTGATTAGATGGTTAAACGGCACATAGTATCTAGACCCTTTGATGTCAACTTGGCCTTTGAGGGGAGAGATCGTGTGTTGGAAAAACCTGGAGACATAGTATGGTATACAGATGGCTCCCAGACAAAGGCAGGCACCACAGGTCTGTATGGCTGTGGTGTATTGTCTGAGGTGTATGGTCTGGGGTGTATGGTCTGAGACCGGGGTTAAAGAAAGTAATTACCCTGGGACAGCATACAACAGTATTTCAGGTTGAAGTGATGGCCATTAATGACTGTGTTCGGAAGAACTTGGATCAGGGCTTAAAAAGGCACATATTCATATTCATACCGATAGTCAGGCAGCAATAAAAGCACTTGTGGGACCCATAATAAAGTCCAAGCTGGTCTGGGAGTGTTGGAAGAACCTTGATGTTCTGTCCCAGGATAACCGGGTAACTCTTCACTGGGTTCCGGGGCATAGGAGAGTTGAGGGTAATGAGGAGGCAGACCAACTGGCTGGACTTGGATCTGCATCTGAGTTTATCAGACCTGAGCCGGCTTTAGGGATTTCTCTATCGTTGGTCAGGTCCGCTATTAATGGGTGGATTACATGTCAACACCAGGTAAGATGGGATAACCTTTGTGGGCATTCCCATAATAAAAGTCTCTTAGGCAAAGTTCCTTCTGGAGGAATCAAAGGGGCAGCAGATGTCCTGGGCAGAACACAACTCAGGAGGATCATGGGGCTCATAACAGGGCACTGTGGTCTGAGGGTGCACATGAACAATATAGGTGTATACCACGGAGAAACTGTGTGTAGATTGTGCAGGAAGGAGGAGGAAACTGCAGGTCACATAATTTATGATTGTGAGACTCTTGCTAGTAGAAGGCTAGGGGTTTTTGGTTTCCAAGACCCTAGGGATCTTCAGCAGAGTGAGCTAGTCAGTGGATTGTTGGAACTTATTAGTGGCACCAATCTGCTGAACTAGGTATTTTAAGATGTAAGTTGTACAATAGGTCAGTCGATTGCAGTGCCTGGGATTGAACTATCCCTTCCTCTAGTAAATAACTTAATCTTAATGATTAATTTGTACTTTTTAGTCTTGAAACAAATTTTGTAGCATTTCTTACAGTTTGGATATATCTCACAAATTTTACTTATCTATGTTACTTTTTCGTATCGTAGAAGTACTTTTTGCATTGAGTTTTGCATGGAAAAAATGGATTAATTGATTACTGTTATTTATTCAATTAATGTGCAAAATTTTATGATAATGACAAGCGAGTTAAAAATGGTTATAAGATTTGATCCAGACAGACAGATTTGTGAATATAAGTGCGAATTGCTAAATAATCAACACACAAATAGTTCACCAATACAATGATTTTTAAGTTGAAAGTTTGAGCACCACAATTTCATTCAATAGAGATTTTAATATTTCAACGTTATTTCTTGGAAGTTTGAGCCCTGAATAAATGTACAGCAATGCCTACACTGGGTGCCAACACTTCCCTTCATCCAAAGCAAAAATTATCCCGTGTACCTAAAGGCACCTTTTCGCATACCAGTGGTGGTAAACATATCCTACAGGACTATGTAGTTAATATCAGAAGAAATTAAATTAGGTTTAATGTAATCATATTTCTGTTAGTTAAAATTTCAATTTCCTTTTGTTATTTTTATATCTACATGTATTCCAACATTTTGAAAAACCCAAATATACCAGAGTAATGAAAGTCTATTACATTTTGCACAATAAATTGGTTTTGCTTAATTAATTGCACATTTACTCACTGTCTGGTATCAAATTTGTACTCCCAAAACTTAAGGCACACATGGGCACTAATTTCTTGGTCATTCCTCATCTCCACAGTAACCATCCACTTTCCATCACCGCTAAGCGAAGCATGCGTTATTTCAGTGTTTGCGATTTCTTTGTTACGTTCTCGTGCAATATAATTTTGCCCAGTTATATCCAACTGTCAACCAACAGAGAGTAAAATCAAATATTTATTCCATAAAATCAAAAAAGTATATTTATAATTAATTATATTTCTCAATGTGAACTTATTTGATAATTTATTACAAATAAATTGTTCTCTCTAACTGTAAATTCATCAATACATATCCAACTTTAAATTATGACTGAATTTGTTTTCTTCAATGTAAAATAGAACTTTGCATTACTGAAATCATGTTACAGAATACAAATAGAATTCACTTTGTGGTGAGACTAAAGTTATTTCTCAATGTGAACTTATTTGATAATTTATTACAGATAAATTGTTCTCTCTAACTGTAAATTCATCAATACATATCCAACTTTAAATTATGACCGAATTTGTTTTCTTCAATGTAAAATAGAAGATTGCATTAATGAAATCATGTTACAGAATACAAATAGAATTCACTTTGTGGTGAGACTAAAGCTATTTCTCAATGTGAACTTATTTGATAATTTATTACAGATAAATTGTTCTCTCTAACTATAAATTCATCAATACATATCCAACTTTAAATTATTATAACTGAATTTGTTTCTTCGATGTAAAATAGAAGATTGCATTACTGCAATCATGTTACAGAATACAAATGGAATTCACTTTGTGATGAGACTAAAGCATGTTTTTTTTTATAAATTAGGAGCTTTATCAGTGTTTGCACTAGATATTTCTTTTATATTTAACCAATGAAATTTTTATATAGTCAGTTGAACTATCAACTGCAGGAGGGATTTAACTTTTTTCAATTTTAATTTTAGGTGTATCTGTGTTTGAACAAGTTAGTTTTGTGGCTAGGCTATTGAAAAAATTTTCAGATTTATTGCAGTTGAAGGTTTACTTTACTTTATTTACTTAAAAATTAATCATCTTCTCATGCGTACATTCCAATGACCAGATTTTTTAAGGATTTACAATTTACAACGTCCAGTGTTCAGGATATTACAAGAAAAAATTGTATTGAAAAAGTATGGAGAAAACAAAATTTAATATACAAGTTGGCCACTTTGACAGCAGAGTTTAAGTTATTCTTAATATTGTGCTCAGTGTTGTCTGTAATACGATGTTTAAATTTAATATGCATAACTAATTTTATTTTTTATTTTATTATACAAGGCGCGTCCAGAAGTTTTGTTCTACCACCACCAACTGTTAGATTCATTCTGTCATTCAGTTTTTGAAGGAATATTAAGCCAGGAAAAAGCCAAATTTAAGATGTTTATGGTGAAACTGCAATGAATATTGGAACTGTGCTAGCGTATGTTGTGTTAGGCAGTATAACAAAACGGTACATACTTTCTGGATGTGCCTCATAGATTATTCTAAATCGTCTCAAAGCATAAAGGAATCATTGATTTTGAAATGTTACTAGTCTTAAGCCCAAACATACTTTTGAAAAAAACTTTACAACTTTTTATTATTCATATTTTTTAGAAAATTATGTGTATTGGAAAAGCATTGGTACTTTATTATTTTGTTAAATATTTTAGCATATAATCCCATTTAATTATCTTAAAAAATAGTCAATAGTCATTTAAAAATAGTCAGAAAACATGGACTGACAACATATTATCAATAACATTATTAAATGTTTTAAATAACATCACATTTGTTTTACTGTGGATAGTATTTTTTTTTTATATATATAAATTTTATACAAACAGCAAATAAGATAATACTTACATTGTAGAGCAGCTTGTTGTATTCTGGAATTGTAGAACTGGAGATGTCCTGGCCTGCCGTTGAATACCAGACACCTCGTTAGAGGATCCCATACAATGTCTCGTTCTCCATTCATATTAACTGTCCAGGTTAGGTTCTGTATTGTACAAAATACTTTATTCTGTGCGTCTACCAGCTGAATACCTTAACATGAGATAAATTATTATAAGCCATGTACACAAGTACAAAAAACTGAAATAAAATTTATTAGTATTAGTTAAAAGTATATTTAAGAAAAAGTAGCATGAATAATATTGTAAAATGCTAATACAGTCAACAACGTTGAATTCTTCAGAGTGTGGAATTCCTAATATAACATATTGTTGAAAAATTATTAGTAATTCAAATTTTATTAGAAATGAAATTTACATAAAATATTTATCTATTCAGGAATTCTGCCTGAAGTTACTTTGGAAGGGTTTATTTCAGCTACGGATCTATAGTACCCATACGAACAACTTGATCTGAATGTCTGCCACATCAGCCCTAGTGTTCCGCCTATTTACTACCAAAAGTGGTAAACCACTGTCAAATGGTTTCCAAAATTTCCTGCTATACATTCAGTTTACTATAGTTTGTTATTTATAAGTTACCAGTTATTCTTTCAAAAATAATAAGCTAGTATGGTTGATATAGTTTTTTTTTAGCTGTAACCTAGTTTTGCCAATGTATTTGAAAGTTTTGGGTTTGCATCCATTATTAAAAGTATAATCTTAGTATTATTAATACAAGTTAAAAAAAAATGTCCAAAATCAAAAAATATCAAAAGAGACTTTATTATATAGTATATTAGTTCTTTTTATGCTGTAGCCTATAGATTAAATCGCTGAGATAGTTCCCAATTTACAACATTAATGAAACTGTTACAATAAATAAACAAGAAAATTATACAGTACTTTCAAATACATGTACAACACTATAACATACTGTATTTGTTTTAAATTGTTTTGTAATTCCAATTTTTGGATAATTCCCAGAATCAAGTGAATTAATAAAATATAAGTTTTCCTGTGTCATTTTGACAAGGAAAACTAAAGTTTTATTGACATCTCAAATTCTATGCTGTTATTACGAGAATCATTTTTAACATAAGATTGTTTTCACATTGTGTCTGTGCATATTGTCACTTGACATCTGTTCAAAGTTAGCCACTCTCGGTCAGTCCCTAACTATTCCAGCAGTATGTTTCATGTCTCTGCTTGTGTTGGTTGTTGTGTAATACTGCTTTGTTTGCAACATGTCAATGAATTCCGTCGATTGTGAAGTACGATCTGTAATTCTATTTTTAAATGCAGGGTTAAATGCCCACCCTGCTGAAATTCACTGGCAGCTTGTTGAAGTTTACAGGTAAGGTGTAATGAATGATGGTAATATGCGCAAGTGGTGCAAGTTTTTTAATGAAGAAATGACAAATGTTTATGATGAAGAACGATCCGGATGACATAATGTCGTGAATAAAGATACAAAAGGTTGACGAGGAAATACAGTAAAACAGATGCTTCACTATTCACGTGCTCCATCAAAAATTTCCTAGTTTCAAGATCAATAATTTATGAAATTGTTTCTGACAAACTCCAATACAAAAAAAAAAATTCTGCGAGATGGGTACTAGAAACATTGACAAAGGAACACAAAACAAAGCATATAGAATATTCTTTGTAATTTTTGGAGTGCTATGACAATAATAGTAATGAGTTCTTGAGTCATACTACCACTGATGAATGTGACTTACTACACTCCAGAAACTAAATGGATCCAGTGAGTGGTATCCTTCAAATTCTCCGAACAAAACAACGAAAATTCAAGCAAGAACCATCAACAGGAAAATCATATCCACAGTTTTCTGAGACCAGAAAAGTGTTATGTTGACAGACTTCCTGTCAAAAGGAAGAACAATAAATGCTGAAGAGTATTGTGAAATCTTATTAAAGATTAGTTGTAGTATTCAAAATGTTTCGCAGAGACTGCTTTCAAGTGGCATCATATGATTCATGATAATGTTCAACCTCACATTGCAGGAAGAATGAAGATGCAACTGGCAACTGTTTGATGGAAATTACTGGACTATCAACTATTCAACTCTGATTTAGCACCATCAGACTTTTATAATTTAAAAGCTTAAGGAATTTCTTGAACGAAAGCGATTATAAAATAATAACGTATTGAAAGAAACTGTTACTGAATGGTTAAACGGACAGATGGCAGATTTCTTTGAAGATGGTATTCAAAAGCTTGTGTCATGACTTAACAAGTGTTTAGATATTAATGAAAACTATGCTGAAAAGTAAAAAAAATGTTCTAAGTTTTGAGTTCCATTAAAAGTTATGATCATAAATAAAGTGTTTCTTATATTAATTATAAATGCTAAAACAGATTTAGCACAAACAAAAAATTATTACATCTGTGAGTGAAAGGAACAATCGTCACTACAGTAACACTAATAAAATACATAGCATTACTCTGATAATCAATATTTATTTAAAAACAACTCATACCATTGTCAGCAGTAGATACAGAAATGATCTGATTATCTGGAGATACGGAGAGATGCTGCACAGCTGCAGGTAGACGAGGCAAGAAGTTACGCACACTGGGCGATTCTAAATTCCACTTCACCATCACACCTTCTCCTCCAGCACTGTACATCGAACTGCCTGTACATTAATAATTTAATCTTAATATGTTAGCTCAAATATAAAATACTAAATGAATAATATTAAATGTTAAAAGTTATTTAAAACTTAAACGAGACAGGCTGAAGGTAAAATGGTACAGGACAAGAAACATAGTTGTTTGTTAGCTATAACACTGAATATAAATGGATTAGACATACAGCCATCATTATAAAAAGCGTGCTCGATATTAATAGGCAGTACTATTTTTTTTTTTTTTTTTTCCCGGCGAAAAACCGTTCAGGTTATCATCGCCGTCACGAAGGATTAAAGTATATAAAAAAAAATTAATTAAACAAAATTTAACTTAAGAAAAAAACAACAACAAAAACAACAACAACAAACTATAACAGTAAAAATAAATTAAAAATTTAGATAACAGGTATAGATATATTACACTTAAGAACTAAATAACAATAAATAATGAATAAAATTTAATAACAATTCGTAAAATAATGCAAAACATAACAGAAATAAAGTTTTTAAATAAAATAAATAAATAAAATAACTCAAGAAATTACAAATACAATAAATTAAATTTTATTTAAAACATTCAGACGATGAAGGAAGTCTAGAACCCGGTCAACGGCCGAGGCACTATCTCCCAACATCGTCTGCAAACAGTTGCTCAGACCACACATAACACGTACATTTTGAAAACCATCACAATCGAGCAGTATATGTTTAATTGTGATGGCTTCCCTAAAGAATTCACATTCAGGTGGGTCCCCGCGTCCCATCAGAAATCCATGCGTTAACATGGAGTGACCAATGCGAAGGCGGGTGATCACCACCTCTTCTCTGCGACTTGCACGTATTGGCGACCCCAGGACGAACTGTACTTTTGATTACCCTCAATTTATTACAGCTTGTAGCTGCCCATTCATTTTCCCACTGTAGATGAATTAAATGTTTTACGTGACAAAGGAAGTCAGACACGATTACACGTTGAGTGCATGGCGGAAGAAAAGTTGCTTCCTTTGCCGCATTATCCGCTATAGTGTTTCCAAATATTCCACAGTGGCCAGGAATCCAAATAAATGATACTCTTGCACCTCGTAGTTCAAGTCTATGGACAGAACACAGAACATCTTGAACCAGAGGGTTTACCGAATACATATCCTGCATTGCCTGGAGTGCACTTTTTGAATCGGAACAAACTACGTAATGCAAACTATCGAATTCAAAAGTGTTTAGACCCTTTAAGATGGCAAAGAGTTCGGCTGTAAAGACACTGCAAGTTGAGGGTAATCCATACTTATACGTTTCGTCCAGTGAGTAAAATGCACACCCAACATTGTTATTCATCTTAGAGCCATCTGTGAAAATAAATTTAGCAGATGGATATGAACTAGTCAGTCGAAAAAACTCACGTTGATACACAATGTTAGGAGTGTTGTCTTTCTGGTATGCACACAAGGAGAAATCAAATGTCGGCATATTGATTTTCCATGGAGGGACAAGACAAAAGGACCTTTCAAACATTGCGGGTAGTTCAATACGTAAGTCATCAAAAATACGGGAAGTTCTAATACCAAGAGGAGCAGTAGCATTCGGTCGAGTATCATACTGTCGCACCAATTGATTTTTGAAAACTGTATTAAAAGCAGGGTGCCAAGGTTTAGATGATAAATTGCTTACATAAGTTAGCTGTAGTTTCTGTCTCCGTCCCGAAAGAGTGAAGGTTCCCCAGTCTCGCTAGAATGCTTACAACGGGACTAGAACGGAAGGCTCCAGAGACGAGTCGTATTGCAGAGTGATGGACTAGGTCTATTTTTTTTAATACGGATGGTCGTGCAGACGAATATACAATGCTGTTATAATCAATCCGCGAACGAATCACCGCACGGTAAAACATCAGCATACAGGTCCTATCAGCGCCCCATCGAGAACCACTAAGCACCCTCAACATATCGAGAATTTTGTTACATCGTAACTTTAAATCACGCAAATGAGGGTTCCATGATAGTCTTTGGTCGAATATTAACCCCAAAAATCGATCAGATGGAATGGTCCGAATTTCTGTACCATCGAGAAATATTGAAGGAGTTCGGATCTGTCGACGGCGACTGAAGGCAATACATTGAGTTTTAGCGGCAGAAAATTTAAACCCAGTTGAATTCGTCCATGACTGCAATCTATTTACTGTAAGCTGAAGTGTTCTTTCAGCTGTGGCCAAACTTCTAGCACCAACATAAATTGCAAAGTCATCCACAAATAGAGAACAGCGAACAGGAGACCGCACATTAGTAGTTATACTATTGATAGCAACGGCAAACAAGGTCACACTAAGTACACTTTCATGGACGCCATTCTCTAACCGAAACGATCTGACAATGTAGATCCAAGGCGTACTCTGAAATATCTGAGAGAAAATTTTTAATAAAACCTAGTATATTACCTTGTATACCCCATGATTTTAATGTATTTAGTATTCCTCTTCTCCAAGCCATATCATATGCCTTCTCTAGGTCAAAGAATATTGCAACAAGTGTTTGACGTAACATAAAGGCATTTTGGATTGCAGATTCTAATAAAACTAACTGATCGATGGAAGATCGCCCTTGCCTAAAACCACACTGGTCCTTAGAGAGTAAATTATTATTTTCTAAATACCAAACAAGACGGCGATTTACCATTTTCTCCACTAGCTTGCATAGCACACTAGTAAGAGAAATAGGGCGGTAGCTGTTTGGATCAGTTTTATCTTTGCCTGGCTTAAGAATAGGAATCACTGTTGCTTCCAACCAAACATCAGGGAAAGAGTGTTCCTCAAACATACGATTGTATATCTTCAGGAGGGAAATCCTCCCCGATGTTGGAAGATTTTTAATCATGGAATATACAAGGTTATCAGGGCCTGGTGCTGAATCTGCAGAGGATGACAGTGCAGATTCCAGCTCTTCTATTGAGAAGGGCGCGTTCAAAGGAGAAACAGAAGTACCAACGACGAATGGCATTGCTTCTTGAGTATTTTTGAAACGACAAAAACCATTGCTATAGGAAGTAGACGAAGAATAATCTGCAAAGTATAAACCCAATGTATTAACAATATCTCGAGGATCAAAACTTATTATTCCGTTCCGTTGTTTGATGCCCATCAAGTGAGTTGATGGAGATGAACCAGAAACGGAACGGAGTTTCTTCCAAACAGTTGATACTGGTGTTGTTCTTGATATTGTGTTAATATACTGGGTCCAAGAATTTTTTCTACTTTGTCTAAATATTCTACGAGCTCTAGCTCGGAGAATTTTATACCTCTCAAGATTTTCACTCGTTGGTCGTCTGTTGAACCTTCTTAGAGCTCGTCTACGTAAAAGCAAAGCATTCTTACAGTCCTCAGTCCACCAAGGAACGGGGAGATTGATGAGTCGAGGTTTGAGGAATAGTTTTATGTGCTACGTCTAAAATATTTTCAGTTAAAGTTTGTACTATTTCATTAATAGAGTTAATATCTTCAATGTCAGGTGATACAAATTGTTCTGTGAAATCCACCCATTGTGCCTTTTGTAGAATCCACCGCGGAGGGCGTTGATTCGACGGTGGAATGTACAAAGTGAAACATTAATCGGAGTATGATCGCTGCCGTAAAGATCAGACATCGCCGACCATTCGAACTTCGTTGCCAAAATTGGACTGCAAAAGGTCAAATCAACGACTGTCCAACCACCTGTAGAAGACGATAAGTGTGTTTGGGAACCATTATTTAAAAGACATAGATCTAATGTAGTCCTTATATTGTCAATTCGGTTTTCTCGTGAGTTACATGTAGTAGAGCCCCACGATGTGTGGTGAGCATTAAAATCACCCATCAATAGAAAGGGGACAGGTAACTGAATTAATAAGTTAACTAAGTCGTTGTTTTGGAAAGCATAGCTAGGCGGTAAATAAATGCAACATATGGTAAGTTTAAATGGTACGGTAGTCTGAACTGCGACAGCTTGTAAAGGAGTTATTATGTCCACAGGAACGGCATCAATAGAGTCACGAGCGTAGTATGGCTACCCCACCCTTAGCTCGCGTTCTTCTGTTATGAAGTCGGCCCTGACAACAGAATACCCTCTTAAATTGAAAGTGTGCGATTGGTGAAGGTGCGTCTCTTGAAGGCAAATGAATAATGGAGACGATCGCGTGACAAGAAGTTTTAAATCTTCAATATGACTTTTGGCTCCGTTAATGTTCCACTGTATCACGTTGTTATAAATGGAAGGCGTTGACATTGAAAATTAATAATTTAGTTTATGATAGGATTCATTTTCTCAATAGAGCATACTATAGGTGGATCAGATTCAACAGACACAGAGTCACAACTGTGACTAATGTCAGACTCTGATGATTTTTTGGTTTTGTTTGCAAGAGGTTTGGTAGTGGAAGTTTAGAAGTTTTTTCAGTTTTCTTTACAGGTTTGTTTACTGTGGCAGAATTTTTATTTTTAGGTCCAACTGTCGGTGGACAAGTGTTTGATTTTTTTTTTAAGAAATACTCTAGACCCGGAGTGGTTTTCTTATCAACGGGCGACGGGAGGTTTCTTAGTACTTGCGACGTTGTCATTAGAGGCTTCGTCACTGGAGATTTAGACTCTTTACATGAACTAGACCCAGAAGTAACTTTAGTAGGAGAAATCAATGAAGGAACTTTCTTAGCAACAGGAACCGAAATAGGTGTGACATTGGAGGATAACAGACTTAACAATTGAGCTACTTGATCCGTCAAAACTTTGACAGTTTTGGTTAGCTCATCACAATTCACACAAGATGATATTTTTGGATTAGATGTGACAGCTGCAAAAGATTTTCCATTGAGAACAGACATAGAGCTTTTGTGAACTCTCTTGGCTTCGGAGAAGGAAATCTTATCTTTGGCCATTATCGATAAAATTGACTTTTCTTCTTGAAACTTGGGGCAGTTTGGAGATCGGGCAGGATGACCACCTCCACAGTTCACACAATGTGGGCTAGCCTGACAACCTTCACCACTATGACCCGCAGTACCGCAATTGCCGCAAACCTCGGGCTTCGAACACGAGGAACTCATATGGCCGTAACCTTGACATCTAAAACAACGCCTTGGGTTCGGAACATAAGATCTGACCGACAGCCTTTGGTATCCGGCATAGATATACTCGGGTACAGTGGGTTTTCCAAATGTAAGAATTAAGGAGGCTGTAGGAATTTTTTGTCCCTTATCTACTCGCATTATTCGATTTACATCGATTACTCCTTCGAAGCCAACTCCGTCTTTATTTCTTGGGTATCAACGTAAACAAGATCTCTGTATGTTATGACACCCTTGCAAAATTCAAGGTTTTGTGGGGTTCCACAGATACCCTGACATTCTCAAAGAATGATGTCATTTTAAGCAGCGATCACGCGTCTGTTTGTCGCTGTGGGTTTGAACTAGTAAGGTCCCGCTTTGTAGTTTCTTGATTGAAACTACGGGACCCGCTTTTCCAACGATTGCCTTATTGATTATAAAAGGAGAGACTTTTCCAAGATCAGCTCCTTCGGAAGAATTTTTAAAAACGAGATATCTAATAGAAGGTAACATAAAGCTACCTCCTTCTTCTACTTTCGGATTACTGGGTAAATCTCCAACATCCTCACTACAAACAGACTCGTTTGACACGGTCACACGATGCCTCTTTAGACTCAGTTTGGCGTTTTGTTTTTTGGTATCCATAGTGTTATTTACCGAGTGATTCATGAATGCAGATTTTTCGAACAACTGGCACAGGGTGCACCCAAATGACCACCAGCAGCCCAGGATACTCGAACTAAAGCAAGAACCCCCAATAAAAAAAAAAAAAAAAAAAAAAAAAAAAAATTGGGGGGACCTCCAGATATCCTGGAGCCGAAACACATGTCTGTCAGCACTCCAGAATATTTTAGGAATGGGTTCCGGTACAAAGTTACGGTTCCCCAAACCCAAGTACTACTGGCAGCCGCCCTCTATGTACTCACAGAATGCAACCATTTGTTTCGATAGACCCAGCTATGGGCTCCGACACCCATAACTCAACATTCATGTGCTTGCCAGACGCCTATAGGCTGCTCGGTCCCAGAACTTATCCCATCAGAGGTCCTCGGCAGTGCTAGGCACACATCAGGTTCCACATACTTGGCCCCGCCAAAGGAAACCAAGCAGTATCGCCACTCCCAGACGTAACAGAACAAGTACAGCAAATCCCTAAATGTATGTGTGTATGTGTAAGGTGTTTAAATCGTAAGTGTAGTGCTGTAAGTGTAAGTGTGTGTTAGACTCGGGTGCCGCGAGGTTCGTCTAGGTCCTCTCACTAGATGCAGCTAGTCTGCACCCCCTGCGGGTCTGTAAGTGTTTGTGTGAGAGAGTGTGTTTGTGGATGTTGTGTGTTGTGTGTATGTTGAGTAAATGAGTGAGAGTAGAATGAGGCAGTACTATTATCTATTTCACTGTAGCTGAACATGCTATCACAAGATGCCACCAGCAGCAAGAGTTCATCCTTATGAGAATAAAGGCTACCATTCTAATACGTTTATATTCAATGATTATGACTATAAAATGTGTAGAAATTTCAATTGTCAGGTATATGCAATTTTTTTAAATTTTAATGTCAGATGGAAATTATATTCTTTTTTATTGTATAGCTATGATTTACACAAGTAACCTAAGTGTTCAATTGGGCAAGACAAGGTAAATTTTCAAAATGTTTACAAATTTCATTACACATTTCATTACTCTTTTAAAGAAATTTTTAAATAATTTTTTGACTATATTAAAAAATTAGATTAAATAACACTGTACCACATTAATTATTAAACATTTTAAGTAAATGCCAGCAATAACTGATTGTTGAAATGGTGATCACTTCCACTTAGGAGTAAAATATTTCTTCAATTTTTCTGAATTATTTTTATCTATTATTTCCCTACCTAAAGACAAACCAATATCCTATTAATGTAGTATATTTTAGTACTTTAATGGTGCTCTCTCTCTCTCTCTCTCTCTCTCTCTCTCTCTATATATATATATATATATATATATATATATATATATATATATATATTATTATTATTATTATTTATTTTGCATAGACCCTGTTGGATCACGCAAAGCACTCCGACTCATGTCTTGTTCCTTCTAATCCTCCACACCTCCCTCATCCTGTCCCCATGGATCCTCTTCCGCTCCTCCGTCCATTTTATCCCTGCTCTCTTTGGGATTTCATTCTCTGGGACCTTTCAACCGAGCATCTTTCTCCTGTATGCGCGCCTGTCTTCAACATCTGTTGAGTCTATTCCTGCGTCATGTAGGTCTATTCTGACTTGTGCGATCCACGACGTTGTTGATTTGACACCTTGTATATACTTAAGGATTCTGTTGGCAAGTCTCGTTGTTGGGAGTCTATTGATGTGTCCATAGAACCGAAGCCTCCTTCTTCTGATATCTCCTGCCAGGTTCGATATCTTCTTTGTGGTCTTCCAGGAGTGTAACCTGTATCCATCTTCTGTTAATCTCAGACCAAGGATCTTCCTCAAGATTTTGCTTTCTTCCTTGAGTGGCCCGATAGCAGATCAGCAACTGCCACGGGTATATATATATATATATATATATATATATATATATATATATATATATATATATATATATATAGTGTCAAAATAACAGCTTTTCAATTTCAACATTATTTTGGGAGAACATAAAAAAGTTGCTTGGGGTGAGATTAGGCAAATAGGGTTGGTGAGGAATCCGTACTGTATTTTTGAAAGCCAAAATATTCCAAACAACTAGCAATGTGTGCATAAGTAAGTTGTCATGGTGGAGAACCCAACTTTTGTTCTTCAACTGTTCTGAATGTTTGCGACAAATTGTACCATGGCTTGTTTGACTATGACCTGCAACAATAGCCTCTTGTATTTTCGCGGTGTTTTCAATTGTTGTGCTTGTCGATGGTTTTCCTGAACACCCATCATCGACTGTACCACAAAAAAGTTCTACTTTGACTCATAGTATTGTCACTAGATGCTTCCACAAGCATGCGATGGGTTCCTACAGCAGTTTTTTTAAGCATGAAGTAAAATTTGATACAGGTTTTTTGCTCTTTAAAATCTACCATTTACACATTTTTTTTTTTTTTGTGTTTAACGTCCGACTTTACACAATTTTAAAATCACTGCAACACTAAAACACAACGTTACACTAAAGCTTGAAACTTTAGGACACGACCTCTTAATGTCATTGTAATCATACCATTTCACAAAGGGTACTGCTGGCTCACTCTACTAGCAGCAGGTCACACCACAAATAATTTACGTATATATTTTATTTTTTCCAAACTTTGGGTAGCACCTCGTTTTTCTAAGTTACAAATCATGTAAAAATGGTCTTTTAGCATGATAGAGAAAGGCTAAATGTCCAATGTGTCTGTTACATAGGTGTGATCAGTATATGAAATGTCAAATTTCTTTTGAAATATGTTAAAATAAATGACTAAAACAATATCATTATATTCAAACTATCACTACACTATTTACTGATTTTTCCAATTTTGTTAATCTAAAATTTATTTTTTTAGGTTCAATCTCAGACACTAACCTGAAGCAGAAAAGGCAATATCCCAGACAGGCAATGTGTGCCAATGATATACAGCTTTCGGCGAATAGTCGTTACAAGGCCTAAACACAACTATCCTGCCTGTATTATCCCCACAAGCCACAATACATTCTTCAGGATGGCATCCCACTGCCGTCCATTTCCTTTCATTTCCTGCGAGGAAACTACAAATAACAAACATCACAATATACTAAAATCTTCTATTTATATAAATTTTTTAAGATATTTTTTATGAACACTTGCATAAAGCTTTCAAGAGTAAATCTTATCTCTTAAGTATTTTTGTACCACAGTTCCTGAATTATTCCTGTTGACTGTCTGGCCAGAATTTTACTCACCTACCACCAAATCTCAACAAAAAAAAAACAAACTTTTAAGTATTTACTTTTGCTCTGAGGGTTCTCATAAATCCAGTTTGAGATATACGTGAATAATTTAACATTTTTTAACCTCTGAGTTGCAACAATTTGTAAATTTTAGAAAACCTAATTCCTTTTAAAAAAAAATACTAGCATGCAGTATGTAAACATTAAAAGTATATAAAATGTAAATAGTATGTAAATGTAAACAAACAGTATGTAAACACAGTCTATAAAATTAAACATGGACGGTGATGATAGCCTTCATGTGCTTTTCGCCAAAAGCAGTATTCAAAAAAAAAAAAAAACTTAAACATGACGTATATGGTCTAGACATGGTCAACATTATTTTTACATAACAATTTAACCCGTTAAAATACACAGAAACAATTTACTTAGGTGTTTCAGAAATGAATGTACTACAACTTGTATACACCAGATTTTTGGCAACAATTCTAGGAATAAAAAATTTCCAATAAACCGGCACAACGTAAATTTTCAATTATCTGTACTTAAACAAGGTTAAGTAATGACAGATGTAGATCAGACGTTATGTTTCACCATAGATGCATTCCAATTCATTGAACAGTTAGTCAGTCACACGATTCAGTGCTCAACCAAATTTAAGAGCTTAATATACAATTAATATTAAGTAATTATGTTTAACTATTAAATAAAAAAGTTATAAATTCCTAAATTATAAAATTTAAAATAATATTTGGATAATAATTTTCTTTATAAAAAACTTTTAAAATCATGTGAACTAATCGCTAAGAAATCGAATTAGGGGCTGCGAAGTGAACACACTTGTTTACTATTCAAAAAATATTTTTGTGTGTTAATTTAATATTTAAAGAGAAGATTAATCAAATTTTAAAAATTAGTAAACATCAATTTGAGATCTTAATATAATAAATACAAATAGGTCTCTTTGAAACCATGTAAAGAGACATCTTTAAATATCATCTGTCAATAAATAATAGCAGATGCTACAATCAATATCACATGTATACTGCAAGTTGCTGTTTGTCTTTTGCTTCCGGGAGAAAGGTACAGTATTGTTAGGCAGTGTTGTTAATTTGTCTTTGAATATTTGTGTGTAACAGCATTGCAGTGAATTCAATTTCCTTCCAAAAACCTGTTAAAAATGGTAGCCTGATATAAAAAAACACACGTTTGTTTAGACAAACTATGAAACTATCACTGACCCACATTTCTTTTACAGAAGAGTGTAAGATTTAAGTTAATGACTCACCTGGAGTTTTTGACCTTGTTGTTTACATGGCACACAGTGACTCGGTTGTGTTTAATGGCAGCCAAGTAATACTCAGATCCTACTTTGCCAAAGGCCACACTGTGAGCTGTGTTGTCCGCACTGCAATCCACACAACATATTAGTCAGACTTTTCTTTAATTACAAATCTGAGTAAAATGTACGAAAAACAAAAAAATTACACTCTAGTTTCTTCCTATAATAAATTTGGCACACAGCTATCTCGCTAATATTAGGAAAACAAATTTCCAAAAAGTAACAAGTTTTATTAACATTACATGAAAAAAAAATTTAATGTTCAAGTATTCTTATATTTCACAAACACTAAAAATACTTAAATGAACACTACAATTCGTTAATTTTTGGTAACACATTTTTTTTGTCAAATTAACTTCAATTAATTATTTTCTATTCTGTTGGGTAGTGCAATATGATGGGGGGAATCTGTCTGAAGAGGTTAATTACAAAATGTTAGATTTAATCTATTACAAAAATTATAAAACAAGGTAAAAGTAACAGCAAATCACAGATTCAGCTAGTTGTATCATGTTTATTCTATAGTGTTCTTAATTAATGATAGAATATTCATATTATTATTTTTTTAACAAGATATTTGTCATCATTGTGTATGTGGTAAAATACACTGCAACTTGTGATTTCGCTGATCACATACAAGTTTTAGTTTTTAATTTAGACCATTCAGGTCTTTATTCCCTATTTCATTTTTAGTATTTCAACTTATGTCTACACAACTAGGCTTAATTTCTAGAATGATATGGGTATACTAAATCTATATAATAAAGTGTGCACCACTGGATGGTCAGGGAGACTTGCAATTGTATGAAGTTTATCGTTTAGATTAGGCACTTAAGAACGAGAGTTGATTCATACTCTCAAAACATCACAAATGATTTACTCTACATATACATAAATGATGGCAATATAGGTTTAAAAAATAATAACAAAATATGATTGTTTTACTAAAAAATCAAATTGTTTTGCTATAAATTAGGATTTTCATTAATTTGTTGTCTTTTTCTTTGAACACTTCTTCACAAGATGTAGCCTATTTCCTAGTTAAGATTCTCTACAAATTTCACTTTGTATTCCTCACAATAAACTAGTAAAGCATAAATGTTTCATTCAATCTCTTTCCACTTCTACAAGAATTTTTGTAATAATAACACTAAATTAACAAATGTCAGAAATTCCTGTTTAGCGAAGTTTTACAATATTACCTGAGATAAAGACTTCGCAACAACAGCCCAGTCTTGCTACTATACAGAAACAAATGTTTTACTTCCTTTTCTGGTTCTTTCTCAGATACACAAAAGTCATATTCACTTTGTTCTGTTACATGACTCAGCAACACAAAGTCCACTGCTACATTTCCTTTTCTTATTTTGATTTTCTAAAAACAAGAAACATATTTTTACATAGAAAGTATTTTCTGTTTTTAAAACTGTTAATTAATTACTGAATATTCATGTTATTATAATTGTTTATTTGGATATTTGTTATCACTTATTTGTAAATGTAGAAAACAATACATGTTTTGACAGTATGATCAACTTTTGTACACTATTGCCCACCTTAAAACTTAAACACTGGATGCCTAGGCTTATGTTTAAAAATTAAGAACAAACACCCAAGCTGATACTCTGAGTAGTCTAAATTAAAACTAAACACTTACATGTAGACAGAGAACCTCAAGTCACTAAGAAAACAAAAAGAGCTATACAAGAACAGCTAAGACTACCTTGAGTCAGGGATTTGTGCTAGATAAAAAACCCAATGCACTGATTACTGCCAAGCCACTTGAAAATAAGAGTTAGTCCATACACTTCAAATATTGTGTAGGATGTATTGTTTCTAAATACACAAATAATAGCAAATGCCCAAATAAACAATAATGTAATAGAAAATACTGTATGGACAAATTTGTTTACTTTTAGTTCTTATTTAGAATTAAAATTTAAATAAGGACTTAGTAAGATAGACACACAGAATTGTTCTAGTTAATAAAAAATTTTAAATTAAAGCATTTGTTGTTTTTTTTTTAAAAAAAATACTGTGTAGACAAAACTATATTTTTAAACTACCTTGTTGGAACCTTGGTCCAAGAGTTTTAAATGACATTATTATTTTAGATCTTCTTGTTACTTAAACAGTATCAATGTGTTTGCTTCTTATATCTAAAAAAAGCACAAAAGGTAGTGGACGCTTTATTTTAATGAACTGATTTGATTTTGATTAGTGGGTAACATACTTACAGTATTTGATAATGGTAATGAAGCATTGTATCTCCATTTTGTAATGTACCCTCTGGCAGATATGGCGAACACAAAACAGTCTTCCACAGCAACACTGACCAACTTGTCCTTCTTCTTTAATTCCTGAGGCACAAACTGACGAACACATTCACCAGTTAATGTGCTATATGCTCCAATGCACCAGTCTTTCACCACATACATATATCTGAAAATTACTTCTAATAATATAGCAAGTCTATACACAATTATTTGTTATAATATATATATATATATATATATATATATATATATATATAAAACTTAATCAATTTCACAATGAAAAACATGTTACCTCCATTCGCGCACTAGTCATTTTGACATTATGTTATGTCTCTTTGGTATAAATGCACTTTAGGCACTTTCATCAATTTTGGTAATTTTTGCACCACACGCTTTATTATATGCTTAATATTAATAATCCAAAATATAAAAAAGTGCAGGAAACAACAGGAAGTTAGGAAAATGACAATAAATACGACAGTATTTGAAATTAAAATGGTTTTAAGGTAAAAAAGACTATTTATACCAATATATTTCTTTTCAAAAAGTGATTTTTTAAAGGTGATTGTTTTTTCATACCTTATCATCTAATTAACACATATTCAATAACTTTTTTTTAAATTACTTACGATTTTAGGCCGTTTTTTACAGAACTATATCATGACATAATTGCTGTTTACATTGCATTGAACATATTAAATTTCATACACTCATTTAGTATATTCATGCGCATTCTTATTAACTACAAGTACTTACTGTACGTTACACATTCTGACAACCATTACTGAAAACATTGTTAAAATGGCCCTCCATTAGTTGTGAACTTTGCAATTTGCCTCTTTTTGTCTTTGGGTTAGGATTTGTTAATTAGGTTCACCATTCAACATCAGTGTCAGTTTGGTCATTAAGTATTTTTGTTAAATAAAGGTTTTTTTCATCATTTTAGCAATCAAAAATACATTACCTATATAGAGTTTTTCACCCAACAACTATGTCAATCAGGTTCTATATTTTAAAAAAATGGTTTTTTCATCACCCAACAACTGTGTTAGGTTTACTACTCAACAACATTGTGTCAATAACGTCTTGAGTACTTTATTATTTTTTTAATAAAGGTCATTTTATTGCTTTAGCAATCAAAAACATGTTACCTACTTTCACAGAGTAGCAAGTTTGAGGTTATACAGGTCACTTTTATTTTCCACTATTATCATATTTCTCGTACTTTCTGCGCTTATATATTCTGGATTACAAGTATTGCTTTTGGGCATGAAGTAAAGTGTTCAGCGAAAAAAGTATCGAAAATCAAAAACAATCTATACTGAATATTTATCGAAAAAAACATTACTATAGTTTTTACCAATAATTCACGTTAGCAATTTTCACGCAGTAGTAATTATTAGGCAATGGAGACAATAATAGGCAAAGAAAGTAGTTTTTCGAATTTATCATGTTTTCCGCAATTTCCACTAAGAAATCGCACGTCGCTGTTACAAGTAATAACTATAACCTAAAAGAAAGTATGCTTTACACTTACTTTCCATCAGGGGAAAATAACGGTTTACGTTCGATTAAGCTTCCTCCTCCTTTTCTACGAATAATGACATTTTCTTCCATAGAATTTTCAATAATTTGGTGATTTTCTTTTAAAATTACCATAACAATTTATTATTTCTCCACACACAACTATCACCTAAACAATTTACACAAAAACTCAAAATTACATTAATGAAACGTAAACACCACAGATTATATGATTCTATGGAAAAGATTCTCTAATTTTATTGCCCATCTGTGGTTAAATATAAAAACAACTGCAGCATTGACGTTAACGACACAGAAGTGGGTCTTTCTGCTATTTTTACAAAGCGTCAAAAAACTGTTTGTTGAGGAAAAAAGCTGCTTTTTAAAACAGTTGGGAAAAAAGGTTTAGAAAACTGAAACTCAAAGTTGTATTAGCATCTAAAACATAAAACACATAAGTTCAGTTTTCCAAGACTAAGTTTTCATTCCCACTGCCACCATAACTTAACTGTTTTTGGGTATAAAAAATTTAGAAAGGATAAAAATAATCCTTACAAGTGTAGTAATAATTAAATTACATTATCAAAACGTAATAATTATGTAAGCCATTTTATCTACAAAATGCGATGAATTTCTAATAGAAGCATTCTTTTTTTTACTTAAAAATTAAATAGTCCTTTGCATATTTATCAAAATGCAAACGATTTAGAATATTTTTAGTAGATTAAAAAATATTGATGATTGATAATAAATATAAAAAATTTGCTGAAATAAAATTAGGCTCTGTATCTACAAAATGTAAGAGGTTGTTACTACAACTTTGAAATAAAAGGAAAAGCATAAAAGCAGGTAGAAGGAAAGCAGTTAGCAGGAAAACAGTTTTAGCGCTTGTGGTAACGTTAAGTGTGGCAGTGCGGAAAGCAGTTCCTTGTTTAACAAATCATAAACCAGTCCTAATCAAACTGCTTGTTTCCATTTGAAAAAGCAGTTTGTTTGTCGTTTATAGAAGAGCAGTTATTTTTAACAGTTTGGTGTTTTCTGCCCCACCACTAAACGACACAATGATTAAGGTGCACAGCTGTTTGAGTTGTCCAGCCGGTTAAAGCTCTAATTAGGAGAAAATGTTATAGATCATATTTATGAAAAACGTTCACACTCACCAGTGGCGCCACAGTCGAACGAGCATATGAAATTGAACGACAAAGTGGTTTCAGTCACAGATTATATAGAACAAACAATCGTTTGTTTAAAAATGTTAAAACTTTTTTTAGCTTACGTACAATTTCTTATTTTAAGTCCAACGAGAAACTGTAGGTAAGGTATTAATAAAAACGTTTTGATTATATATATAATATATACTAATTACATATATATAATATATTAAAATGAATAAATATTGTTTATTTAAGGAATGCTTAATTAGGGCATCGTGTTGATCCATGTCAATGCACGTCCCCCATTCTGCTGGTGTCATCTTACTAAAAAATTCGGTTTGGAGCAGTTCGATCATCCACCGTACAGCCCTGATCGGGAACAAATAATTTTCACTTGAACCGTGATTTTGGAAGACGATGTTTCGACAGCGAAAAATGTTGTTGGCAGTGACGGCATCTTTCTATGAAGAGGGTATTAAAAAGTTGGTTCCTCGCTAAGACACGTCTGAACAATAGTGGCAACTTTTAAAAAATGGTCTTTTATGCAAAAAAATAAATTTTGCTTTGGAAAAAATTATTTTTCCCAAAACCGTACTTTCTGGAACCGCCTCATAGATATAGTAATGTCAAATAGTTTTATTTCAAGTTACATCTTTTTTTCTATTTAAACAATAGTTAGGCCTTTATCTAGCTGTCCATAATGAATTATAAATAAAGGCAGTATACCCAGAACAACACTGATTGATTTTTAATTAATTTCTTAATGTAATAATTGCATCAAACATCAAAATATCCGAAGTATTTCTTTCAAAAAATCAAAAGAAAAATCAAAGATGAGGTTAGAAATAATACTAATAACTCACTAAAAGGAATTTTGATTTTTTAAAAATTAATTTTGAGAAATGCATGTTTGTCCATCTCAGGATTATATATTTATCTTTATATATATCATAATTTCTTCATATGCAGTCCATAAGTAACCACACAAAGGGTCCTTATAGAATTCCCCCTCCTTATAGTAGTCCCCCTCCCCCCCAAAAAAAGTCCAGGAACTATTGAAATGCAAAAGCGGCATAATTTTGCAACATCATTTATCAGATTTTGATAAAATTTTTGGTCATGTATTAACCTTCATAACTAAAATCATTGCTACAAAATTGAAAAAAAAGAAAAAGTATGGTTCAGAAATAAAAACCCAGTTTTTTTAAAAACTGATTAACAAATTTTAATGAAACTTGGCACACAGGACTGCTTTGTTAATATCTTGGGACCATTTTATTGCTTTTCTCGAAAATTTTTGAACCTTTTTTTTGCTAAGATTTGATTTTCTTGCAAATCAGCTCTAACAAATTTGATGTACTGCATACTTTAAATCTCAAAAAAAGTTGAGCTTTTATATATATACTAAAAAAAATCAATTCACAATCCAAAAAAAAAAATTGAAAAATTGACTTAAAAAAATGATCTATTATGTTTGGTTCAAATTTTTGATCTGATATGAGTCATAAATCAGGTGAGTGTAGTGAATTTTAAATAAAAAATTTTTGTTCAGATGTAAATAAATAAAATCAGATTTTTAAATGACTAATGAATCAAAAAAACATCAAAACTGCATGCGAGAATGAGGGGTTGCCCGCAAAGCTCTTAGTAGTAAATAAAGAACTTTGAATAATATCATGGATTTCATTAAATTGGTTTTCATTTAAATGAAAATAGTTAACAAATTTGTTCTCAGGGAATTCAGTTTGATTTCAGACTGATCTTGATCATCAGAGCAAATAGAACCATGTTATGTGTTACAATATGTATTAAATGACCTACATTTAAACATTCAAGATCACTTTTTTTATATTATATATTCTTAAAGAGAGAATGTTATATATACATTTTTTTGAAAAAATATAATTACAATATATATTGACTAAGTTTATAAATAACAGTCATAAGAGAGTCTGTTATATTTTTAAATAATTCAATATGTACTAAGGGATAAATATCTCGTGTATCAAATCTCTTAAATAAAATTAAATAATTTTGCTTTACCTGACATTTCATTTTATTTATAACAAACTATAAATTTGCACTGCTAATAACTTCAAATTAAAATAGGGCATGGTTGGTTAATGTTGGTTGTAGCTAAAGCACTGGCAAGTCTACTGCGTCTCTGAATTACACATCTTCCAATTACAGGTTTGATATATAATTACTCCTGTTGCTTTACTTATCCATTAACACTAATCCCTTGTCCTTATTAGTCTAACTAGCACAAAGTATGGACTTTTAACCTATGGTTTCCTAAGAAAGTGGTGCCGCTATCTAGTGGCCATTATGTCATGTGAACCCAGACATAATAAAACGGCTGTGCACATGTGTAAACTTAAGAAGTTACAGATAACCCAATTTAACAGACAGATGACTGCGCTAGAGAATGAACGATCAAGACATTACATTATTACTATATTTGAGGATGAGAAGCCAGACAATGAAAAGTATCTTTTGGAAGACAGTAATATATTTCAAAGTCGTGCCACAGAAGGGTCATTTGAAATTTTAATGCGTCAACATCAACAATTTTAAATTTTGTTTCAACTGCTACTTCCTGTAATCTTTACTTTTAATATTAAATTAAATAAGGCTTCATTACTTTTTACAAATGAAATCAATTAAAATTTCATCATCTTCGCTGGTCCAATATAACAGCAGTTGCACTGTTTTTACTCATTTATAAAATATTTTCACCAAACTGTTCACTACCACTACGAAGGCCATCATGCAAGTGGCAGGTTTTACTCATTTATAAAAAATTTTCACCAAACTGTTCACTACCACTACGAAGGCCATCATGCAAGTGGCAGGTATTTGACAGTCGATGTTCTCTAGAAACCCAGCACATTCTGGTTTACACAGACGTTTTCATATACTGCACAGAAAACGTTTTAGTGATGTCATATACAGCTACATTATGGCTAATACCACTACGAAGGCCATCATGCAAGTGGCAGGTATTTGACAGCCGATGTTCTCTAGAAACCCAGCACATTCTGGTTTACACAGACAATGTTTTCATATACTGCACAGAAAACGTTTTAGTGATGTCATACAGCTACATTATGGTTACTAAATAGCAGCACCGCTTTCTTAGGAAACCATAGCATAAGAAAAAAAAATCCCCCCAAAAAATTGTTGCCTAATTGTTATCTATAATCAGCTATTTAATAAAGTTTAGTTAAAAAACAATCTTTTTTTTTATTTAAAGCTTACCACATTGGTCTTTCTTTGGTTTGCATTATGTTCAATATTATTAGTTTGTTCCTAAAATATGTTTTTTTTTTTTACTAAAAGAACAATTGTTTGGAAATTTTTTGTTGTGCATCAGACTAGTTAACAATAAATGCTTTTAAACAAAACTAAAGAAATTATCATCCATTTTTGTTTACCCAAAACGAGTACAACTCAGTAATTGCACAGATTAAAAACAAGATTTAAAACTGTTTACAGACGTGGTAGTTGTAAGGTAAATAAATAAATCCTCTATGGAAAGCATTGCATCATGCAGATTCAGCGTAAACATACCCTAAGGAAAATGGTTTCAGAATAAAGACAAAAGGTAACAATAAAATACCATTGCTTGAGTTTGAGGAGGTGCAAGATTACAAAGATAGTACAAAAAAAAAATAACACGTATACAGAACAGTTAGTCTATGACTTGAGTCCGTAACTGGTGATCAGCTTCTGAACTGCTGTGATATACGCAGACTTGGCATCTGATTGGCTGGTGCCTTTCTTACTGTTCCATGATTCCCACTTGGCCTTGCCCTTGAAATCAAACAATCCAGGCTTTCCTGAAACAAAAATTAAATTTTTATTACTATTATACTGTTAATTTTATCATCATTACAATTAGAGTAATTTCAGGACTGCATACACATTTTTCATACCAGTACTATAACACATTATCACAATATATTTTGAAAGCAGATATTATGATCAGAAATATTTCAAGTTTGTGAGAGTAGAAGCAAAAGTGTCATAGGAAAGGGTTGTCAGTTCTACATTGCATATCCTATATGACAAGACTTCAATATTATAGAGACGAAATTCATTTGCATTAATTTATACACACACTAGTAAACAATGTCTTGTTTTAATTATTAACTGGATTAAAACACAAACCAAATATTTAATTATGACCCTAGTTTTAAATCCACAATGGGAGAGAGAGAAAGCAAATAAAGTTATGGATCTTTTTTAATAAATACAGCTGCAGCTAACTGTAATAATACACTGGGTACAATTTGGAACTATTAGTAAACAACTATTTACACATGTTTGAATATAAAGAACCAAACTTTCAGCCTGTACTAATCAAACCTTCCACAATAAGATTGAATGCCCTTAATATTTACACAACTATCCCTGTACATATATGTTTTGTTTCGTTAAAAGATTTTTCCAAAAATTAACAAAATTTAGTAACATCATACAAACAAACACTTTGGTATGCAAACATATTTATTTTACAATAAAATTCAGAAATTAATCCAAAAATTATAATTCAAAATCTTAAAATTTAATAATTTACACTCTTTCTGAAAATCTGATTTCATCATCATAAAAACTGTTCTAATGTTATTTTTTAAATATCATTGAAAACACTTTTACAAATACAGTGCGTTCAAAAAGTCCCTCCACAGCAGCAACATTTGAGTAGCGGCCTTGATTTGTTATATCCCTATCTACCTTACATATATACCCTATCTACCTTAGTAGGACTGTGTGCTTGTCCAACATTTCGTGCTTTGTAGTCCTTGAACGTGTGACTAGCCTGTTGCAGTCTATTTTACATTTTGGTTGAATGGGAAGTTCTTTTTTTTAGACTGGAAGTGCTATTCATCAAAGAACATATCTTTTTAACGGAACTCATTTTTAAAACTGGCGATAAGTACACAGAGTTATTTCTTGAAACACTCTCAACAGTTTCCCCAGAAATAAAAATGTCACAGATATTGTGCAAGATTTGATAAATAAATTTCAAAGTATAAGATTCATGGCAGATGCGCCGAGAAGTGGTTAACCTAGTGTTTTGTGTGAGGATAAACTTCTCAATATTTCTGATAAGATGCTGGAAAGTCTGTCCAAATCAAAAAAAAAACATACATAGGAAATAAAATAAGTATAAACACATGGCAGTAAGGCAAAAATTAATTTTTTTCTATACAAAGTCTTGATTGTTCAAGAATAAACTGAAAGGAAAAGAGTCCAGTATTGTGAATGGTTCAACAATTTCACTGAACAAAGTGGGTTTCATTTACTGGAGTACACAAACTCACCTGTGGAACACAGAAAATCATTTCAATCAGTGTTTGGACTACAATATCCAGACATTGTGGTGCCTACATTTTTCAATGAAACAATAAATGCAAAACAATACCGTTTTGAATTATGTATTTATTCATAGGCCATAAGATGTTTGAAATACTGACCAGTTTATTTCAACAAGGTGGCACAACTGCACATACAGCTCACATTTTAATGGCACTACTTAAATATGTCTTTGGTGATCGAATAATTTCAAAAGGATTCTGGCCTCCAATATCGCCTGATCTCATCACCTGATTATTTCTTCTGGGGTGCAGCAAAAACAACTATTTATAAGGACCATTCAAAATACATTTTAGGAATTAAAGATTGTGATCTCCACTTAAACTGTTTTTATTACATAGGAAATGTTATGTGTTATTGAGATGTGGTTAAAAGAATTGAATTATGTATTCAACAACATGGAAAGTACTTTCCCTTTTGGTTCACACTTAATGTGAAGGTAAATAAAATTTGTAAATCACTTTTTTGTAAAAGAGTAGGTAATAAAATAAATAAATACTCAAGTAGGGATAGTAAGGGTTTCATAATTTGGTAAATGTTTTCGTATAACCTACTTTTAAGTGTACTGGGACTTTTTGAATGCAACAACATAATTAACAATATAATTAAACAACATAATTAACAACCCCATAAGGCATGTTATAAAGGTCAGGATCACGGCAATTAATTACCTGAGAGATAACCATCTCACGTCAGAATATAATTATAATAGCTGCTTCAACAGTCCATTTTCCAATGAAATGACTTTTGCATTGATTTCCACAACAAAGAAGATCAGCATCAAACTATTTCTCAATTTCGTACAAATTATAAGGACATTTTTGCAAAATTTTTTACACTACTATTCAAATTACACCAACAACTTTTATTTTCATTAATTTCATACTTGCACCAATTAAAATTTTCCAAAAATTGAACTAGAAATGAGATGTCTTTTTTTTACACAACACAACACATAACATTTTGCAAAACTGCCTAGTTTTACAACTTTGTCAATTACCATTTGGGCATTAAATACATTGGTTGCTGATAGACGATTGGGAAAAAGAATATTATAGTTAGACAAAATAAATGTAGTTCTATTGAATAAACATGACTGTACTGCTGACGCTAACTATTGTATTATACATGTAGGTCAGGTTGTGAGAACCCCTCGTCATACAATAGATAAAAAGTAGTACTTGTTTTGTTAATGACTGGACCTAGTCAGCCTTGTCTAGACCCATCAAAACCTTTTGGAAACACATGTTTCAGTGTTATAGGCTGTGAATAAGTACAGTCTAGTACAAAAAGAAAAAACAAGAGAAAGTTTTACCATAGAAGTAACCTGTTACTGAATTTTAAGATTGTTAGCTATGAATGATATTTTAGCTATCATTTAGGTGGGTATACAAGGTGGGTATACAATCAGTAGCTGTAAATTTAAATCTAACAGATTATTAATAGTAAATATTCATTGAAAAGAGGACCCAGATCCAAGATCGAGAAAGTGATAAGATTGATCAATAAAAAATTCATGCACGCGTGTGCACGCAGACACACAATTTGAGATAGCTGAAGCTGTGAAAGAAAATGGGACAGAGACCCTGAACACGCTTTCAGAAAGTGACTTGAAACATTGCTCTGACCAATGGAAAATTCGCATGGAGTGGTGTAGGAATTGTGGATGGGAGTACATTATAGGGGATGTTGAAGTTGTATAGAAATAAAAATAAATAATGTCATACCATTAATCCTGTTGTTTTTTAGTCACACCTCGTGTGTGTGTGTGTGTGTGTGTGTGTGTATGGGTGTGAATTTATTTATATTTATATTGACATATTTGTACAAGTTTTTTACCACCAAAAAACTTTTTTATTGAAACACTTTTTTGAAAAAATTGATTTTACCATCGTAATGAGCATTAAAATTTGATGACAGCACCAGCACCCAGCGGAAGAAAAATGGTTCACACTTGAGTAACTAGCATACAGGCTAGTGTTGTCAAAGAGTTTTTTGTTTAAAAATACTATTTTTTTGTTTAAAAAAGTTGTTGGTACAAAATGAGAGGGTACACTAAATTTTGGTGTGTTTCCATGTTTTACAGATTTAGTTATTCACTCTTTAACTTTTTTAATTGAATGTGAAAAGGTTTTTGTAGTGTTCTATACCCTTTATTAATTAGGTGTCAAAAACACACCAAAACTGCTGTGCATAAGGGCAAGTAGTGCTAAAGTGTTCCACGACACGCTATTAACAGCCTAGTGACAAAACAAAACTATTAAAAAGGAAAAGCATCATTATAGCTTATAACTCATTAAACATGGATTTTCCTCCAGGAACTACAAGCTTTGTGTGTTAATCAATATTACAAAAATAATAACTTTAAACCAGTTTAATATTCCCAAGTTACAAATAAAAAAACTAATAACACACTTACCTTGATTTACTTTTTTGCAGTTTTTACATTTCAATATAATTTAGTTGCAAAAAAAAGGCAATGATAAATTTACTGAATAGATTCTGAACCACCTTTTCCTCTTCTAAATTCCTTATTTTAAAACAATCTCCGCCATCGTACATTACACAAATAAATGTTGAACTGAAGACAGCAAAAATTTTAAACATGATTTTTCATGTCTTAAAACATTTAGTCTCAATCAAATTAAATTATAAATTTATTTTTACTTTGGAACACTGCATCTCTTTACTTTAGTGATTTTTTACAAAATATTTCTTTTGCAAATTAACATTAATTAAAAATAATGAAAGATTGAAAAACTTTCTCACACTTGAATTATACTTAACACTTTGAGGAATACTGCCGTTTCGAAATACCTGAATGTGCCGTGTTCACTTAATAAACCATTATGACACTAAAAGTCAAAAGGAATATGGAAAAAAATTTCAATTTTAAAATCAAACCATTCATGTTTATTTTTCATAAAAATGAAATGATTGTATGAACGTTACAAACGTTTCCGAATGGCAGCACTTACTGATTTAAGCATTATTCATTAATGGATTAAAAGCACTTAATATTACTTGGGCATCTAAATGTATAAAGTAACTTATCAATATCGTTCCAAAAAATCCAAATAGAGATAAAAAAACAAAAAAGCAAGTTAATAATAAAATCTAAAATGTTTAAGTTCTGAAAACCAAATATGTGCCAGAAATTTGAAACCAAGATTGAATGAAATTGATCAAGCAGTCTACTAATAAATGTATACACTTGATATACAGCAGTAAGGAAGTAAAACAGTATAAACTGTAAGCCTACCTGTGTTGACATCGCCAACCGTTGCCTGTTTAAACAGTCCATATATCTCCAACAGCTCATCATCTTGAGGTGTGGTATTCAGGTTCTTCACATCTTCTACGGCTTTGTTGAATTGCTGCCAACAGAATATTAAATTTAAAAATATTACCCACAGAAACTGTGCTTGATAAATTTATGTCATAAATGGTGCAAAACTCAGATCAGTGTACCACATTTCAAAAAAAAATTATTGTTCTAGATTAAATAAAAAAACTAAAAGCAGTTAGGGTAGGTTTTTGGTATTTTCTGAATTTACTCCTGAACCACAACTTTGTTTTATTACAAATTTGCTAAAAAAACATGTGTTATAAGGCTTCATGTATGACCAAAATTTTTACAGAATCTAATGAGATCTTAAAATGTAAAAATTCATTCAAATTTCAAAATCATTTTTTTTCATGATGATTTATTATGATTCATAGATTTTGTTCGACAGCGATTCAAATTTCATTTATAATACGAAAACGACCCCTGACTGCTACTAAAACTGAGGAATGGATTTTATTGGCTAACAAATTTATTTATCCAAGCAAACAAAACAAAATGTTTCGCTAAGTTTGATTCTTGTGTATTGAAATTTTCACTAATGTAGACCGTTCAATGATATCAGCTTTTGAAAATTTCTATCACATCATCGAAACATCTGTTCAATTTTTACAAGAGAATTGTTTTAAAAATTTGGTATTTTAAAATTACTGAGAAGCATAAGTACTCAAATTTATTATAATTTGTTTTAAAAATTACATAAACCTACTTCTAGGTATATATATTTTTGTGTTTTTTTTATATTATAAATTTGACTCCATTTTGAATGTGCAATGACAATATTTTCACAAGATTTAGGGACTGACAAATATTACCAGTTGTTTTAAGTTTACTGTTTTAGTGCTAGGATACTAAAGGTGTCTGACAGACAATAATGTAAAAACATGAGTATTATTCATTATGTACTGGTGAAACCTAAGATGTACATAATGTTGTATTTTCAAACAAAATAACATTTTTAAAATTATGTAGTTTAACTGGAAAGTTTTAAGCACTAACTTTATTTTATTTTCTAAGTTAAGGAAATGATTCTTAAAACTCACCTGGTTCAAATTTACATTAGCCCAGTTCCATTATAAAACAATTAAATAAATGATAGGATGGATTTAAACATATCATCTTTGGTTATAAGGAACTCGAGAAGGAAAATAACATCTTATGTGTAGAAACACAACACCATTAAATCACAATTTAATTTGTTCAGTTGTCTAGATAAACAGAAACCATTAGTTTAAGTAAATGAACTAGTATTTCTTAATAATTACTTTTTTAGGAAATATGTTAGCAAACACTATCTGGTTTTTAAAATAAATATAATTTCTTTGCAATTCATACTGCCTAATTTTGAAATCTATCTAGCATAAATCAATTCAAACTTTTAATTATATCATAAATTAATTTCAACAACAAATAGGAAGGAATATTAAAAATATATTTATAAATAAATCTAAAGAAAGAGAGAAAACAAGAAAGATTGGCGCAATCATTGCTAAAAGGGCAAGTGTTTCAAGTTCAACTCTGATAAGGTATTTATATCAGTTATTACCCTCTCAAGTTTAAAAAAATATATCATACATGGAACTCAGTATTACAGTGAGGAAAGATCAAACTCTAAACTTCATTTTTTTTTTTTAATACTGTGCTAGCTGACCTGAGCGAATTGATCACACAATCAATTTTAATCAAACAGTGGCTAGATTTTTATAACCTTTTGTACAATATGCTATGTTAGGTGAATAATAAAATGAGTTATTCCAATAAGAGTATTTTAAAGATTGCCCTTTCACTAAAAACTCTTCCCATTAGTATTTATGACAATTTTCTAAAGGGCTTAACTCTTATTACATAGTGAATTTAAAATGAATTATTGAAGGGGCCATTATGGTTAGACACAGATGGGATTATGAAATGTGCACCAACCCTAACCGGTAGAACATTTTTTAAGTTTTTGTTGCCAATTACAGTTAGTTTCTACCTGTTTATGAAAAGAGGATAGATAAGATTAGGAAAAGATTAAGATAAAGATTAGAAAGTTGTCGGAACTTGAAGACCCATTGATAAAGACGATTCCAATCTTTATTACTCTAAGAGGTTGCATTCTAATTGAGTAAAATGATTTTATAAATAATTTGATTGAAAACCCAAAAATGAACAAGGGTCATTCCAAATCCCTGAAACACTTTTGTCTACATATAAATAATATAATACAACCTAATACATCATTATAATTTTTATGTCTGTTTAATTGAATGATATGGCTCTGTAGTCGATATGGCTAAAGCACCAGTCAGTAAGTTGTGTCTGAACTGCGCACCTCATGTTCTTAGTTTCAGTCACAGTTACTGCTACTGCTTTTATCCTTTTACTCTTACCATTAATGCTGATCCCTCATCCTCATTAGGCCAACATTATTGATACTTTTGTATTAAAAGTATTTTAAGCAAAAAAACTATTTTACACACCATTATAATTATTTAACTACAAAAATTATTTTTTTTTTTTTTTAGTTTTGTCTTTATATTTGCAACGCCTTATATCTCTATCACGGAATTTCAGAACAAAAGCCATTTAAAAACATCAGAAGATAAAATTTAAATGGCTACAATTAAAGATAAATTAAAATTACAATTGTAATTGTAAAGATTACAAAAATTACAATTGTAAAGATAAATTAAAATGCAATTGAAAATTAAAGATAGTTTAATGGCTACAAGGCTGTCGTCACTGGATGAATAAAAAACGTTTACAAAGAAAACATTAATACTTTTTCAATACAACAGTTTATTCATTTTGTTCTGTTCAAAACTTCTCACTTGAAGACGTACACAATTAACTTAAGTATCTAATAATCTTCACGTAATTACACAAGGCTTTACTTAACATTAAGTCATAAACAATATTCTGAGACTCTACCATTTGTGGTATCTATTAAATTCATTTGTCATTTGTATCTTCTCTATTATCAGCACAGAATATGATTTCTTTCTAAACTGTTTAGCAACTTTTCATTGGAAAATGAGCTATTATAAGCAATAATAAGCCATCATAGTAAGATGCAAACCTGGAACTCAAAATGAGCGCTGATCCTGACCTTTCTGGTGATTTGTTCAAAAATTTTATGCAGGCTATATAAGGTATGAGTGTGTATGTGTTAGCACTCAAATATTCGCTTAGTCAAATTTTATTGTAAACGTAGAAATATCGATTCTGGTAACGGCTTGAATAAGCAGTCACTAAAAATCTTAAAAAGTTTTTATTATTCATAACTTTTTCTCTAACACTTTTCTGAAAATCTGACTTTACCATCATAATCTGATCATAGATGGTGAAATCAGATTTTCAAAAAAGTGTAAAAAGTTGTGAAAGTTTTATTTTTTTGAAATTCATTTTCATCATGTTAGCAAGATATCTGCATCCCATGATTATTTCTCCCTTCTTTTGATAGCCTATAAAATAACATTTTCAGAGAGGCAGTAACGTATAATAGGTTTTAAACTGGTGCTTAAGGACTGTGTTTGATATATTTTTAAATAATTTATTTGAATTTTGTTTTTAAGGTTTTTGCAACATTTATTTTTCCTCTTACTAAGTAGAGAAAGTAGATAAGTGGCTTAGTACAGTGGTTTCTTTACTAACAATAAAATCTTATCCTTGATAAAATCAGTTTTATGAGTAACAACAGCACAGCAACTTAATGACAAATATATTTCCAATGTTTCCTTATTCCGAAATCACAGTTTTACATGAACTGTTTTAATCTTAAGAAAAAATGGTTGGGTTAGTGAATAAACCTGTAGACATCAGTTAAATTATTATACAAAAATAAAATAAAAATACAACTAAAGTTTATTTTGAAGATATCTATAACTACATTCACATAATTAAAAAGATTGTGTAAAAAAATTCAAATTCAAATTTATAACTAGTACTTCAAAATTTTAAATGATATTAGTGTTACAGTACAAATGGTTGCAAATACAAAGGCATTCTAACAATTTTGTTTAAGAAAGTTTAGGTCTGAATTTAGAAATAGGCCCAGGGCAGCAAATTCTAGGTTGTGGCAAAATTAAATTCAACTGTCTTGTCTATGTAGAATTAGCATGATTCAATAAACATGATTCATGATACCTCAGTCATAATATACATGATTCAACGTTTGCTTTATAGGTGCTTGTAACACTGATTTGTTGTTTTACAACAAAAACGTGTATCAGGAAAAAATTAATTATCATTTATAATTATGCAAACACTGTACATTTGTAAAATATCTGTTATCTAATAGCTGTAGTAACTTATTACGTATTTCAGGACAACAATCTGCAATTTATATTATATAAATATTAAAATGTGTTACACTCAGACAGCATTCCAATTTACTTTAATGTTAGTATAAGCCTATTACTGTTAATGTAATGTTGAAACTAACTCAAGTATAACGGTTGTTTTTTTCCATTCATTGAGTACAATTTTCTTGTAGGCCTAAAAGTAACATTTTGCGGCACCTTAATTTACTTTATTTTACCAAGTTCAGTTTGTCTGATTTAAATTAATTTCAGGGAAAATGAATTGGTAATAGGGCTAGCGAGCGGTGTACAGCATCATAAATTACAAGAATAGAAAATAAATAAATCAAATCGTCAAATATGGTGCGTGTTAAAAAAAAACCTGGAGGCATGTTAAAAAAAATGGAGGATGAGTTACTTATTACAATTTGGGTGACGTATAACGGCAGTAAACTTTTATTTTAAAATAAACATTTTGGACATTCCGTTTTAATTAATAAATAGTCAATTTTAACATTATTTCAATCTGAGATTTTCATAAAATTAAATCACTTTTTTTTTTAATTTTTTGAAACAATAACCTATAATTTAAGATGAATGGTAACATGCCTGTTATGGCTACGGATATGGACTGTCTCGAAACCCCTTCCTGAGATAACTTTCTCATATTTTTTACATTTAAGACTTTATATATATATATATATATATATATATATATATATATATATATAAATGTTTTAGACTGAATGCAATGTCTAATGCTATATATCTGCAATGGTAGACATCAATTATATTTAAGGACCTCCGGAAGCAAAAATCCATGATTGACAAACAAATGTTTTGTTTTATGCTAGCCTTACATCTTGCCACCGGGAGGCAATATTTGATTAATTACATTACAAAAAATTGTATTATACATTAGAGCATATTGGAATAAATACGTTGAATCTGTTATTTTGAACATATACTCAAATGGGATGATACTTATATCTTTACAATTACCTGAGAGGCTGTAAATGTGGAGGCAATTTTTAAGGATTTCGGACATGGAGGCATCGTCTAATGAATAATATAAATAAATAAATATATATATATACAATATATATATATATATATATATATATATATATATATATATATATATATATATATATATAATATTTATATATTATTATTTTTATATTTATATATAATACCACTAAACTAAAGCCCTGGCAAAATAAAGTTAAAACATTGCAGTTACTTTGTGAAATTGTAAAAATAATAATATCCAAAAGTTTAGTAGTGTAAGGTACACAATTTTTTTTTAAGACTCAAGTCATACAGACAAGAAAGTGAGTTACGAAATGAATAAAACCGACGAAGATTGAACTTTTTTTATAAATGATTGAAAGTCTTAAATAAATGAACAATTTATTTCAATTTTTTTACTGAATTGAATGTAATAATTTAATGTAAAACTGAGTAATCATGTGTTCTTTAAATATGTAAGTCGTAATTTCCAGTTATTTGAATTTCACAGAATAGTTGATAAATTAGTTGATAAAAATAGAGTGATTTCTTGTGTTCTGTTCATAAATACAGTCGGTATCAGTTATAATAAGTATATCTTATTGTAGCAAGAATTGTAATATATGGAGATAAAAAAACAAAGATAATCATAGCCCACCACTACTTCTGTTTGGATAAAAAAAAGAAAATCCAAATCCAACATCATTTAAATAAACATTTTTATATTTTACAACTGATTGAAATTCTTTAAAAATTCATATTTATCTTACACTTTTCTTTAAATTCAGATTTTACCTTTAATATTGGTGTAAAATATATATTTAACATTTTAAAATTATTAAAAAATTTCAATGCTAATTTAAGCAATTACAATGAAAAAAATCATATTTTCAAAAATGAATGTAATAAAAAAACAAATGAATTTTTAAGATTTTGAATGCCTATAGTTATGAAACTAACTCTGCTTAGTAACGAATGCGTCCAAGATATTCCGAAAATCAATTTTCATGATAAGTACACATTTCATGGTCCCAGATGTGGCTCTTACAGTATAGGCTATTCCAATACATCATTTCAAATCAAAAATTGTTAACAAAGATAACATTTAAGCTATACACACACACATACCTCTTCTACAGACATAGCTACTAGTTCCAAAGAACCTGCAACAAACACAAAACCTGTTTAACAAAATTACAACTCTCACCTTGAAATGGACAATACTAACTTACTAAATGTAAACAAATTAACTAAAGTTGATTTTACAGAAGCACTCAATTTTATTTTATATTAGCTGATATCCTGGCTTCTTCCCGGTTAAAAGTGTTCCTTAAATATTTGATTTCTAATCTTCAAAAGTGTTCAATAATTTGTTTACCTAAATTATATTTTATAATGCAATTTTAAAATTTTATAAATGTTAAATTTTTAATGACAGTATATGTTCAATATATTATTATTATTATAGATATCCATATTACTATTTTTTATTCTTAATTTCCTCACACTTAATTAATTTTACTTTAATTAACACTTAAAATGTCTGGTACTATATTTTGTTAACTATTTGAACTGAATTTCAGATGTTACAGAATCATTCCACTTTTTAAAAGTAGCCGCTTCGTTCATTAATAATTAAAAAATATTTCTGCATTCGTTAGGTAATGTTTTGCATTCTGACTGGTTTTCACCTGGCATAGGTACTGCCCTCTTTCCTGACATCCCTGGCCCAGGCAAAGGGCTCTCTTTCAACATCCGTTTGTTTTTTTTTGTTTCTGTTTGTTTGACAACCGTTTTGTTTTACATTCCCTATATCACGTCTTTTCAAATTATATTTTTCTCTTTGCTTGGCATAGATATAAGCCTATACTGCAGAAGTCATGATTTTATTATTATAATTATAGTTTCACTTTTACTAAATTTAACTGTTATTTACTAATTTAACTATTCTTAGGTTTCATTGATATTTATTTATATACATAGTAATTTATGAATTTTGAAGTGAACTATATTAATTATTTCATCTTAGGTATTACATTTCTCATTTTTAGCTTAATTAAACTGTCTTTTATTTCACTTTCGTATTTTGTGTTACAAACATATTTCATAGGTTAATATCCTTTTGGTTAAGCTAGGTCAGTATTAAATCTACTTTAAAGGTGACGCATTGGAATGTTGCCGATCAGCTGTGTTTTAATATCTATATACATAGCTTTAAATTCTAATAGATAGCCTGGACACATTAGCTTAAATGTTGTGCGTCAGCACTCGACTGTCAGCTGATTCACCGACTTCCCATAAGAAATTCATTGATGTGATGCCCTCTTTTGATACTCATATCTCCGAAACCAACCTCAGCAGTTCCAAACCTAAATAAACCTTCTTCATGGATGGAGGAATGGTAGGCTATCATATCATATAATCCCCATGGGGCTGTGGGGGTGTTGCGGAACATACACCGACATACCACACTTTCTCATGTTTTAATTTTTTTCTTTGGGGCTACAAAGTGTTCATCTGAACATAAAGAAATTCAGCAGCTGTTCATTCAGGCAAACATTGTTGTTTATTTATTCGTTATTAAGTACTGTTGTATATGAGTTGGTATCAAGTTCACAGTTCTGACATGGAGTGTTAGAAGAATATTGTTTCTTTTTATTTGAAGAAAAATTATCGTTTCCTTCAACAGTTAAGTAATCCAGTAAGTTTTCATTGCTTTACACATTTACTGCTTTTACAGTTTAATTTTGATCGATTAAAATTAATAGTAAATTAATTAATAATTAATTAATATTAAATTTAATAGTACTGGACAACTCTTCTCCATTTTTAGCAAAATATAACAGCAGTTCCTGCTATCCTAAAGGGAAACAATATTTACAAATAAGTCCAAAATAAAAATAACACTGAAACAATTATAATAAATACAAAGCACAAAGTTTACAAGGGTTGTTCAATAAGTCCTTAAAAAAAATTAAAAAATACATTTTTTTTTATTTTCAAAATAATCTCCCTATAACTCTATACACTTCTCCAAATGTTTCTCCAACCTTTCTAAGCCTGCCAAAAAGTAGGATTTCAGTAGTTCCTCAAAATACAAGTTTTGCGCGGTGATCAAACACTTATATTTAAATGGCCTAACACCGAAAGAGATCAAAGCAGAGTGGGCCTATATTGTTTTGGAAATCTGACTTTCCCGTCATAATCAGCACAAATTACATTTGAATTTCACGAATGATATGTAACTGTGGAAAGAGTTCTTTTTTTCAATAAAATTTCAAAAATTAAGGTACTAGTTTAGATTTTAATGCTGTGTTAATTAAATTAGGATTTTTAAAAAATGTTAAATAGTTATGAATTTTTAAATATTTGAGCGATATAGCTAAATTTCATATATTTTTTTATCTGCATATCAAAACTTCATTGTTTGTTTATGTAATATTAAATTTTATTAGTTTCTGAAATTCATTTCTATCATGTCAGTGATACATCTGTGATTATTTTTTTAAAGTACACTTAGTAATCTAATTTTGTAATATTATATTGAGTAAGTATATCACCAACTGTAAAATAACGCTTAAAATAGAATTTGGGGAAAACTAGTCATGATTTGGGTTAAACCTAAGTAGTTGCAAGCTACTTGTGAAAGTGATAGAGATGGTTTATTATTATTAAATACTGTGGTAGTATTGCCTAAGGCTGTGCCTATTATTAAGCAAGCCTATTGATAAACTAATTCAAAGTTATGAGTAAGTCAGATTACTAATTCATTTCTAAAATAAGGTAGGTCTAAATGTTCACAGAACTTTATACTATATCATCAATCATCAAATACTGAAATAATCAATGTTTGCTGTTGTGTACAATATTTCATGTTTGAAGTGGTGAACTGTAGCTCCAACAGTACATCGGTAGGATAGCACGGAGTTCGTTAGTACACACAGGTTCAAGTCTACGATTGACTTTTCCCATGTGTTACTTCAATACCCTGTCTTCATTAGTCCGATATAAAAATATTAAACCATAAAAAAGCTTGAAAGCTATCCAATACAATAGTTTTGCCTAGGAGTAAAAAGTGTCTGATTGATTTCTTTTAAACTTTATTATCAGGATACATGTTTAAAAATAGCTAAGCCTAAATTTATGTGCTTCTTTTGAATTTGAGATAAAACTACCATGCCCACATTACAATCATGCAAGTCTTGAAACCACAACACAAACTTTGGAACAATAACTAACAAAATAAGTGGTTTTCAGAATGAATGGATGACCTTGAACTTGATCTTCACACTGTGTGATAAGCTCTAGATAACTGTATGACATTTAATAGTTCAAAAATTGATTAAATGGAATTGTAATATTTTGTTTAAAAAAATAGTTCAAAATTTAAAGGAAATATTTCTTTAAAAATTCTAATTACTTAATTATTCTAAAATTCTATGATTTATGCCTCCACTCCCAAATCATCTATACATTAATATAGCATATTAATGTATTTTTTTATTTATGGCCTCATCCTTTTCAAAGATAACAATGTCCTTGTAAAATTTATACTTTCCTAGGTTTGTGTTCTGTCTCAACCTAAAAAGCTTTCACTTTTCATAAGGATTTTAAACTGTTGTAATACATGTTTGTGAAATATGGATCCAATAAAGTAAATTTATTGTCACATAAAATGTAACAATTAGAAGTAAGGCTACAGTCTGAATTACTACTGAGCCAAGGTGTTTAGCTACTTAGGATAACTGAGCAAGTGGCTTTGGCAATCCAATCCATGCATGCTAAATTGCTTCTACTGTCCTTAGTGAAGTGGGCAATAGTATAGCATACAATTGTCTTAAATTTTAATTGACAATTATTTTTCCTGTGATTGCAAATGAATTTAATCAAATCAATCATATTTGACATTGTATAAGAAAGTTCATACTTGAAATTAGATTTATTAATGTAAAAAAGGTACACATAAAATAGTTAGTTTTCTCCACCATTATAGGCATTTTTGTCACATTAGTAGTAATTTTAGTTTTGTCAGGGTTCAGTTTCATCCTCTACTTTCATTCAGTCTTGCAAATTCTTCATTACCTGAAGATTCTTACTCCCATCCGTCACCATCACTATATCATCAGCAAACCTCAAATTTGATAAACAGTATCCATTTATACTGATTCCTTTATATAGGCAATATAAGTCTTTGAAGATTTTATTTATAACATTAATTAAAAAATAGCTGTGATATGAGAAATTCTTGTTTTATTCCTTTTTCTATCTTAAATTTTCTTCCCTTCCGATCTACCTTAATTACTCCCTCATTATTCTCATTTTTTTTTTTTTATTTTACGACGAAAAGCACATTAAGGCTATTATCGCCTCCCTAAATGTAAGTGTGAGTGTAAAGTGTTAAAGTCATAAGTGTAACTGTGTGTTAGACTCGGGTACCGCGAGGGACGTCTAAGACCTCTCAATAGGTGTAGTTAGTCTGCACCTCCCTGCGGGGTCATTATTCTCATACAAGCACTTAATCAACAAATATATATATATATATATATATATATATATTTTCAATCCCTACTTCCTTCACGCTTTTCCCAAACAGCAGAGTGAACCTTAATGTATATCTTACATATGCTATGGAGCCATTTAACTGAAAATGTATCCTCTAATTAACATGCTGGGTTAGGTTTGCAGGAAGTGTTTTTTTTTTATAAATCATCTTAGTTACTTGCATTTCTTTCATTTATTATGTAAACCAAGTTATTTTATCATCTAATCACTTTTTCGTCTATCAACTAGCCAAGACTGTCTGACAAATCACTTAATTAGAATAGATATCTTGGACTCAAACAGGTGTACAATAGAAGGACCCAACATTGACGACCATTTTTTTTTTTTTTTTTTTTTGTCTACAGCAGGTTTTTTTTAATTAAGGCTTTTGGCAAAAAGCACATGAAGGCTATCATCGCCGTCCAGCAAAATATCTTACACGGAGAGGAAACTAAATCTAAATATTGTTAACACTATACTAACTAAAAATAAAACTAAACACAATAAGTACTAAAACTACATAACATTATTAAAATATATAAAATAACAAAAATTATTAACAGGATAAAAATGTGAAAAACAAAACAAATAATATAGCAACAAAAGTGTGTGGCTAGTTTAAAAAAAAAAATTGTTCAAATATATTTAAAGGATGTAAAAATTTAGAACTTGGTCAATGACCAACGAATCGTCCTTTAAAATTGCCTCCATAGTGGTACCCAATCTACACATTTGATGCATGCTTTTGAAACCATCATAGTCCAAAAGAAAGTGTTTGATTGTGATGATATCACCACAAAACTAACTGCTAAACTGCTGTAGGGTCCCAGTGCCCCTACAGCAGTTTAAATAATCAAAAACAGAGAAGAGTACCTGGCCAATACTGGGAAGCAAGAACAAAGATGACATGAGTTAGATCGTGCCATTGGACAACACACACAGCCATGTTGTGTTAGGTTTACCAACAGTTATCGGTTTTATTAACATACCCTTTCTATTATTGCACATTCTTTTGATTTGGTTATTTACATTTTCATACAAACCCAAAGTATGGTTAGTGTAAAAACAACATTTTCATGTTTTTTTAAAAACTACCCATAAACTTATGGGCCTCTTTTAATGTGCAACAATCTGCCACACTACAAGACATGTATTAATTGCTTTCTTATCAGTCAACTAGCAACTGTATCACCTCCAATGACCTCTAACAACAGAAAAACCTATTCTAATCCTGACCACAGCAAAGGCACCTGTAGCAACCATTGTCTATGTAGTGCCTTCATGAGCAACACCGCTACCTCAGTTCACACCTACTTTACCTTAGTATAACTACTAGATGTTCTTTTGCTGAAATACATCGCCTTATATTTGTATTTTTTTTTTCAATGTGTTTTCCCCAAAATTTCATATAATTCATCAAACGATTTACATGACATTCTAAAATACTGAAAATGTTGTTTCAACAACAAGATAACCAGCAAGAATATTGTCAAAAAATGTACAAAGTAATCTCTGTGTTAACTTGATACACAGTTAATAAATAGATGCACTGATTTTTTACGTTTTTTATATTATTTTTTAATGTTACAGCAAAAATAAACCAAAGAGCAATCATTTCTTTTGATTACATTGTTCTCCAACTATTGATGAAAAAAATCCTGAATTATGACTGCACAGTACATAGTCCAATTTCAAATTAATAGTCTCCCATCATGGTTGCTTATAAATTGCTAAACAGGTGTCTTGTAGAGGTGTGGCATGGCAGAAAGTTACTCGTTAAGAAAGGCCCCAAACTTAACAGGGTAATGTGTCTTTAATAATTTCAAATTAAAAAAATGTATGCAATAAACAAAATGTAGTTTACCTATGGTAAAAAGGTAACTATCATATTAGAACTTTCTGTATTTCACTTATACATACAAGATCTTGGTAAGCAAGTGTAGTTTACTTATTATCATGACATATACTGACTTTTTACAAATGAAGGTGAATTTAGGTTAGCAAAATACTCTTTTTTATTTGCCAATTTTCATTATAGTTATAGTTCATTCTGTCAAAAAATGTTAATTTTTAAACATACAATATGCTATGTAATAGACTAACCTCTAAAGCAATAAATCTGTACTATTTTTTAATAATGAAATGTTTCCTACACTCAATACTGATTTTGGTAAAATATTAGTATGGTATTTTATTTAGTTGGTTATAAAACATAACCTAAAAATATTAATGTCAAAGTTTTTCAAAACAAAACTGTCATATTTCTTTAAACATCTATTTCACTAAACATAAATTAACATATATATTCAGTATTTTTTAATAACAGACCTTGGTTTATTTTTTCATTTACTGAAAATCGTTGTAAAACAAAATTAGCCGGTTAATTGATAACCTATTTAATTTTTGTGTAAACAATAATAACTTTTATTATCAATATCAACCAAGATATTAAATGTAATATTACTTACTCAGAAAAATAAATGAAACAAGATACAAGACTATATATCCCAACTAAGTAATACACTTCACTACAGCACTGTGCCAACCTCCAATTCAAAATGCGGTGATGAAGGTTTAGGTTTCAGTTGTAAATTGTAATATTTTATCGTTTTCTATTAATCAGGACTTGCGTCATTGAATCTCTAAAAAGCACGTCTCAAGTCAAATCAAAGACCAAATAATTTTATTAATTATGACCAAATAATTAAATTAAATAATTGATAATACTATTAAAATGAAAATAGAGAGAGATTAATATAAAAATATAAAAATTTCAATTAGTCCTAGGGTTTTACTGTTAAATTACAAAAACCAAAGGAAAGTAAAAGTACATAATGTTAAAGAGAACTGGTACCCCACTCTTATGGCTTGTTTAGGAACTGAATGTTTCTCAGCCGATAATACAGATTTTTAGAGTACTGCATTAACTAAAACAAAATTAATGACAGCCTTGACTTTACGTTTAGCGTAAAAGAAAGAAGTAGTACAAAATATTACACAACTTTCCACATTCCATTATTTCTCTAAAAGTTAGCCGTGAAAACAGAAAAATCGCCTCATTCTTGTCAAAATTGTATTAGATATTGCTCAGAAGTTATGTTACATGCAAAGTTTTAATATCAGAGAAACCAGATAAACAATTTATAGTTAAAATTTATAAATAAATTTATATTTCTAGAGTAAACAAAAAACAGCTGACTTTTTAACTCGAAAGTTAATAAATGTTCAAAATCTAAAAAATTAATTTTGAGAAACAGGTCAATTTTTCAGTTTCTTTATATAGATAGGTAGTTTAGTATACAGATATATATACCAAAGTTAAATGGATTGTAAACCCCAGGCACTGCAATCAAAAGACCTACAGTGTAAGTAAGTCTCTTGGTTATTAGTTTAGCCAACTGGTGCCCTCAGTGAGTTACAGCAATCCACTAGTTGAATTGGTTATGCACCAGCAACTTGTTCTGCTGGGGGTTCTCAGGGTTCTGGAAGACACCTTTGCCTTCTAATGGCAACAACTTCACAAACATAGATTATGTGGTCTACAGTTTCCTCTTACTTACTTCATAACCTACACATGCACCCATCATACTACACATAACTTCAAACAACGGTGCCCTATGGTGTGAGTGAGTCCCATGGTGTCTTGAGTTATCCCTAGTCCAGGGTTTTTATCTGTTGGTAACTCACTTAGGGGCTTCAGGGTCCAGACCATCACCTTCAATATCTGGGACACTATCCTAGCCAACACTAACACCAAATCTATGCCTTCCACCTGGCTGACTATGCCTGGAGAGTAGAGTTTCCCATCAGCCCCCTTCAGTCTCTATGATACATCAGATCTCACAATCTCTTTGGTTTAAGGAAAATGTCAACCTGTGGATTGATTCCTGATAGGTTTCCTGCTTACAGCTTTCACTGGAAGCCACTCTGCTGACTAATCTTCAAGGTGGTTTTACTGATTTTAAGATATTTCACTCTTATCTCTTTCATCTCTCTCACTTCTTCTATTACAGGTTGGGTGGGTACATCCAGCATCTCCACAGTCTGCTGTGATTTACTGGATTCCATGGGATTAGGTACAGTCCCAGTCACCTCCAACTCCCGTCAGATCTCAATTTCTTTGGTTTCAGGTACTGATGAATCAATGGATTCTTCCTGATAGGTTTCCTGCTTCACTGATCAATTCGTTGGTGATTAAGTGCAACTGATAATTTTCTACTTTTCCAAATTCTCTACATGTCCTTAGTTTTTTTTTTTTTAGTTGTACATACCATTAGGTTCCACAAATAGTTAGGGAAGTATTGACGTCCAGCTATACAGAGCCTCGAATATATTTCCTAGATAGCTAAGCAGTTTTTTTCTCGGCGATGGTAACCTTAACGGTTTTTCACCGGAAAAAAATTTTAATTTCCTGAGATCTAAGCAAAATTGGTCAATTGGTTTAACCTCCAGTGACATGTGTTTATGTGTGCTTGTATAAAATAGTATACCAGAAATTTTTTCTTAACTTTTATACTTTTTGTCTTTAAACAATGAGGATGAGGAATCAAAATTAACAGTAAGGATAAAGCAACAGAGATAAATGCCTCTCTTGAAGTGAAAATTTCAGAGACGCAGCTGACTGACCATACAGTGTCTTAGCCCCACATCGACTACCAAGTTAATGTATGTATATGTATTAATACATTAACAATCATACATCTGATTACAGAAATATGTTTGCAATTACATACATACACATGCAGCAATTATTTTATTTGAAATATATTATTTCTCAAGTCAACATCCCTTTTTCTCAGCACATATTAATCGTACAGGCATAAATGAGGTATCTTTGGAAAGATTTTTAAACTGGCTTCTGATATTGTAAAACAATTTTGTGCTAAAATTTATGAACAAGTTGCAGGGACGAACACTTCAGCAGGATTGTATTTACCAAATGACGTCTTTACTCACGGACAATTGAATGTAGCCTTTTGAAGGGTAACTAAATCAACTAACATGTGTGTATTAAAGAAAATGATATACAAAAAGTACAAGACAATTAAATTCTTACATGAAATATAATTTACAACGAGGTATTGTAATGCCCTGTAAATATTGCTATTAAAAAACAATTATATCTGTATTGAAATGTATATACTACAATGACTCATAAATTTGTGATTATTATTTCGAACTGATCACTTTTCGATTTATTTTTTAAACATGTTTTCCCTTTCTTTCAACTATAGCCCTCGCCCCAATGACTACATTCAAAAGGCAGTGTTTACTTAAAACTTTCATAGTGGGAAATTTCATACGGGTCCCCTGGTATGTATTAATACATTAACATTAATACATATAATCAGAAATGTATTTTCAATTACTTATATACACATGCAGCAATTATTTTATTTGAAACAACTCAAATAATTTGGAAAAGGACAGATAAATAGTTTCCAGAAAAATTATAAAACGTTACTATATTTAGTTTCAATAACGAAAACTGCCTAGTTTATTGTCATCTTATTTTTTTAAAAAAGTTATTTGTTTCAGTTCAGGCATCAAAATTGGTTAGAATTTTAAAATTCGGTATCTGGTTTTCATCACTCTGACAACTATCAGAATTTGTTTAAAATGGAAATTACCTGAAGATATGGTGAATAAGAGTAGGCCTATGCTGAATTCTCATCCATTATGACATAAAAGTTTAAGGCCAGGAGCCTTAGAATAACACATAAATAAAGATCTATCCTACATATTCAAATACTGATGTAATCAAAGTTTGTTAAAATGTGTCAAAGGAAGCTGCAAGCTTGTAAGGTCACATGCTGTCAATGTGAACACGTCAGTCTCAAGGTCGCAGTTTGTTGTTTTTTATTACTTACAGCTAGAACTACTTTTAGGGGAGACTATTGCCATAATAACTTGTGTAACAATTTGAAATAGTATCAACATTACTTTACAAGCTTTTTTTTTAAAACAGTAGCTTAGGAAAGGTCAAAGATTAAGCTTAAAAAATGTAATTTATCAATTACGGTAATCAACAAACAGCTGTTTCTTCTTTTTATTTACTTTAAATTTACGTGCATTAAGTGTTATTTATAATAGCGTGGTATCATGTTTAGACTATGGTTAAAAAAGAAGCTAAATATTTACCGCGAACGAGTTCGCCCGAAGTTGTACGATTTCGTGCGAATGAAAAAATTGTTGATAAATCAAATGCAGTGGCCATAATCTGTAAGACATTATCGCGCGAGTCTCTTATTTTGGAACATCAATCAAACGAGTTTTTCGTTTGATGTTTTTCATAGGAACTTGAACATAGTAAACAAACATTGTACTTGAACATCATACCAAAAATAAATGCACAACGAATAGTCTAACTCAGGAGTCTCCAAACTACGGCCCGAGGGCCACATCCGGCCCGCGGAGAGCTAGCATACTTGAAAACTCCTTTTAGAGAACATATTTTTTATAGCAAATTAAATTTAGTTTACTGAAGTATTCTAATTTTATGTTGAATAATTATTAATATGACATCTACATTGATATGGTCATGGGCTAACTACTCATAACATTGTTGTAGGCTTATTGTTATTGTTTTTGTGATAAGTTGGATAAAGAAACACAGAATTGTAATGAGTAAAGACATGTATAATATGCAGAAAATTTAACTTCAGTATATAATAACTAACAAATTATTGAAATGAATCAAACTAACATTTTATACATTTTAAATAAAAACATAACTTATAACAAGCATAATGACATATGAAATACTAATGAGATTTATGTAATTGAGATTTTCCACTGACAATAGTTTGTAGTTGTGGACTAATTTTACTTGTACCAACTATTAAAAGAGATTTAAGATGCTCATCAGTTAATTTACATCTGTAAACATTTTTTGTGTACTTCATTTTGGAGAAGGTCTTCCACACAAATAAGTAGTACCAAAAACAGAAAACAGCCCACGAGCAAATTTATGCAAATTATCAAATTGTGTCAGTGGAAGACTCTTATAAAATTCCAACAAAGATGAGTTTTGATATTTGTTCTTAATTATATCACTGCACTGTAGATCAATCATTTCCATTTGAAGTTCCCGGGGCTAGGGTTTCAATGTCAGTATCAAAAGGATTCTGAAAAATCTTAATTTGATTCGCAATGGCATCAAAGTCCGAGAAAGGAGTATCAAAATTTATTTTCAAAGCACTCAAAGTTTCGATTGCAAAATCGATAGGAAACTCAGTCTCAGTGGTGTGGCTAAATATTTCATATGTTTTAAAATGTGAAAAACGTTTAATTCGTAGTTGTGATTGAAACAGTATCAATTTCTTCCGGAATGATTTGATATTAGTGTATAAATCAGGAAGATGCTGGTTTTCTCCTTGCAATCTCAAATTCAGTTCGTTCACATGTTTTTTCAAATCAACATAGAATGCTAACTTCCACAGCCATGCGTTGTTTTGTAATTCAGTAAGAGGGCGATGCTTTTCATTCAAAAAAATTTCGATCACTGCTCGAAGTTCAAAAAAGTGCTGAAGGACTTTCCCACAACTAAGCCAACGTACGGCAGTATGATAAAGTAAGTCATTTTCTCCAATCTCTTCAATAAATTGTCGGAATTGTCGGTGATTCAGCCCAAAAGATCTGATAAAATTAACAGTTGATATGACTGGTTTCAGAACTTCAGACATATCCAAACATTTTCCGCACAAAGACTGTTGATGAATGATACAATGTAAGACTAATGGTTTTGAACCATCGTCATTTTCTACAGCCTTTGACACAAGAGCGACCACTCCTTTATCTTTCCCACTCATGTTTTTGCCTCCATCAGTTTATACATTTCAAGTTTTTCCATCGAAGGTTCTTTTGATTAATGGCCATTTCAACTCCTTTAAAAATATCTGTACCAGTAGTTGTGCCATGTATACTATACATATCAAGAAGTTCTTCATGCACTTCATAGCGTTTATCTACTCCTCGAATATAAATCAACACCTGAGCAGTATCTGACACATCCGTTGACTCATCCAAGGCCAAAGAAAACCACTCAACATGTCCAGTTTTGTCGAACAGTTGAGAGGATATATTTTCAGCGATGTTTTCTACCCTTCGAGCCACAGTGTTTGCTGACATACTGACAGTTTTTAATAAATTTACCTTTTCAGGGCACATTTCTTCGGCTACTGCAATTATGCATTCTTTGATCATTTCTCCATCGGTGAATGGTTTTCCACGTTTTGCAATTTCAAGAGCCACACGAAAGCTGGCACGAGTTGCAGCCTCTTGTTCAGTTTTGAGTTTTGTAAATGAAGATTGCTGCGATTTCAATCCGCGCTTCATAGCTTCGAATTTTTCTGTCCGCAAACTTCCTGTATATTTTGAGTAATTTTGAAAATGTTTTGTTTCATAATGACGTTTAATGTTACATTCTTTGAGAACGGCTATGCTTTCATTGCAAATCAAACATAGCGCTTGTTACTGGACTCAATTACGAAATACTGAATGTTCCACTGATCTTTGAATTTTCTGCATTCACTATCAATTTTTCGCTTTTTTTCCATACTACTAAATCACACACAAAAGCAACAATTCAAATCAAAATACTGTTACAAAGATGTCTTAAACTTAAACACGCACAAACACGTTTTAAGGAGGTACGCACTATTTTATTTCACAACAGTGTCATAGGAACTGACTTGTGGTTGCGCCACTAGCCTTGTTATATATTCCAATTACTGCCATCTAGAAGTGAGTGGAAGACACCAGAACTTTCTCGAACCAACGAGATTATTCTGTACGTGCTATTAGCGCCATCTGTTAGCGATAGAAGGACCTATTTCCGCTTGTGTAAAACAGATGTCGTGTCACGTTACCCTCATGGCTCGTACTCTACGACTAATCTAGAAATTACAGATAATGACAGGAAAATTAATAATATGCAGTGTTGCCGTTTTGCGGACTTTAGTCCGATTTGCAGCCTTTTTTAAACGTTGCGTACTTTTTCGGACTTCTTTTTTCATCAGTGGACTATTTCACTTTTTACCACCGGCAACAATGATAATATGGTTTTGGCCCTCGGAACTTACTGGAGTAATCAGTATGGCCCTAAGGCTGGAAAGTTTGGAGACCCCTGGTCTAACTTATTAATCTTTTTTTTAATAAAAGACCCGTTGTAGGACAAAATAAAAAACCTAGGAATTATGCCTAAATAGTAATCGCAATTTGTTCAACAAATTTTGGAATGAAGTGGCTGATTTATTGGAGGCAACAAGAAAATATTTGGTATTGTAATTAATATTCAGCGAACTAAATACATATAATATCTATTCATAATATAGCTTAAAAAGATCGAAATAACTACTATTTGCTCTTATAAATTACAATTATTTTTGTTACCTACTCTGGGTAGGTCATTGTAATTTTTGTAAATTACTTTTATAATCAGCGTAATTAAAGAGTTAAATTACGAATAAAAGGGTGTATTAATGTATTAATAGACCTAATAAAATATCTATTAAAAATGAATCTAGGCTAAAATTGTAGCCTATAAAAACCCCACATGCTTTAATTTTCAAGCAAATTCGCTTACAGCAACCACACACAGCCTTACCCCGGATCCGTACATTGGTGCAAAGGTTCGATCATATATATTTATGGGAATGGCACATACATTAAAGCTAACAAGGGCCAACTACGCATGAAATATCAAATGAAAGTATCGATAATTTTACTAGATACCGATATCGAAAAAAAGTATCAATACTTCGGGAAAATCGAAAATAATATACCAATATTAGAAGGCATCGAAGGATATATGACGCAAGCATCAAAGAAATTTAATAGATAATTTATGCAGTAGGCACTACTGTATCTGTTTACTTCGTATTAAAAGCAAAACATTAAATTAAAAAAAAATACCAACTATAATAATATTACTTACACAGAAAACAATAAATGAAAATACGTAAAACCAATTCTCAGACATATAGGGCTAAAGTAAGAAATATAATATGTAGGGCCTACTTAGCAAAAACAGTAAAGGAAATATGTACTACAATTAATACTTCAATAAATAATATATATGGACATATCAAGAGCAATAAATTAAAAAAAAAACAAGTTCAAATAATACATACATACTAGAAACAATATATAAAAATAACTAAAAGTAATTATATTATAATACGAACATAACCTAATTTTTTAGCCATTAGACTTTGTGAGATATAAATATATAGATTCCATAGGATGACTGGACGAAATTAGGAGCGCGTTTACAGCCTACATTACACTTTGATCGTTTCGAAATGGTTTAGTGGTATGCCTCCTTTTTGAGTTCGAACTTGCCGAGGCCGGCGATAGTATTGTTTAGGCCCTAAACTGAATAAAATAATTTAGGCTACCGATACCTCTAACTCAACCTTATTATTAGTACTGAATAGTCTCCAAGAAAACTTCAAGATTCATTATTGCCTCTTGAAGTAACATTCTCTTTCACAGTGATGCAACTTATCTTAAATTATTAACTCTGCACCTCACTGGGAACACGTTCCATGGTTTTGTGTCGTAGTGGTAATAGATTCAAGTCACGATTCTGTTATTATTTTCTAGCTTATTTAGCCAGTCCCTGTTATTACTGTATTCTGTATTCCTTTATGTCTTGGCTGACATTCACCTCTTGCATGCCTGTCTCGGTTTGGGACAATTTTTAAACGACTCATTTCTTTATTTTTGGAGCCTACTTTTGTAGATGCAGTCTGCGAGAGTGCAGAAAAGGGCACTGAAATAGGCTGTTATATTTTATTTCCTTCGTGTGTTATATTTTAGTACTACAAAAAAAAAAGAAGAAAAGTCTTAGGCAGTGCGGGACTGACCGACAGAACTCGTTTTGGTATGCCTTCTTTTGGCATACCTGACTATATACTTTTTCATTATTATGATTTAATTATTTTTATAAAAATTTATATGCATGCAGGAAAGGGTAACTCTTGAAAATTATTTTCGGATTAAATTTCGCGTGTGTGTAAGTACACAACTTAAAAATTAACTGAAACTGTCACAGACTATGAATTTGTGTATCTTAGGCTATGTAAGGTACTTTAATAATTAATCAGTTTATAACACCACTTTTGACAGTTATACTGTCTAAGTATAATAATAAATATAATATTTGTGTTTCTAGCATTCAAAAATTGGAATAGGTCATATACATTAAATAATTTAACTACACAAATTTAGAAAATACACATTTTTAAAATTAACAAGAACAATAAACATAACCTCACTTGAAAGGATATTGAAGCTATTGTGCGAAATCAGCTGTTTAGAAGTAGATATATATTATACTACTTTTTCATTCATATATTTATACTACAGATTTCATTGTAGTCTTGAAAATGTCTTCAGAATAACTGTTTTTGTTAGATTCAATCTAATAATGGAAGCCGACGGTAGGTTCCTATTGGAACCTACCTTAGCATGTACCTACTGTACAGTACACTAATATACTCTGCATTTCATTCTATACTTGTACAAGTAATTACGACTACCACCAATTTTCTTCCATCTAGTGGTCTTTTAACTCACCTCGTAAATGCTACTACGGTTTCTAAACCGCGTTTCATCTTCAGGCCGTAATACAAATGGTCAAATCCCTCTGTCGAAGTCGTCACAAGTTTAACAAAACATTGTAAACACAGGTCACAACACTAAACACAATTACACGATTTTTATTAAAACGCACAACGATAAGATTTGATTTTGCCAAACACTACAGTGCAATTGGTGCAATGTCGTTACAGTCCGGACTGCATACAAGTCCGTTGTACAAGTAGTTCAACCCTTTGTACACGGATGGCCATATTGCTGACCACGGCCTACTCTCAGCTAGGAATATTTAAAGCGTTGACCGAATGTATTAATGCAGAATATACATTTTTTTAAATATACATTAGCCTATTGTTTTGGAATTTGGTACAAAGATATCTTGTATAAAACACAAATGACGTATGTGTACACACTGTTCCTATTTATTACTGTTTCAAGATGGCGGCCTCTGAAAGCATAGGCCGATTTTTTTTTCAATTTTCTAAGAAAGGTACCTTGTATAAATTCTGAAAAACAAATTAAGATTTTCCCCCATTCACTTCCGTTTCAAGTTGGCGAGCTTTGATTCAACGTTAAGAGTATCGCTGAGCGTTATTCCTGTAATACTGGCCGAACGGCAAAACCTATCAACATTTTAACTTCATCATAGAGAAAGAGCATAAAATTTCCAAAAGTCCAATAAAGTTGGTCCGGTAACATTTTTGTCTGTTACCAGACAATATCTCCGATTTTGAAATTGACAGAAAAAGTTATGAGCGCTGTGTGGAGCTCTCTGTATATTAACTAAGAATATACTGCAAGGCCTACTGTTCTTTGAACTAGTAGTTTAACCTTCGCAGTACAATTTGGACACCCTGTAGACATCTGGTTTCGTGTCATGTAGGCTACATCATTAGTCTAGTCTACGTAGCGAAGTGTAAACGCTCTGATAATTTGCTACGTTCCACACTTATAAGCACTACGAAACCACGACCTGGCTAAAGTATTCAACGAAATCATTTTCAAATGTAGACTAGGCTATGTTATTATTTTTTGGAACAGCCTATAAAATCGAAATTGTGTTTGTTTGTTCGAAATAGAAAACTAAACTACTGCGTGGATTGTAATGAAATTTTTTCACACTTACGCTTTATATACTATTTCATGACGTTTTGTAATTTCAGTCGTCAAAGCGAAATAATACAATAATTGTAAATAATGCAATGCAGCTGTATGGGAACGCTGGCAGAAGCTTACAGTGTCCTATGGCCTGCCTGAATTACAACATTATCGATTGGTCAATAGTATTCACAGATCATTCGATTATGTATTGTTTGTTCGATTTAACATAACCTCAACATTTTTCAATGATATTAAAGATATATGTTATACAAGAGTTAGGCCTAAATTTTCAAAATCGTAAAGAAGTACCGGTATTGAGCAAGTTGAAAATAAATTTTTCACTAATGTAATTGAATTAAAACATCACACCTTTTTTTTCGAATTCTAATGTTTGAGCTAATTAAGTCAAATGAAGCTCTGAAGCACCAAAACAAAAACGCCATATAGGTTACGAATTGGAGTTCGAAAATCATCGCCATAACATTTTTTTTTTCAGCGAAAAACCGTTAAGGTTATCATCGCCTCATGCAAAATGAAGGTATATAAAAAAAAGAAATTAACAAAATTTACTTATATATAAATAAAACTACAACAAACTATAATAGTAAAAATAAATTAAACAAAATTTAAATAACAGGTATAACTATATCAATAATAAATACTTAAGAACTAAATAACATTTAATAATGAATAAGATTTAATAACAATTCGTAAAGGTATATATAAACATAACAGAAATAAAATTATTTAGATAAAAAAAATAAATAATATAACACAAGAAATAACAACTATATAAATTAAATTTTATTTAAAACATTCAGACGATGAAGGAAGTCTAGAACCCGGTCAACGGCCGAGGCACTATCTCCCAACATCGTCTGCAAACAGTTGCTCAGACCACATATAACACGCACATTTTGAAAATCATCACAATCGCCATAACAAACACCGCGGTCAATGTTTATTAGGATTTTAGTCACTAAATTGTGTTATTTATAGACATTCTTTTCTGTTATTTCTGTTACCGCAGGGGGGGCAGACTAGCTGCATCTATTGAGAGAATTTAGACGTCCCTCCCGAGTCTAACACACACTTTCACTTACAACACTAAACTTACGACTTTTACACTTTACACTCACACTTACATTTATGGAGGCTATATTAGCCTCAATTCGCCTTAAAATATATTAAAAGAAAAATTCTATTATTTCACCTGTTCAAATGTTTTTCTTTAAAATCTTGAAATCTTATAGTAATTAAAAGACCCAAATTTTCGCGTATAGACCTACAATATAAATTAAGTTAGTCTTTCAAACCTAAAGCAACTAGTCATCTGTACAACCAATTAACTGTTATAAGTCGTTGAGTTCATGCAATATCATTACAATTATCGTAAATACATAAATTTATGAAATTAAAACTATCAGGATATAATTCTCTGTGGGACCTTTCAATGATTTCCACCCATAGGCTATTATTTTAAGATAGGATAGAAAGTATTTCTTTCTAAAAAAATTCTTTTTATTTTTAATTTAAAAAAAATACTCGCAAACCTAACCCAATTTTGTTTTTCTTCGAATTTTAGTTCTCTGTATCTATAAACTACTATAAGATCTTTTAAAATTATATAGCAAAAATGTTTGAGCCACCGAGTGGTATAACTGCAAACACACGAAATTAGACAGATTTTGAAAATCTGATTTCTTGGTTTCTTAGCAAAATATACTTTTTTCTTGAGTACTTAAAAAACAATATTTGGCTGAATTTAATCACAATCGTGCGCCCAAGTAAACAATATTTAGAAGATTTAATTATAGAAATATTATTTGATAACCCTAATGAGCAACAGTACTTAAATTTACATTAAGCTAATGGTTACAATATTAAAGACAGACTCCCAAAGGCGTTCGAGGAGTTCTTTTTGAGTTTACCGAATTCATGACGAGACTGCATCTTTCTTTTACGTATGACCAAAATAAAAATATGTAAAAACTATTTTGAAAAAAATTGGGCATCTATATATCCCCGAACATAAATGTTTTTGTAACTCACGACTTATATAATTTTACGTGATTGCTAAAGAGTTAGTGTTATTGGTATCACCTAGTGCAACGAACACTGGTTTCGAATGCTGGAAATACGAAGAGACCAATGTGCTAACCACATTTGACCCAACTAAAACGTCTACAGCTGTTGTACTATGAAATTTAGTTTAGCTTGAAGTTTGCGAATTAAATCTAAACAAAAAGTTGGAAAACAATTTTTTATGATATATTTATTGTGTTTTCGCGCCTCAGTACCTGTGAAGCAGGTTCTCAACGGGGTCAGGTGGACCCCCAAGAAGTCTATTTTACTTTGTAGGGGGTCGATGAAATAAATGCCACTTTTAACCCCTTACGCTATAAGAATGTGGTGATTTACGATTAATATTAAAAAGTAGTTCCCCGAATATAAGTAAGATTTAACGAAGCACATCAACCGCAACTATCTCATTAAAATTTTATGTATTTATGTGACTTATATGATTTATGTGATTTATATTTTATTAAAATTTCTGCTTCTATAAACACAATTAGGAATTTTTAATGTATATCTAATATTACAAAATACAAATTATTTTAAAAAGCTGTATTTATGAATTGCTCATAACAAAAGCTCATTTGCGGTGATATTTGTGCAATACATTGTAAACATATGGGGGGGGGATCTACGGAATAACAAAAAATATTTAGGGGTCGAAGCAGAAAAAAAAGGTTGAGAACCCTTGCTGTAAAGTAACTGAAGCTATGATTGTCATTCTAAGACGAAAAATTATAAATTATAACGTGCTGTATTAACAATTCATGTAATTATTTTCAAGTCCCATACAAATCGGTCAGAACGATTGGGGAAAGTCATATTGGAAAGACCGGCGAAAGCTATATACACACTTGTCAATTTTTCGAAAGTGCTTATTATTCTGTTCCAAACATCAATTTTTTGTCACATATATTTTACATTTCCTAAAATATTTGTTTGTCTAGGAATCTGATTTCACAATCATAATCAGCATTAAAATTTGCATTTATTACCATTTTAAACTTTCAAATGACATTTAGAAATACAAAACTAAATACTGACTGCCGTCAAATTCATGTTCTCAATTTTAACAGATTTTGAAAATTTAAATTGCTTATTTGTACACATTTTAGCGTAGATTACGATGGCGAAATTAGATTTTCAAAAACTTGTAAAAAAGTTATGATTTCTTAAAGGTTTAAAATAAATTGTGTACACTAGGGGTTTCTCCCCTGTCCCACCCCATCAGCTAAAATATGATTACAATCCGCTGCAACATAAACACAACCGATGTGTTGAAAGCAAATTTAGACAAATTTGAGGGATGGGGTTGTTTTCCTAAGTGAGGGTTTATTGTTATGAACCTCTGTAGCCTATTTAGAATTTCTCAAACGGTAGGTCATTTGTTTTGTATGCGATGTTTAAGCCCTCATACGTCATCATATGTTCATTATTTCTCGAGATATATCGAAATTTGTAAGCAACAACATGACTACTTTTAACATGTATATTTTTGTTTCTCCGTAACTCATTACAGTTATGATAATTTTTTCCGAATGATATACACACATGCGCGCGCGCAGACACACGCACGCGCGAACACACACAACACACACACACACACACACACACACACACACACACACACACACACACACATTCCGCCAAGAACCAGTCACCTGCTAAGTAGTTTACTGAACAATATCAATCTTCCACTTGGCGGCGGCGTAGCTTTTATGCAGTCGCCTCATTACTCTCCGTAATGACAGTGGTGCCCTTTCAATTGTTTATAGGGACTCGGTGGTCGATTTGAATAATCACCGGTCAGTCTGCTGTAGTCATGAGGCGTATATAACGGAGCAAGTATTTCTACTAAGTATTTTTCAGCCCTAGTATGTACCTACTACGGATATCTGAAATACTAGGAATACTGAATACTAGGTGTTATGCGCATGCGTCCTGATGATAACGCTTTGCTTGCTACCTAACGATATTTCTTACTTGATACCTACCCACCCTTCCTGCCTAGTATTCTGAGAAATATTAGGTGCGAAATCCTGCCATTGTCTTTTACTAGCCTTACTGTTGGTAAACAGTGTGCTTGACAGTTAGTATATAAATTCAGACTGGCATATCTTTTTTTTTATTTTATTTTTTATAAACACATAGTAATATGATGTCATCTAAGGCTATTATTATGAAAAAATAATATAAAGGTACAAATATTTTATCTCTTTTTATTACTGAACTGTCAAAATCCTAAACTATATTATTGAAGTATAATTAGAAACTCATATAATATATTTTACGCAAAATTTAATTTTAAGAATTACAATTGAACAAGCCGTGTATATTTTATTTATTTTTTCATTGTAATACTAAATCACTGGAAATCAAACCATTAGGCTCAATACAGGCTCAAAATGAAATGTGTAGTTTAAATTCTTCAGTGCAATTAGTACAGGGTTAGATCTATACTTAATTTGGTATTTTCAACAACACTTCATGGTATCTGTGGAACAGATATGTCTGCGTACTTGGAACTGGTATACCTAGTACGACCCATGACTTCTCTGAACCGCGCACCAGTACTTAGTTCTAGCCGCAGTTATTCCCGTTGCTTTTCCCTTACCGTTAACGCTGATCCCTCGTCCTCATTAGCCTAATTGGCATAAAGTGTAAACGTCAAAAAAAAACAATTAAATTGTTCTTTATGTTCAGCGTCTTGGCAATGGTATTAGCGCAGATGTAAAATAATCAGATTGTTAAACATAAACCACGCACTTGTTTTAGTTCAAACTGTGTAATTCACTCCGAAACCAAAACTTATCATTTAAGGAGGCCAGCTTACACTGTGAAGACCTTTAGAAATTCACATTCTACTTATTTAAAGATTCATATAAAAACTTTAAACTAAGAGCCTGCTTGATTCAAGCCTATTTCAATATTTTACATACTCGTTTATCAAATGTATCCGCGATTGAAATCAGATAGCTATTTTGATTAAGACACACCGCGGTCAATTGTGAAGATTGATAGTGTTCAGTAGAACCAGAGTAAACAGGTGACTGGTTCTTAAACTCAAAAGTGATTTGACAACTTTTTAATTGTAAATTTGGAAGGAATTTTTTATCACCTAGTGGTTTTTGTTTAGATCGATCTTATTACAACCATTCTTTTCTACTCATCTGCTTGTCCAATTGACTGTTTACTCATTGCCAAGGTTAATTTCCCAACCTATCGTAACACTCATTAGCCTAAACCACTCTATAAATTAAAGCACGCACCTGTCTCGCTGACGTGATTTGAAACGAACTACCTAAAGTAATTTTTTGATTTCAACGTCATAAACAGCAATAAAATCTAATTAAACTTTCAAATTGCATTTAAAACACGATAATGATTTCTGACCGCAGTCAAATTATATTTCTTATATCACTGGATTTTGAAAATTCTAAATGCTACCTTATGCAATTTTTAGCGCTGATTACTATGGTGAAATCAGATTTTCAAAAATATTTACAACGAAAAAGTTATGAATTTTAAAAAATATGAATTTGCCGCCATCTTGAAACTGGTCAACGCATTTTGCTGGTTAACGAACTTTTCAAATAAAATTGATTTGGCTATTATCAAAATCATTCAAAAATTCATTCGGTGCCCAGTTTGAATGAAATCGAATAAAAGTGTAAGCGTGAGCGTGAGCGTGCCAACCACATCCTCTCTGTCTCTCTTTCTCGCTCTCTCTCCCTCACACACACACACTCGGTACTCATTTCAAATCGAGGTCCCGGGTCTGAGTCCTAATTGCCGCTCCAGTAGCTCATTTTCGAATGAAAAATAGTTAATAATTTAATTTGTAAAATGAAATAAAAAATTTGAAGTCACCAAGTTTTTGCAGTTTGAATAATTCATCCAAGATAACAATTTTTAACTGAAGTACTGGTAGCTCACTAATGTAAAAAAATAAATTAAATTTACTAGGCTATTAATTTTTGAACTGGTTAAAACAATGCAGTAATGACCGTAGTTAATTGGAAACAGCTGGTTTTATGAGGTATTTAAAAACGGATACTTAGATAAACCAATGAATACAGAATAGATTCTCTATCCATTGGCTAAACTCTGTTCTGAGGCCTATTAGTCTATCTATTACCCTGTAACCTACTACTTTTGATATCTTTTGATTTATAATTGAATTCTACTAATTTTACTTTTTCATTACTCTGTAAAGAGGAAGTATTACGAACGTCTAAAACATTTAAAGGAAGTTATATTAATTTTAACAGATATTTCTCATTTTAAGACAATCCCCCTAAAGCAAAAAACTAAACGTTTTACTACGTATTTATTTAAAGTTAACCTAACTTTAAGACTAAATGTGTTTGTACACCTTTCTTTCGCTGAAATTTATTGGAATTTCTACATATCCAAAATTTAAGCTAACCGCCATGAAAGAAAACATTTAAATATAAAAACTTTTCTAAAATGAGCTATTTTGTTAAATGTCTCAAGTGTATACATTATTGAGTCACACACGTAATGAAAATGATACGTGAACCTAGCTTAGATATTATTTATTAGTTATACTAAAAGATCAGTTGATTTATATTAATTCGTAACGATCAGCTGATTTTATTGAACAGCTGATAGGCTATAATAATTTGTAGGTTATGTTGTTAAAAACTAGCAATGTAACAACAATTACTATAAACGTTTCGATATCTATTGGTCTCCATCGTCTTAAAAATTCCGTTTTGAAAACTATGACAGATTTTGCTCAAATTTCAATTATAGGCCATTCAATGTAGAATCATTATTCGTAAGTTTACAAAATTTGGTAAAAAACAACTTAATATTTAGCTACAAAAATCAAGAAAAACTAATCCTGACCATAGTTAGTTCTTCCGATAAGTCTTGAATTAAAATTTTTTGTAAATAACCACGCATAAGTTTTGATAGGGTGCCTTTTTACCCAACTACGGCGTAGCAAAGGGAAGGTTATCTACTTGACAGTCAATGTATAAGAGATAGACCGTCAAATAGACCTCTATTTCAACTCTCTCGACCGGCATTTGGTTTAAGTATTTGTTTGTTACGCAGTTTTTGCCAAACGCATTGACCGATTGTTTTCAAATTTGGTACGAAGATGCCTTTTATAAAGATCGAACGACATATGTAAAAGATTTTTTCCCATTCGCTTCCGTTTCAAGATGGCGTGCTCTGATTCAACAATGAAAGTGTAGTTGAGGGTTACTTCCTGTAATACTGGCTGAACAACAAAACCTATTTATAATTTGGACCGCTTCATGAGAAAAGAGCATAATATTTCCAATAACGGTGGTCCAGCAACATTGTTCGTAAATATTACGGTTACCGGTTAAATTTATGGAAAAATTTATGAATGCTGTCGTGGAACGCTCTGTGTATGAATAAAGAATTTACTGCGAGAATCTACTGCAGAATCTACTGTTCTTTGAATACTAGTTGTAGATGATCTACTGTAGAGTTGCCTCTGTACAAGTGAGGTGTCAATCGATTCGGCTTCAATGCAAGAGTGTCATAGGCTATGTAATATTTGTACATAGCCTTGTGAATAAATTAAACATTTTTGAATAAAATAACTGCAGTAAGCAGCTGACGTGATGGAAGCGAATTGAAATTCTGATTTCACCATAACAACAGCATTAAAAATTAAAATCTGCTTATGTTATCTATCTAAATTACGCTAAAAATACGGAATAAGGACATTTATAGCATCAGGTCACTCCTTAACTGCCAAATAGAAATTGAACCTCCAAGACCAAAACGTTCAATTCCTCAATGTTCCAACTGCCAACAATATGGTCATACGCAGAAATACTGCCACAGACAACCCAGTTGTGTGAAATGTGCTGGACCCCACCATACGGCAAACTGCCCGAGAAAAGAACGTTCAGACAGGGTAAAATGTATTCTCTGTGAAGGTAACCATCCTGCAAATTATAAGGGCTGCACTGTCTATAAAGAGCTGCAAAAATAAAATATCCGAGATCGATAACCAATAACCGAAAGCCTAAAAACCTAGAAAATGTAACCAAAATAAGCCAAAGCAACGTTGAAAATAATTCAGGCAAGTCATATGTAGCAGCTGCAAAAAATGGTCAAAACCTAGAAACAATTAAAGGTAACACTGCTGAACAACACATGGTGGAAATTTTGCGTACCTTCAACAGTTCGATACAAGCTCTCATGAACCAAATGCTAACAATGACTCAGATGTTAGCTGAACTCATGTCAAAGTTGTCCAATTCGCATCCATAAAACTATGCGTGTGGAATGCCAATGGCCTGTCAAACCACTCTAATGAGTTAAAGATTTTCTTACAAATAAACAAAGTAGACATTATGCTGATTTCTGAAACTCACTTTACGACTAAGAGCTTCTTCAGAGTACCCAACTACACATTATACCATACGATGCATCCTGATGGTAGAGCACACGGTGGATCGGCCATTCTTATTAGATCTAACATAAAACATCATCAGGCACAACCATACCAAAAGGACTGCATCCAAGCCACGAGTGTTGTTGTGTATGACTGGATAAGCAAGATTACAATATCGTCACTTTACTGTCCACCAAGACACACTGTAAAGAAGGCACAGTTCGATGACTACTTCAAATATCTTGGCAATCGTTTCATTGCGGGAGGTGATTATAATGCCAAACATACATTTTGGGGCTCCAGGCTTACTCTTCCTAGAGGCCGTGAACTTTTTAAGAGCGTACAGGCAGGAGCGATGAACGTAATTTCAACAGGACAACCTACATACTGGCCGTCTGACCCAGCAAAGATACCAGACATTATTGACTTTTGCATCACCAAAGGTGTACCAGGGGACAGCATATCTTGCTGTGGTTGCTGGGAGCTATCATCGGATCACTCTCCTATTCTGGTGGAAATTGGGGTGAAAGTTAGAGAGACAACTAAAAAGTGTACACTGCACAGTAATAAAACCAAATGGAATATGTTTCGTATTCTGGTAGACGAGGCTTTTAGCGCAGAAATCGCACTTGAAACGGAAAATGACATTATGAATGCTGTTGAATTTTTCACCACAAGTATCCAGAGTGCGGCTTGGGATTCAACTCCAATAGTCCAACAACATAGACCGGCTGGGCAAAGTATTCCTCCAAGTATCCTGAATGAGATTGGTGCAAAAAGGGATCTTCGTAAACTGTGGCAGCAAAACAGGTGCCCTGATACAAAAAATTATTGAACCATAAAATAAAAAAACTTAAGCAAATCCTTGATCAAGATCGAAACGCTAGTTTTCAGACATATCTCAAGGATCTTGATGCCACTTCAGCTACTGACTACTCCTTATGGAAAGCAACAAGAAACATCAAACGACCTACAACAATTTCCCCGCCATTGAGAAAAGCGGACAATTGTTGGGCACGTAGTGACCAAGAGAAAGCTTACACGTTTGCTGAGCATCTATCAAATGTTTTCCAGCCTCATCCCTATGAAGGCCCAGCAGACCACGAGAGGAGAGTAACCGAATACCTGAAAGAAATAGAAACGGAGGACATTACGTCAATGAAATTCACAACGAAAGAGGTCAGAAGAGTAATACAAAAGGCAAAATCAAAGAAATCTCCAGGATATGACCTCATTACAAATAAAATTTTGCAAGAGCTACCTGACTATGGAATAACAATGATTACAGCTATTTATAACGCTATAGTTAGACTCCAATTTATTCCACCACAGTGGAAAACTGCACAAATAATTATGTTATTAAAACCAGATAAAAAGCCTGAAGATCCAAAATCATATCGACCAATAAGCCTGTTACCTATACCATCAAAGATACTCGAAACATTAATACTACAACGTATTATGCCATTAGTGGAACAGCATGGACTGATACCCGACCACCAGTTTGGATTTCGTCAAAAACACGCGACTGTTGACCAAGTGCACAGGTTAATAGGCGAAATAGACAAGTCTTTTGAATCTAAAAGGTATTGCGCGAGTGTCTTTCTTGATATATCGCAGGCCTTCGACAGAGTATGGCATGAAGGATTATTATTTAAAATAAAATCGTTCTTCCCCAGCAACACTTATAAGATCCTCAAATCCTTTTTAGAGAATAGATATTTCTTGGTGAATCACGGAGAGGCTTTCTCGGGTCTTTGCAATATTAACGCGGAGTTCCCAAGGTAGCGTCCTGGGACCGCTACTCTATCTGATTTACACGTCTGACCTACCAACGTCAGACTGTGTAACAACTGGAACCTTTGCCGACGACACCGCATTTTGTCCTCTCACGAGGATCCAACAGAGGCGTCAAAAATCCTACAAAAGGAATAAACGAGATTTCAACATGGCTCAAGAAGTGGCGAATCAAGGCTAATGAAACGAAGTCAATAAATGTCACCTTCACCTAAAAAAGGGTATATGCCCACCAGTAACGCTTAATAACGTCGAAATTCCACGAGCAGATCATGTCAGATACTTGGGTTTACACCTGGACAAGCGACTTACATGGCAGAAGCACATCTTTACCAAACGCAAACAGCTGGGACTGCAAATACGGAAGTACTATTGGTTAATTGGTCGCCGTTCGCAACTGTCAATGGGCAACAAACTTCTTCTTTACAATGTTATGCTTAAACCAATCTGGACCTATGGTATCCAATTGTGGGGGACCGCCTCTCATTCCAACATTGAAATCTTGCAGAGATTCCAGAATAAAATGCTACGAATGGTAACCGACGCTCCATGGTACGTGACAAACGAACAGCTGCATCACGACCTTCAAGTATATACAGTCAAACAAGAAATTCTGCGTCATACGAAAACCTACAAAGAAAGGATCATAAACCACCCAAATCGCCTAGCGAAAGTCTTGATGGAGGAAACTCGCGCAACTCGTCGACTTAAACGGAAAATGCCCCAAGACATACTTAAATAATAAAGTAAAGTAGGATGTGACCCTAGTCGCATTCCGAGCATGTCATGACAAGTCCCGACCTACCTACTACTTAATGTCCCCCAATATGTGACAGATTGTAGTGAATAAAAAAAAAAAAAAAAAAAAAAAAAAAAAAAAAATACGGAAAATGTAAACTAACAGCCGTCAAATTCAATTTCTTAATTTCAATGGATTTTGAAAATTTTAAAATACTAATTTATGTAGTTAGGTCTTCCTAAGTTTAAATTAGATTTTTAAAACGATTAAGAAAAAAACGTTACGAATTTTTAAAGATTTTTCAACATTTTGAAATTTTTGAACGGATTTGCTGAGCTAATCATTTTGTCTAAGCTAAAGCTATTCTAACCTAACCTAACGATTTTGTGCCGTTTTCATCAAATCGAACCAAAATTGCAAACCTAAGAGTACACACACACACACACACACACACACACACACACACACACACACACACACACACACACACACACACACACACTCAATCTACTCTCATTGACTTTAATAAGACATACACTTAGGTAAGTACCTGCATGGTTCAATTTACGATTATCGTACGTACCTACATGAAAACTGAAAACGAGGCGATAAAGGTTTTATGATTTTATTCTTGTGCCGTCAGTGAATTTAGTTTGGTTACAAAATTTTTGTTTGTGTGCCTTTAGTTCACTGTGATACTCCGTAGTCGATTTTTAATTTTAATTTTTTATAGAAATTAATCGTACGTGAGACATTTTGTGTCTAATGTTTTTCACATCTATTTAACTGATTCCATTGATTGTTAAGGATATTTGTATAGCCTATATTAAATGTTACGAGATTAGCGGTTGTTCAGGGTGTGGGGTCAGTGGAGAAAGTACAGGCTATGCCGAAACTCACATTAGAACCTAGGATGATGACTTGATTTAATTTGGCCACATTTCGTGGTTAGGGAACGGTGCTTAGGCCTAAATTTGAGTTGTTTTGTGGTCAAGGTCACTGGGCATGAATTGTTTCCATACCGTGTGTTAGTCGTGGCCAGCAGTCCATAGGTGCAACATGGCATTGGTAGAGGTGAGTGGTAAAAAGACTGCACTAACTTTCCTACTTGCATTAAATCTGATTTTTTTTTATCGGAAATATGTTAAAAAATTTCTCGAGCTCCACAGAGATATACTTGAAGGATCCTGTTTCATTTAGCGCAGCTAAGCACAATTGTAAAATGACTATAATAGTTTGCTACTATCAAAATTCCAAATATTTTCGTTAAAACTGGCGTGTTGATTAAAATACAAATGTTTATTTTTTCGATTTAATTACCAAATTAATTTTTTTGCAAATTTAGATCATTACTATTAGTGTTGTGAATTTTCATTTATAATCAAAATTGTAGTACAATCTAATTGAAGCGATTTTGAGAAAATTATTCTGATATTCTGGTGTGTTTGTAAATCCAGATTACTAACTACCCATGCGTTTTGTTTAATGGTACTCAAGAACTGTATTTGATCAACACCAAGTTAAATATGGTCCCGAAATTTTAGAAAACGTGCAAAATTTCATAGAAATCGACCCATTTCATGGTTCTGGACTTGGACCGTACCATAATGTTCAGTTTGAACCTTTCTTATAACTCAGGCCGCCTCGGTGGCCTAGTTGATAGCGTACTGGGCTTTCACCCCGAGAACCCGGGTTCGATTCCCGGCCAGGGCTTGGCATTTTCATACGCTATAAATCATCCCATCGTCTGCATTAGCCCAAGTGCGCACAATAGTCAAACGTTAAAAAAAAAAAATTATAACAGTTTCTATAAAAAATTTGCTAAGAAATGTTTGTTTCGTTTGATATTCACTTAGGTTTATTTAAATGTTCGTTCATTTGGTGACATTCGATGTTGTTAGCTTTGGATATTCGTTTGCATCATGTCAGTGAGATAGCTGGACGCTGTCTTTGACATTTTAGAATAAGTTGCATAATTTGAGGACATTTTAGCTCATAAAATTGGCAAAAGTTTGCTGACCCCTCCACTAGGCTCGTAAGCCTACTTTACAATATAGTAGTATGAAATTTTAGTTTTAATGAAATAAATTATAACCTTAACTTCATTAAACTAATTGAAATTCAGGCTACAGCTGATATTAATTAATGAAACAAAAATAAAAAGCAATTAACACTCATTACATGATCTGGCATAATAATGTAATTTACTTCAATTGCGTTGAAAAGTTAACCTATTATTACAATGTCCTCGTATTATGTCATTAACTAAGATTATTCAGCAGGCCTACTGGATTACCTAAGATTAATGTCTATTGTTCCAAAAACACAATAGGCAGGGATAATAGATGTAACCAAGAACAGTTTCATCTGTTATCAATTTACACGAGCTGCACATGTAGTAGGCCTATTGTAAAATCTTCCGATTGCATAGAGATTCTCTTTTACCCGATTTTATAGTTCGGTTCACCAAAAATAGGGTTCATTCGGATAAAACAGTTTCAACTGTCTAACCTATGTGTGTGCCTAACGGCAAATTTCGTGTCTGAGCTCAAACTTAAGAAACAATTTATAGATATAAAAATATACATTTGTAACTGGTTGGGTTCAAAAACGATGAAGTCAAAATATGAAATTATTGTACTCAAATTACGCTGCATATAGAATCTTTTAAAAAAGAGTGCAGATCTCGTTTTTCAGTATATATATCGCTTGGTACAGTCATTACTATCAGTGACTGGAATGCGGAAGACCAGGACCTCGATCTTCCTGGGACCCAAAGTATTTTGAAGCAATGTTTTAAAAAACAACAAATAAACACAAGTAATAATAATATTGCGGAATAAGAATAAGTAATTGTTTTTACTTAAAAAAATAACATAGGATGAGAAAATTAAACAAAATTGTGCACAAATTTTAGCAAATTCAGTTATTATTAGGACTACAATTAGTTTACGACAAAAACCTAATCAGGCTGTTATCAGGTTTCTTCTGTTATCAGGTTAACAGAAGGCTTATGAAAACAAAAAAACGTCTCAAAGGCTATTTATCAGGTTTTGCTCAAATATTTTTCATGGACTTTGGATTCATAACCCACGACAGTCTACCATATTTCAAATAAAATAAATTTATGCGTTAAGAGCAAATTGAAAGAACAAAATAATCTTTCCCGGGGGTTATATCTAAAACGTTTTTCTCAAAGTGTTATTTGACAAAACAGAGGCTTGAAAACAAAACGTTATAAAATGTGCCCGAGATATAGGTTAGATCTGGAAATAGATAGATCCTTTTTAATTATACCATCACTATAATTGATCTATAAATTGTATGGTCCCTAAGTACGTTACTAGATGGACTATCTAGGGCGATACATGTATCGAATTCATTGCTTGTACTAACTTTAGATTCGTAACTGAAGGCAGTCTACAATATTTCAAATAAAATAAATTAATGAGAATTGAAGAACAAAATAACCTTTCCGGGAGGCAGATTCATTCCTGAAATATTTTTCTCAATGTGTTATTTGACAAAACAGTTACTTGAAAACAAAAGTTATAAAACGTGCCCGAGATACAGGCTAGAGGATCTGGAAATAGATAGGCCCAGGGCGACACAAACATCGAATTCTTTGCTTGTTTTCGTGGTTCGTGCTATTTTTTTACTTATTTTTATTGGAGTAACTGTGGAAAAAAATAGTGTTTCTGCTTTCAGTTTCAGTTGCCTACAGTAACAAAAATTTATAATAAGTTAAGTTATACAAAATTGTGAAAAATGTTCTCACGTATTTTTCGACAGCTGAAATATTTATGAATATTCGATGTTTTTGAATAATTAAAACTAAATTGCATGTTTGTAAAATTAACGGTGCAAAAACATTGAACGATTTTTTCAAGTTTAATTTAATTATTTACAAGTTGATTAAATGAAGCCTTCAACTATAAATAGGTGCAAAAGCAAAATCTTTGGGTAACTACTCGTAGATTAGTAATGATGATTAGTAAATATTCTATATTTGAGACTAAATAAATAATAAAAAATAACAGTGATGGAAATGTTTTTTTATTTAATCCCATTTTAAGGAAAATTACTGATTAATCGATTTTAGAGAGGATAAAGACCCATACTTTTCTATACCTATTTGATCAAATAGGCCTATTTAAAAAAAATCAGTTTCCTTAATTTTTAAGCGTTCTTTTTCAAACAAAATATTTTGGAAATCACAAAGGTTCAGGTTTTAGGCTTGATATCGTCAAATGCAGCAATGGTTTTAAAGCCAAATTTACTTAATGAAGGAACTATACAATTGTTGATATATTTATTCGCTCTTAAAAAATCACATCATTCCGTTTAACAATGCAAGGGGTAGTTAGTTGGAGTTACTTCCACAATTATGACTTCTTCTTTATACGTATTCACTGATTTCACAGCTTCCGAAGTAGGCCTACTCAGCTCAACGACAATGTTGTCGACGCCGATATCAACTTCAATACATTTTCCTCAACAATCAGAAGGGTTGTTTGTTCCAAGAGCGCCCTTGCTCTAATTCAGGGATTTTCAACGGGATCCAGGTGGATCCCTTGAGAGTCTATTGAAGGGGGTCGATTGAATTCGAGGTGTCTATTAAGGTCGATGAAATAAATTCCATTTTTAATGCTTTAACGCGCACTTTATTAAAAAAGGAAACGGGTAAAATCATTTTTTTTCTTTGCAAATATCTGCAAATATTTGCTTTTGTTTCTGTGCGTTTTCGCACAGATTTCTCTCGATTCCATTCCAAGATTGATTTGTTGATATCTACGTTAAATCGAATCGATTTTTCATTAGTTCGAAAATTTAACGCAACTGTCTGTAATTGAAAAAGATAACATTAACGCTGACGTCATTTTACTCTACACGAATCATTTGAAAGAATTGAAAGAGGATTCTGTTCGTTACAAGGATTTATCACTGTTCGTTACAAGGATTTAGAAAATTTAAATGTTCCATCTTAGATTATAAAACCATTTGAAAGCGACATGGCCGATATTGATTTCTCACTACAAGAAGAATTGATTGAACTTATAGAATTTGGAACTCAAAATCAACTTTCAAACGAATGGATATGTCTAATTTTGGAGTTTCAAAGACATTCGCACAAAATACATCAGATTAACAAGTATCAACGAACCACTGTTGTTAGCATTTCCTAGTTCTTGATTGGTTGAGGCAGGATTTAGCTATGTAAATAATTTATTGCGAAAGACGAGAAATCAGTTCAAGATATCAGATCGTGGTGATTTACGATTAATATTAAGAACTATTTCCCCAGAAAAAAGTAAGATAATCGAAGGATGTCAACCACAACCATCTCATTAAAATTTTATGTACTTATGTGATTTATATGATTTATGTTATTTTATATTTTATTTAAATTTCTGCTTCTATAAACATAATTAGGCTATATCTTTAATGTAGTAATACAAAATACAAATTATAAAAAAAATATATTACTGAATTGCTCCTAAAAAAAGCTTCATTTGCTGTGATATTTATGCACACATTGTAAACACATGGGGGTCTACGGAATAAACAAAATTTATTTAGGGGATCGAAGCAGGAAAAAGGTTGAGAACCCCTGCTCTAATTTCTTCCGCAGTCTATAAAGCTTGTATCATTCTGTCAGTGGTACATTTTGGGTTTCGTAGGAACTGCTGCATACTTTTTACACAGAACGTCATTCTTTTAACGTCGTCTGCGAGCTTCAGACTTTCTTTAAATGAGAGCTCCCTCGCTGTTAACGTAGGATAGATTTTTCAAAGTCCGGGTTGCGTTTAGTCTCCATTTTTACAAATTAAAACAAAAAGATCAAATAAATGTTAATGTCATAAACGGACTAGAAGTACAGCGACAATTATATTGTTCTTGCTCGATATTAGCATACATCTGGATATTAGAGGCTAAAGTTCAAGTAATTAAACTATCTGCCTCTACGAACGCTGCAAGCTTGAAGGACAGAGGTGGAGACGTTTGAGGAAACAGACAGTACAATTATCTATTTAACTGTAGTTGAACACTCTGCCGCAAGATGCCACCAGAAGCGAGTGTTCACAAAGCTCTCGTAAGGATTATCATTCTAGTATCGTTTATATTCAAAGGTTACGTGCAGTGGCATATTCGGGTTTGTTTTGTTTTCCCGACTTACTCCTGAACCGTAATTTTTTTTACTTCAAATTTAGTACATTTTGTTCTTCAAATATGACCAAAAACTGATGAATCACTTTTGAGAAATTGGCTGATTTTTCTGCTTTTTTTGACGGAAATTTACAAACCAGTTTGGAAAAATAATTGAATGAAAGATAAGATGTAATGTTTTAGCACCTAGTTATACTCTCACTATAACCTACAAAGTAAAAATATAGGGCCTATACCTACAATATAAACTTCTGATAATGATCGTGAAAAAATCGATCTTACAATTTTTATGGACATTGGACGGATTTGAGTAGCATGCCTCCTGATTTTTACGATCTGGTTGTGGTAAAAATTAAGGGTTTACTTGATGAAACTTGACGTATAGGCTAACTACAGGGTCATTTTTTTTAATTTTTCAAAAATTTCCGTTACAAGCTATTTGTTGGTCAAAAACACTTGAAAGTTAAGAAAAGTTAGCTATAATGATTTTTATCATATAGTCCTTTAATATATAAGGAAATTATTGAAGAAAAACGGAAAATGGCTAAGGCGTAGTTTGTCAATATCGATTCATTTCGTCAGATTTTGGTCGTAATCTATATATATATATATATATAACTTCTTTGTGAACCAAATTTTAAAGGCATATTAGAGAGTAAATCGAAATAAATCTAACCAGAGTTATTCTTCATATACGACTAAAATTTGAGAAAAATCGATTTTGAGAAATTAGAGTGGAAAAAACTTTTAAAAATTGAGAAAAAATTTTGGTTGCTTTCCTCTCGACATCGCGCGGTGGAGCGTCGGCGAAGTTGCCTATGTAATACTTTGTAATACGCAAAACAGACGTATGAAGTTAGCCCCGCTAGACAAGCTATGCTCTTTAGACATCGACAATGTTAGGTATTTTTAAAAAAATCTTCTCTTTCATATTTAACGAGAGATTTCTTTTGAACTACTGCATATTTGTATAGTGTACAACCATTAAATATAAACGGACTAGAGATACAGCTACCATTGTAAAAAGTGTGCTCGATATTAGTGACTGAAGTCGGAGTAATTGGACTATCTGCCGTTACAAACGCTGCAAGCTGCAAGAAAAGGGGGGTGGAGATGTTTGATAAAATAGATAATACTATTTTAACAGTAGTTGAATACTCTACCACAAGATGTCACCAGCAATGAGTGCTTACAAAGCTCTCATTAGGATTATCATTTTAGTATGTTTATATTCAATGAACAACTATTATACATAAACTGTTTTAAAACTATAAGATTGCTAAATTTAGTATAGTAGTAGTCTATATATTATATAGTAGTATAGTACAGTATTTACTTTTCTATATTACTATTGTTTAATTACAGTTAAAGAAATTACAGTGTATGTAAATTATCCAAAATGGCAATTTTTAAAAAATATTTTAAAGTAGAAGTTTGATAATTTTCGTGTAGTGTAATATATACTTATATAGTATTTACTCTCCTATATTAGACTATTATTTAATTACTTTTAAAGTAATCAATGTAATAAATTTAATATTGTGATGTTGAACTCTTCACTCTCTTCCTTCATTGAGGCCACAATAACCTACATATTTTTTATTCTATGCGCACCTAGATGAATCCACATCTGTTAATTTTTTTTTCATTTCTTTTGGTATAGTACATGCAATACTATATGTATTAAGGTATAGTACACAATAATACATGCTACATATTCGTCATCTGGAACCACTACACTTGATTCGACAACAAAACAACTCTGAATGGGAAAATATTGTAGACCTGTCAGGTATCTACATTTTGAGACACACCTAGTCAGCAACAACACACACACACACACACACACACATTTTGTGTGTTTGGGAATTGATAACTTATCGACTTTTCTCAACACCACATCACCTTGTGTGTTTTTTGTATCCATGATTCAATAAAGCATATCCTTGCCCACTTTGCAGGTCAACTCCAATTGTTTTCGTCTGCTGCTTTGATTATTAAATACTCTACTCAGACATCTGTTTCATATCGCTAAAGGACCGAAACAGAATCTTATTTGAAAAAGATATTTTTTAATAACTTTTGTTTCGAACCTAGGCCTATTTTACTAAATTCTACATAATAAATCTTTAAAAAAACAAACATCATCCATCAAAATGTATGCAAAAAGCTAAATCTATTAATGAAAATTTTGTTCAGCGTTTCTTACTTTTCTGTTTTATTCATGTAAATATCAATCTGTCTATGCACTAAAATTAATTATTCTTGATTGTAAAGTAGCAGAATACAGTAAAACTTAGACAATGAAATTAATTTAGCAACTAATGGATAGATAAATTAATGTAGGGGAGAAAAACAAAAAGCTTTCATGTATTAAAATTTATTAATAATTAAATAGACAATAATGTCCTTTTGTTTTAATGAGCACTCACATTGTTGAGCTGCGGGACCTTGAAGGAAGTACAAGGTCAACAATTTAATGATGTATGAAGAAGAACATAAACCAGTATATCAAAGCCATCTTTGACTAACATAACCTTAAGAACTGAAATAGAACCTAAAGTGTGATTATGAAAAACCAATGGTAGTTGGGGTTTATTTATTTAAATTTTTGTAAAGATTATTGTTAAACTTAGTAATTATTTAACAGATTTGAGTTACAATTTATCATATATTATATAGGCCTACTTATAAACAAAATGTAATAAAAAATTATGCCAATATTTTTCGCTGATATCATCCAAAATGATTTTTTTAGTAAGATAGCATCCAAAATTTGTGTGGGTATTATTAAATTTAGCAAATTTAATCAAAATCATTAGTCAATTTTAATAATATTATTTTATGAATTTTTTGAGTAAAGAAGGCTTAAAAATTATACATATAATAAAAAAATTCACTTAAATATGTCAGTTCTTTTAAATCTGTAGTTAATTAGAGATACTTATGCCTCTACATTAAAAACAATTTATGTTTCATATAACAATCGATATTTTTCACAAACCAATACTTCTGTATTCTTTGTATAATGAAGAACACGAAACAGGTGTTTGATTTTTTCCATAATCGTAAAACAAAACCGAACTGGTTTAAAGAAATTGAAAAAGACCTAATAAAATTAAAAATTACAGAAAATTCACTGCTTGACCAAACTGCTAAGATAAGTACCAAGGACGAAAGAATAAGATTCCAAGATAAAACCAAAATAAGACCTAAACCTGTCATTTCGGAAGAGGAGAGGAAAAGAAGATCGGAAAGAATGAAGAGCTACTGGGAACAAAGAAAAGTACAGCGCGCAAGAAATTATTGATTCAGCGTACCCCAAAAAGGGTGAAACGAAGAGAAGAAGAAGAAGTAAACCCATTTTTTTAAAAACTCATTTCTATATATTAATAATTACTGAACTATCCATAAAACTGTATTCAATGGCAAAAAACTGATAAACTAGGATGTAAAACTGATGTAGGATGTAGCCACAGTAAAAAAAATAATACTTTTTAATAAGAAAGTAAAAATTGTCTATTGAGTTAAAAAAAACATACTCTGTTTCTCTTTATTTAAATACATATTAAATACACAAAGAGTTCTCCTTTTGTAGAATTTTAAATCCTTCTCATAATTGTTCGCAATATCTAAAAATATGATTAAAAAGAAATTATGTATATGTTCAGGTGTTCAACAATGCGGCAGAAGAAGTGAAGGCATTGACCAAGAGACCAACAGATGAAGAGTTGCTGGAACTATATGGTTTGTTCAAGCAAGGTTCACTGGGTGATAATAACACAGGTAATCATAAAGAGTTATGGTAAATTTATAAATTAAGTATTCCTCCAAATCTTAATGTTAAAATTAATGGTTTGAATGTTAATAGAGTTGAGACTCGTAAATATCTTGGCATATACCTTGATTACAGGATAACATGGGAAACTCATATTCAATTTATCATAAGCAAAACTAAATGTTTGGTTTTTCTGTTTTACAAAATCCTCTAAATTTATGCTGACTGAATCTCTTCTAATGATTTACTATGCCTTTTTCCATAGTATTATCACTTATGGAATAATTGCTTGGGGAGGCTGTTATCCTAATAGCTTAAATATGCTTCAAAAACTTCAAACTAAATTACTTAAAAAAATTTTCAACAAAGTTATATTAATTAATAATAAGCCATTAAAATTACACCAACTTTTTGCCTTTGTGTCACTTACATATCATTATGATGCTTTGAAGGAAAATTTTATTAACTCATATAGTATTACTAGAAATAAAAATTTACCATTGCTAACCATATGTAAAGTAGTGGGAAGCAAAAATAGTGTTTTCAAAGCTACTGGCATTTATAATCGTCTTCCTAACAAACTAAAAATATTAAGAAATACCATATCAGATAATATAAAACTTAAAAAATGGATCTCTGCAAATGTTTAGTTATTATTTTGAATTACAATTATATTAAAAATAGTTATATCTGCTGTTTTCACTATAAATTTTAATTATGTTAAAATTATATAATATTTATTAATTAGCATTGGTTAAGGATGGTTCAATGTTATAATAATTTACTTGTACTTTGTTATTATTTTTTTCTCTTAGTATTAAGTTTTTCATCCAATCCTACACACAGGTATTTTGATACCTCTGTAGGGTTTACTGGTATTGACATTATGTATCTCATTGACATTATGTACTATGTAAACATTTGGAATGAATAAATATATGATACCTTGTCTGATAGTGCCTTTAGCCTTCGAATAGAGTACTATCAGGGTCAGTCTATGAAACCATTTTATCAGGGAAACCATTTTATGTTTTCTACCACCACACCATTGTTTTCTTAAATTAAAAAAAAATGTTATACCTACCAATTTTAGAAGTTCAATCTAATAGTGAATAATTATAATGCATGTATGAAATGAGAATTAACTCAGGGCATTAACTTCATATAGTATTTTATCCGTTTGAAAAAAAATGTCTTATCAACTCAGATGCATGAAAAATAATAGTCACTATCCATAAACATACAAAGTCAATCTAAGTGCAAAAATTTTATTAAATTAAAAACTGTTTTATTATTTTTTAGTAGAACCAATAGAGACCAAGGAAGAGACTTGATGGTGTAACATTTTATTATAGCTACCGTAATTCACGATAAATTACACATACGTTCAGATTCCAAACTTTAATAGAACTTTGCAGCTCAGATTATTATAGAATAAAATATAGTTACTTGACTGTTAAATTTACGTGCAAATATAAGTAGAAGTGAGGTTTTCTTTCAATTTAAAAATGAAACAGTTTATTGAAACACCTGTTATTAGTTTTATTGAAAAAAACACAAATCATTTATTAGCGGTGATAAGTGTAAAGATTTATATGTTTGCCTTCCCAGATCATTATAAAATAAAACATTTTTGTTTCTACATGTATTTTTAAAAATATGGTAACTAAGGTATCAGAATTTCAAAATTAACTTTAAAGTTTTTACAAATTTTGGCAGAAAAAAATTTCAAGACAATGTTAACAAAACAAAATAATAGCAAGATGAAACACTGAGAATTTTACAAAATATATTTCATATAAATTTAAACGTATCCCTCTTAAATCTTCGTATGTTAACATCTTATGCATATTTTTGTTATACTACAGTTTTAGAATGTTAATTAATACTATTATTTTTAGTTTAAATTTTATTATTTTTTTACATCCTGTACATAAAATGTAATTGAAAAAATTAATTATAAATGAGTTGCATGCAAGCATAAAAACAATGTCAGCAGGATAGTGTTAGTAGGAAAGCATAAAATAATGTTACATATTCTATCTTACTGTAATTTCAAATACAGTACCTGGTGAGAAGTCACAAGTGATTTTATAAAGTAGATCATTATGAAAACATTTTTAGATTTTTTAAAATTCTATAAATGAAAGTAAAAAAAATAATGAACTTTATTTATAAGCAATGACCTTAAGGCTAATGCTAATCAACTGCATATAAACAATAGCATTTATAAAGTGCAAGTCAGGTTATTTTTTTAAGCTATTACTTTCAAAAGTACTACAACTTCTGTATGGTCTAAAGAGGTACTTAAAATCTCAAAGCAATAACAAATATTATGGGCTCAAAATTTTGAAATAAACAATTTGTTGAAACTATGTAATTTTAATAAGTATTTGAAAATATGTATTGATAGAGACTATACAAAATACTTCTTTGCACTGTTCAGTGCACTGTTCTTTGCACTGTTGCTTGATTGCAAGTACATAGTACCATGATTATGACACTAACAAGTCATTTGTTGTTTGGATAAATATTACACTTTTTGGCCAAAATTAAATATTACCTGTGTAGAACATTAAGAAAAGTTTTATTATAAAAATATATTATTGCTTAATATTATATATTTGTTTAAGATTTAATTTTTAAAAAAACTTTAAGTTTCCAAACATTTTTGAAGCACTTAAAAATCATTTATAGAATTTATATTTGGAAATTTTCATCACTTCGAGCCTAAATTTAAAAAAAAGACATGATCTGTCACTTTTTTAACAAAAACATATTGGTAATAAGAGGTCTGTCGAAGATTGAATGCTAATGGTGAATGTTATACATCTATTGAGTTATACATCTATAGATATTGAGTTATACATCTATAGATATTGAGTTATACATCTAATATTGAAAATATTACATAACTTTCGAAGTAGAATTAATTTTAAAAACTTTTGGTGTTTTGAATATGCTTGTTTTTTTTACAGTAACACAAAGGAAATGATTAAATTTTGATAATAAATAAAAAGCCAATTAGAAAGTCACTGAATTTAGTGTTTTTTAATTGTATATCTATCCAAATTTGACATATCTGAGAAAAGGGCTATCTTTAAATAAACACCTAAACAAAATAACTGCTTTCTTCCTTAAATTCTGGTTCAGTAACTACAAACAAAAAACAGGATAAGAAAGAAATTTAAAGAGTCAAATATTATAAAAATTTGCTAAAGTTGTTTTACTCAAATTCTGTAAAGATTTATAAAACACGTAAATTAACCAAATTTAAAAATAAAAAAATTACATTTTTACCATGTAATAAATTGAGATTAACAATATTCACTTATACGTTTGTTTTAATCAATTTTGTAAAAAAATCATAAGACAATTTTTATAATGAACTTTACTTACTGCAAATTTTCTGTCAATAGTTCATAAACTACAATTTTGGAGAGGGGGTACATATACATATAGAAATATTACTGATGACACATAAATCTGCATTAGAACAAGACAAGAAAAACTATGAAATGGCCACTTAAATTATAATGCAAGAAAACCATGCACTACTATTTGTGGCTTATAATGTTGCAGACCTAATCTTGGGCTGATTAAAATCATATTGTTAGTATTCAAAACATTCACATTAATAGTTGTACTTTCAAAATAACAATATACCCTTATATTTGCTTTAATATCCAATTAAATTACTTCAGCAACATTAAATTTAATTTTACAAAAATAAATGTTGAAGACCTATGTTACAAAGTGCGTTAGATAATTAATTACAATATCTAGATATCTGCATCAATGCATTCAACATTATTTTTATGGGTTTTGCATACCTAAGTGGTGCCAACCTGCTTGAACTAACATCACCACATGTTAATTTAACTACTGTTACAAATTAAACATCCCGACAAGAGTTTTTATTCAAATTCATTCTAGAGTTGTGCACTAATTTTTTTACAGAAAGTGTCATAGATAAGATATGGAAGAAAAAAATACTTTCAATAAGATTAAATTTAAGCAATTTTTTAATATCCATACAACATTTAAATAGGCAGCTGACTTTATTATTACAGTAAAGTTAAACTCTATCTGGTCAAGCCCAGGCTTAGAGCAGTTAGCACCTAAGGCAAAGGGATTTTAGTGCATCCACCTGGCTCTCTCCACTACAGATTATAAAAATGAGGACTGGAATGCAAATTTTTGTTACATTTGTAATATATACAAACCTAATTTAAGACATCTATCGATAACAATGAACATTTTTGTCCTTACTAAAAAAGTAAGTTTTCTTTAGCTTGAACGAATTATACAGGTCAATCTAGTAGCAAATAGTTCCATATTGACAATGATTCCACAGAGAAAGCATTCCTTCGCCCACTGTTTTAATTTGACAGAGGAGTGCATAGTAAAAAGGCTTAAGGTAACAGTGTAGTAATGTTCGCACACCTTCATTAGTCATTCACTCTAAACATATTTCTTAGCACACTACCTAAACCCACCACTTTTACCACACATATCCTGCCTTATACTACAGACTGGGGAAGGAAAATTTTTAATTTGTTCTATTATTGCAAATACATGATTTGTATGTAGTAAGTTCAAAGTAAAAAATTCTTTGTATAAATAGTTGACATTTTTTATCCTCATTATTTCTTATTAACAATTATTATAAAGATTTTTTCTAACCAAAAGGCTTAATTAAATTGACTGTGTGTGCTTAAATTAAAAAAAAAAAAAAAGATTTTTTCCACTCTTGCATTCTGTTTGCTTAAAACGTTCTAGGAGATTTGTGTAAATAATACCAAACCAGCAACAGAAAGTCTTAAGGAATACAGTATTACAAGGTATTCATTGAATGTTAATAGTTTGTGTAATGCTTTTGCAAAGTTTATTAACTTTTGACTTATTTATGATAAATGTATGTTAGGTACTACATGTATATTGTTTTATTAGGTATTTATTTAAAAAATAATGATAATGTATATTGTTTCAGACAAACCTGGGATGTTTGATCTGAAAGGCAAGTACAAATGGGAGTCTTGGATGAAGAAAAAAGGCATGAGCCAAGACGAGGCACAAGAAGCTTATGTCAAATTCGTTCAAGAACTGCTAAATAAATATTCATAATATTTCTTGTTTATTTTATATTAATTTTTAAGTTTATAATTAAATAAAACAATAAAATGTAGTCTTTTTACATAAATGGAAAATTTAATATGTGTATCACAAACAATGCTGAATATTTTTGTAAATATGTAGGCCTAACCTGCATTACAATTTAAAAATATTGGTATTTTGACATAACCGAATAATGTCAACTGGATATGTATTGGTTTTGATCTTAGTAAATTTTGTTGTTTCTTCTAAAATATTTTATTGTTCTGTAACATTCACCTTGATTACACAATAAAAAAAGTGAAATAACCATTTTATTTGGTGGTTTAAAAGATTTAACTTTCTGTGTTGTAAACCTTGTCATAATAATTTATACTTTTTTCTATTTCAGTAAACAAAAATGACACCAACTTGTGATTTATTCTGAAATTTTAATGTTTAAAATATAGTGTTAACATTTTTGAACCTACGACATCAACTGTCAACATTTTATTTCAACAATATAGAGAAAAATATTTAAATGTCTGTATTAAATTAATAAAATTACAAATCTGTCATTGTTTTTCACTATTTGTATAAAATTATGTTTATAAATACTTTGAATAGTAAATTTAAATTATAATTGACACAATTACCCTGCATACCTGATCCATGTAACACAAATTTGTTTAGAGCATTTAGTTAAAAATATTTTGTGCAGTGTATTTATGTAAGTTTATTAATATTTAAATTATTAATGAATACCATTGTACTATGTGCCCAGCCCAGCCAAAACAATTATTATAGCATTAACAGTTGGGCATATTGTACAAAATTGATGTTTTATATTTGTATAAGGTTTAGGCAAGTATCTATTTACTTTAATATCAGATGTGTATAAGCACTAAAATCAGAAATATTATTAGACCCAGCAATGAACACAGATTATTTCAGTTCTTCAAATTTTCTTTTCTGTTTGCCAGTCCCTTAACTGCCATATTTTTTTTAATTTGACAACAGATTCATTCATAACAAACAATGTTTTTTTTACATTCATAACAAACAACACACAAATCAAGTGGTGTACAACTTACAAGTATTTAAGAATGACAATTACTAGCGATGGACTGACACAGCGATAAAAGAATGAACACTTTGGGAAGAAGAGCAACATCATATGGGATCAACAGATATTGAAAATAAATAAAAGTAGAATATATAATACAATTATAAAAGTATAATCTCATATAAAATCAAAGTATGGCTACTGAAATAAAAAACAGAAAAATGTATTGTATGTGTACAGAAATCGACTATTGGTGAAGAGCAGCAGGTTGGTCGAAACGGGAAAAGATAAAAAATTTAAGAATCTGTAAAATCATGGATTTGAAGCACACCATTGTAGATGATATCAAGGCAAAACAACTTTTGATGCTTTGGTCATATCTAACGGATGGAAGAAAATCAACTTCCCCAAACAGATTCTAAAATGGAAACCACATGGTCGCAAAAAAAGAGGGACTTAGTTGGAGTTGATAACGAAGTGTGAGAGGAGATTGAATCAAGATCTATGGAACAACAGAGAAAAATTGAAGCTAGGAATCAGAAGATGTTTTAAGCTGAAAAGGAGAAGACGAACTTTTTTGTTCATTTTCCTATTTTCAATAATATTTGAAATTTTAAAATTTCAAGCATTATTTATGCAAAGGTAATTTATGTAGATTTTATGGGTGATTATAATAAAATTTTGAAATAAGATTTTAAAAAAAGTGCCAAGGTAAAAAAGTAATGATTTCTTAATACTCTGAATGGCTGCCATTTTGAAAAAGTTGAACAGATTTTGTTGGATAATGAATTTGTCGAAAATCAATTTTTGTGCCAAGTTTGAGTGAAATTAAATCAAAATTTAGAAAACAGAATGCTAAAACATACAGACATATTATATATAAAATTTTGAACATCTTAAAGTGTTCTGAAGGTCACTATAAATTACAAGGACCCAAGGTGGGGTCTTACCATGATGACCACTCTAATAGTTCACTTTCTAATGGTTCTAAAATTCTAGAAAAATTATTCAAATTGTTTGATTTTGGAAGTTTCTGCAAAGTATTACCAAAAAACAATTTTCTTAAAAGTAGCACAAAAACCAAAAATCATATACACTGGAGGCTATAATATTGTAAATAATGAACCTAAAATGAAATAGTAATATAGCAACATTTTTTACAAATTAAGGCCAGCATGTTCGAGATGATATCAGTCAGTCTACTGTGTTTATCAACCTGCTTAAATTCAAAGGTGAAGATTCAAGATTTTTCCTTGCCATTAACACCAATACCATTCTCATTAGTATGTCTTAAATAACAGATTTTAAATAAAATTTACACTTTTCTGTGATTTACAAAACTAATACCAATGAAGAAAAGGATCAAATTTATTTCAAAATATTTAATTGGAAATCAAAAACAAAGTTTTATTAGATTTTGCTTTGTTTTAAAAAAATGTTGATAACAAAACCATTGTCAACCACAACCTATATTGTTCCACTTGATTTATTTTTTTTTTCGTACTAATTTGTGAAATTTTTCTTGGATAATAAGGAATTAATTATTGGATAATAAAACTGCAATGTACAGTAGTTTATTATAAAAATATATACATTATACAGTTTAGAAATTGCTATAATACAGATATAAATGCTCACAGGAAAAAATTACAAATATATACATAGTTAAATATCACACAGTCAACAATTTCATTACACATTAATTGTTTAAACAAAATATGTCTACATTAATGTAACTATTGCAAACCACTTTTTCAGTGAGTTCTAATACAACTTAATTGTTTTGCAGTTTTTTATGTGCTTTAAAAACATTTTTAAGATTTAGCTTATGAGTTATTAAATTTAAAAAATTGGCAATTAAGTTGTTAATGATCCAAATGATTTCTAAATTGACTAAGCCATTACAGTTAGCTTGAGAATATTGGAGAAAAATTGTTGTACAGTTTGTATAAAGTTATAATAAAATAACTCGACTAATTAGATTTATGCTTGACCATTGATATTTGGTGGAAATCCATTATATTAATTAAATAACGCATGTTTCCATAACTTTAATATACAAACATGTTATTATTTCATCAACTAATTAGAGTCAAAATGTAATGCATTATCCTACCGATCTTATACAATACAAAGAAGGCTTTAAAATAAAACAATAGTCATGAAATTGTTCACTAATTCTGAACAGGCTGTTCAGTTACATTGTAATTAAATTGGTAAAAATAATCTTAATAACTAAACAATGGTTTCTTTCTGATGGATTTTCTGTTTCTATCCACATAACTTCTATAAGCTAGCCAAAGTAAATCCCTGACATAGCTCTCATTCAAAATAAGTTGGGTTCCATATAAATCACTATATATTTTTGTCACAGGGCAATTCTCACAAGGTATGAATCAAATGGACTGTTAAGTAAAGTAAACAGAAGAAGCCTCTATAATTATTTCTAAAATAATTTTTTAAGTGTTAAATAAGAATGTATTTAAGTTTTCTAAGAAAATTTCTGTCACAATATTATAAGAAAATTATTAAAATAAAATAGCAAATATATTATACAAGGCTTGCAGTTACATGTAGTCATTTTAAAGGAAACAAATGCCTTTTTTAAATTTCATAATGTAAAAACAAAATGAAAAAGAAGCCTTGAAAATAAAAAAGCTGTAATCAATAACTTTTGAAATTACTAGGAATCAATAAACTAATTTCATTATAAGTGGATATGTTGAAATCAATATAACTAAAAAAGTTACAAAGTTAATTCTAACAAAGCTAACAGCGAATGGATTGGACTAGGCTATCCTCGATTTATTGTATTTCTGTACACTGCCCACTTCAAAATTTGAATGTTCAATTTGATAATGATTCAATCTTTCGCCGATTTTAGGGAATATTGTCCTATTCAAAAGGTAATCTTTCATTTGTGCTTTATTAGTAATTAGATTCCCTAGCTCTATTTCAGTTTTTAATAAGTCTTGAATAATGAAATCTTTTGCTCGGACTAATAGAGACGTCTGCGAAGGCAGACCCAATATAATAGGCAAACAAATTATAGGTATATTGTTGTTAATCTCTACTCTATCTTTATTAAATTTTAATTTATCTTCCTGCCTTGTTAATTCTTGGCTTAATTTGTCTTTACTAAAATCCAAATACAAAATAAGTTTTTTAAATACAAACAAGCCTTCATTAAACCTATCTGGCCCAAGTTCGAATTTATTGTGATGAACCATTACAGTATACATTTTACTCAAAAACTCTTCATATTCTTTGTTACTGACTTTGTATAAATTTTGAGCCTGGGTTAATTTCAAAAGAGCGCTGTAAGAAGTAGACTGATGTGTGATATCCATGTCACAACGAGTATAATTTGGCCCGCTGGGTTCAAGAAATATAATGTTTGGGATTTGGACGTCTTTGTCAATTTTACCTTGATTAATTTTTTTATATTTAATTTCATTCCACAGAACAGCATCAACGGCCAGCTGGTTTTCATGAGATAATGGTCTTGTATCTCCAGAATATTTAAAGATAACATCTTCCATATCAGGATTGATGACCCAACCTAACACTAATGATTTATGAATGTTGTTACTATCTCTACCAGAACGATGGTCTGCAGGTACACTGATAAAATGCAAAGATTTATTTAATCCATCAATACATTTTGTAAATGATATTTTCACAAACCAATCGACTTCAAACACTAATTTAAATCCGAAAACTTCAAACAAGGCTTTATCACCCAAAGGAACAAGCACATAAGGTTGAGACCAACTTTTATTTTCATAATATTCGATTAAATCAGTTAATGAATTTTTATCAACATGATCTCTGTGGTTATGGGAAATTACAATTATATCAATTTTCGGTAAGTATTTAATATTCGGCTGAGAAATAGTTTTCTCTGGATAAAACACAGGATTTAAAGAATTGAACACAGGATCAGTCAAAATATTAAACCCATAAATTTGAATTAACTGTGTCGCATGACCCAAATTGTGTATTGCGTACTGTTCATTTACCTGTAAATCTTGTGCGTTATTCAATTCAATTTCATTTTTAATGTTTTCATCCTGAGAAAAATAAGATAATTTCTTTTTAATAACTTTTGGAAGCCAAAAGTTTCGAAGTATTCTTTTAATTTGTGTTTCTCTAAAAATTCTTAAATCATTTGCCACACTTTTGTTGATAACATTAGTAATGTATTTGCCATTAGTTTTTTCAATCCGCCCAAAATGTATGTAGCTATATTTAGTCTTTAATTCATCTAAATAATTAACTGTGATAACAAAATTACATATTTGTACAGTATGCTCTTGGTTACACATTTTGTACTATTTCACAGTGTTTAATAGTATCACTAAGATACTGCATCTAACATCTTAAATATTTATCAAATAAAACCTGTAACACTTTCCATACACGTATGTAACATAGTCCTTTATCACAGTAGTAACAGGTATTCAAAAAGTAAATATTTTACTTATTATGGAGTAAAACATAGTAAATAAGGGAAAAACATCTACAAAATTCTTAGAATTCAATTGTAACAGTTATTATTTATACAAAGAATTAAGTATGCCTAAGTACATTAAAAATAAAACTTGTATGTTCTGATAGTATTGAGTTGCAGATGATGAACGTAGATTTTTCAAAAACCTGAAACAGTTTTAAAATATCCTAGATTTAAAAGTTTAAAAAAAGCATATTTCGAAAGGCACAATATAAATACAATAAAAGTAATCAGTAACACAAGTATTTCATATATGCATCAGTAATAAAAGTAAATTCTCTTTACATAAAATGAATGAAGATAGTAATGTAGTCATATAATCACTATCCAAAGACAGTATGTTTAAAAAAAATTTATAGTATTGATTTACTAATTCATGGAGTTATAACTGATTGCCAGTTGGTGCTTATGATGAATATTGGAAAAATATATCTTTAAAAATAATCACTCTATATTAAATTCTCGGTGTTAGTTTAGAACAACATGACAAACTAGGCGTTAGCTTAAGCAAGATATTATACAATCAGCTAATTAAGTTAGATACGAAAGATAGTACTTTCTTAACACAAAATACTTTATTTGCCTTTTTAGTGTTGATGTGAGAAGAGTTTAGCAAGTGGGCAGTAATTTATAATAATACAAAATCATACTTTTTGATACTTATAGCGCTGTGTAGCAAAATAATACATTGTAATGGAATGTTTAGCCACATATGTTGTAGTGGATCTGAAACATAACATCTTGAATATTTTATGATTAAAAAAAAATCATACCAATTTTAAGTGAAAAAAAGAAAAAAGTAAGTAGCTCCATGTTCAAGCTATCCTGGACTATAACAAACAGTCTTACTCATAGTTTATTCATAATTCATTCATAAAGAATTTACTCAAAGTTCTATCTTTATTTCCATAACTATTCTGCACTTTTTTTCTTTGTTACTAAAATGGGTACGGTATTATTACTGAAAAACACGACTAGTGATCAGATATTTTTGTTTTTTTTTTTTTTTAAGTACCATGTTTTCTAAATAGAAAAATTTCTTCAGAAAACAAATATGGTAGCAGAAATACTATTTTATTCAGAATTATTTTGCTGAATGTTCAGATTTTATGCCAGTTGGCATAAAGAAAATAAGGGATTGGTGTTAGTGGAAAAGGTATAGCTACGGTAGTAACTGCCTCTCAAAACTACAAACTGGAGGTGCACAGTTCAGAGATGCAGCAGACTGACCAGTGGCTCTGTCTAGAGTTTTATACTGAAATGTCAATTTGAAAATTCATAAGTATGAATCAAATTGTCTGCTAAGGAATTAAAAAAATAGTGCAATAAACATTAAAACAAAGTAGGCAACATAACCACAGAACTGATTTTGTTTCTTCTTGGACAAATTTAAAAGCAAATGAATACAAGATATCACAAAACAGAAAAAGAATATCAATAATTTTCATGGTAAAAAATAGGTTTGAAGAAACAAAAGCACAACAATCTCTACTGTACAATTATTATAATTTGCTAATTAAACTTACGACTACTCCTTAAGAGGGTATTTGTTAATAATAGTATATTTAAGCAAGAATGGTTAATAATGTTATATTTTATTAAAATGTAACAAAGTAAAAATAAATTATTAGCTAAACCCTTAAAAAAATATTTTAATTTGTTTCATCAGGCAGTTATTAAGTATATGTATGCAAAATATTAAAGTAAACTGGTAAATATGGAATGCAGTATGGCCAACAATACTCTTGAGAAATTCTTTTTTTGGTAATTGTTTATTACTTAGCAGTCACAAGTAATATTTTCCACATTAAGATAAGCTGATTATTTTTGCTTACTAACAACAAATTTAAAAAGTTTACACAAGTTGTAAAACAAGAAAAACTCACTTTACTCTACCCATATCATGTTAATTTAGTTTTGTTATGCTAGTCTTGATAATCTAAACTAACATCGCATGCATGGAAATTAATATGTAGCCTACCTTAATGGGAATAATAGTAGCTTCTGATTTGTTTTTGTTTTCTAATAATTGATAAACACATATAAAGTCAAAAAACAAGTCAATTTTTGAAAATGCCAATTTTTTTCCCAATATTTCTGCACTTTCGATGATTAAAAAAATTGTTTTTATTACATACTTTATTATTTAATTAAAATATATAAAAAAATTAAAAAGATATTTAATTAAAAGATAATAAAAGATACAGGTTCACCTGTAGAAGATTAAATTTCTTGTAAGTTACAGTTTTACACAGTTTTTTTTATACAACTAAGAGTATTGTAATGTTAATGCTGTTTACATCATATAAAGCATGACAGATTTATTACACCAACAAGCATCTTCTTTGTATTCATGTCAATGACATGACTAATAATGCTAGTGCCTTCATAGTCCTCACAGTGATAAAGTGTTGTTACAGCATGGCAGCTATTATTTGTGAACTTTACAAACCTTTCTTTTTGTCAGTTTAGATTTACGATTATGGTCAAGTTGTTGATTTTCTTATAAATCACAACATTTTTAAAGATTCATATTTGTGTTCAAAGTGCAGCAATAATCGTGAAATTGATACAGAAATATTAATGTCTCATTGCAACAGGTAGCCTATGTCGCAAGCAAAAGGTTATGTTATATAAATTTTTCGTATACAACCATGTTAGGTTCTTCACACACAACCATGTTAGTTTGGTTCTTAAGTCTTTTCTAAAGAAAAACAAGAAAAAAAGTTTCCCTTGCTTTCATTATTAATAACACACACTAATTCATCATTTTCGCCATGACAAACACTTTACCTACTTTCGCATGGTAATGATTTTTAGGTGTATGTAAATTTTTGGCACTTTTACTTTAGTAATTTTTATAATATTTTATTATTGAATTAAGAAATATTCACCTGCAAGAGATTCAATTTATTATGTTAAGTTATGAATTTAAACAATTTTTAATTGTTTTATTATTATATTATAATAATAATAATGGGAACCATATTATAACATCATTGCTATTTACTTTGCATGGTACATACTAGATGTAATACACCAACATCACCCACTGAGGTACTACTCATGCATATTACTAGTTATTTACTATATACTACTAGTATATAGCCTACACTATATATAAGTACACTAATAATACTTTTTTTTGGTGTTTAACGTCCGACTATTGTGCACACTTGGGCTAATGCAGACGATACTAATAATACTAGTATATATATTGTACAGTCACAATATAAAAACACACATCCTTACCAGGTATGTTTTCTACTAAACAACTACGTTAGTTAGGTTTTCACCCAACTGATATTATGAATAATATCATACTGGTTAGGTTAGTCTTTTTTTTAATTTAATTTTTTTCATTAAAAAATTGTTTTTGTATCTGAAAACACGTTACCTACTTTCATAGGCTAGTCACATTGAGGTTACATTTAACATTTAATTTTTTTCTAATTCCTATTAATTCCTCACTTTTATATTTTGTAATATTAATACTGAGTATATAATACAGAATTTTGTAATATTAATACTGAGTATATAATACAGAATAATCACCCAAAAAAGCAAACTTTTTTTCACAATTAGGCTATTTTCAAACATATATTGAACAATAGGCTATTGAACAAATTTGTTAAGAAAAAATTAGTACTGAAACAAGTATGGTATCTACATTTGGAGCCCAATTCACATCGATGTATGTATTACAGCTTTAATATCTGCCTCATTTATTATAATACAGGATATTTTTCTAATCCTCAAATATACTTTATTTTTTGTTAATCATAACATACACATTCAAAACTAACCTAAATACCTTAACAATAGCTCATTAACCTATGCCTAAAAAGGTATATTTGCCTATTTAACAAAATATTTTATTAATACAATATATTTTTGCACCAAGCTATATTTTATTATTGTGTATTTCTTAAGATAATTTACTTTTTTATACCTAAATTAAAGCTTATAACGGTGTCAGTTCTTTCTTTCACATGATTGTTTTGAAGAGGTTCATAGTTCATATGTTGAATTAATACTGTAATTGTTGATAACGTATTTTTATCGTTATTGGCATAAATTGCACCAGAGATAGACAGTGGCAAGTGGCACTGATAAACATAACCATAGAAAAGATAAGAGCAAAAACCATAGAATAGATAAAAGAACAAACAAGACAGCAAATCGTTTGTTCAAAACATTTGTCCTGACAAAAGAAACAGGGACTGTAATATTAAACAAAAAAATTATTAAAAGCAGGATTTTTTTGTCATTATACACATTCTTAATTAAATTACAATTGAACTAATAAGAAACAAGTAGCATTACAAGTTTAGTACTTAATTTTTGTTTTGTTTTAAAAAGTACTTATTCAGTTGTATCATAATTTGATACGACATTTTCAACAAATCTTTACCTTTCAAAACTATACACCACTAATGTAATTCGAGCCTCCGTGTTACCCGATGGGAATGACTATAAATCAACCACTTCGAAAACGACTAAAAACACCAGTAGGACAGAGGATAAAAACGTGCGAGTGAGAGGTCAACACCCCCACTATTTCACGACAGCTTTTTCTTTATTATAGCTGAATAGTAACAGTGTGTAAATTCACACTGGCAGATTTTGTCACACTGGACTATTAGAGGAGGCTGGAAAGGAATTTTTCTATATGCGCGAGAAATTCTCGCACTGGCCATTTACTATGTGACTGGACTACACATAACAATAATTTTAAAAAATCGTTAAGAACGCATTAAGAATGCAAAGTCAGCGGCTAAGATGAATATGAGGGGAAAGTGAGTGATGGTGATGGGATGAGGGCACTAGAGTTATTTGACATAATCTTGCGTCATGCGTTATGAATAGCAACAAAATAACATATGTATCTACATATTATTTTTAACGTACATTCTTTACAGAAACAAAAATATTACCATGTAAAATCCATATTAACCAATATGCTCTTAGCTGTTGTACTTTAAGTAATGTGTGCGTTAACAGTAAATTTTAGTTTTTATTCAAACAATTTTTAATTTCTAAAACTAACTCTAAATTATTGTTATTAAATAATAATAATAATAATTATAATAACTATGACTACACAAGCTGTATGTATGAGCTTGAAGACACTATACTAAACGAAAAATATTTTATATAATACTCGTTGACGAACTGGTTATAGTCTGTAAGGTGTACAATATCCCTTCAACGAATCAAAATTAAAATTGCCTGGCTAGTACTTTACGTATTATGTGTAATGTAAACAAAAACAGTTTTCTATAAAAATTTTGTATTTCAGTTTGAAAATGATACTGAAATAAATTCAAACCTTTTTGTTTATTGTGAAATAGAAGTTTTACACACATGTAGTTGTACTTCATTGTATTATTAGAGAGTGTTACTTTTTCTTAATTCTGCTATTATTTTTATATCTTAGTGTCATTTATCTAATTTTCAATTCATAGAAAATTTCCGACATTGTATTTACGTAGCCATAACAACTATAAAATTATTGGTGAACAATTTTAAATCGGGTAAGTTTATTAATTTTTTATATATTTAGATTTTCTGATATACACTGACCAGTTAAATTATGATGTGCATGTATGCTTAGGATAAATGTTTTACCAAAATTTGTTGAACTGATTTTGAAGAATATACATATTTAAGTTTTGTTAACCTTAGATAGCACACAAAATTAGGCCATCATACATGAAACTCAATCAGTCAAATATGTTTATTTGAAAGTTAAAAAAAAGTTTAAAACTTTTAGGAGTTAAGAGTAAGTTGCATTAATTGCAAAAGAAAAAAAATAACCTACACATTGTTGGTAAAACAAATGTATTTTGGTATTGTCCTCAATTTTTCAGAACATAAAATTAGGTCAATGCAGAAAAGTGTGACTGACAATATCAGAATTTTTTTTTAATATATATTTTCTTAAATTTTCGGGTGAAAAGATTTCTTAGGGACTTAGGAAAGTCAGGGGAAAACAACTCAGGAAAAATAACTGTTTTCATAATTGTTGTGCCAGAATACTTTATTTAATGCCTATTAGTTATAATACAGATAATAAAAGTGCGGAAGATATAGGAATTTTGAAAAAAATCCTCCATAACCTAATAAGTTGCTAATGTGTTTTTTTGTTTTTTATCACAAAAATAATTAAAACATATAATTAATAACAAAAATTATAGAAATTTTAAAAAATCCTTAAGAATGTAACAGACAATTTTTTAAAAAGTAGTAGCCTAGTGCATGAAGTTTATAATGCCTTATAATGAAGTTTATTTACCTTATAATAAATATTATAAGTATATAAATTATATTATAAGTATTATAAATATATAAGTATCAAATACAGTACAATATTTCAATAGTGCAGATGATATTTAATGTGTATAATAAATAATAGAAACTTAAAAAAAATATCGTAATCTAAGTAATATAGTTTTATTAAAAGTAAGTTGGTAAAGTTACTAACCTTGAGTTATTGCAACTGTTACAATGCAATGCTTCAATAATGCAGTTGAATACTACCTTGGGCCTTGGCGTAGAAAAAAATCTAGCATGTTCCATGCAATGTAAATGGTAATAATGTCACAGTATAGTTCCATTTAAAATTTTATAAAATTGTAACTTATTGTAAGAAATTGAATCTTCTGCGAGTAAATATCTCATAATGGAATTGAATTGAAAACCAGTGTAAAATTTGGTGCATTAAATAAATACAGAAAAAATAGTATGTGTCAACTTTAAATATGTATAAATAAAAAATTGTATATGTCAAGTTATCGTCTGTGTGGTGTAATTATATAACAATAGTTTTTAGCAAATTTCAGGCCAGACTTGTGCTCGGATTTTTTTAAAATCCCCTACAGGTACATAGATTGTACAGTTGTAACTTAAAAATAAGATAATATTATAAATAAATTAGTAAAATATATCAATAATAAATTTTATAAATTTATATAATGTTGCAATATTGTATAGTTTATGTGGGAAAATATGCAATAAATAAATATTTATACTACCCACCAAATAAAAATATTTTTATCATTTTACTTAAAAGATCAGGTCCTTAGCTTTACTTATAAGTTTCATGATCACAATGTCCTATTACCTTTGACTTTTTTCTTATGGCAACTACCTAAATTTTGAGTTATAAGTCTTCTAAAATGAAAATAATATGTCTTGAATCTTTAGGCTACCATTTAGCAGTAGCCAATCAACATTTTCTTACTGGTATTAAGATATGTTTACTTTTACTTGGTAACCATAGATTGATGTGTTTAAAGAGTCAAATTAACAAGCTAAGGAAACAAAATATATAAGGATTTATCTCATACCAGAAACATTGAACAGACTGGTACAACATACCTTGGTACCTTGGTAAGGCAATCAGAAACATTACCTTATAGATCATCTGGCTGAATCTCACCTGCTGTTGTTTTGCCAACTCGTTTTACATGTTTATTTTATGTTAGGAAGAATAAATTGGAAAGTATTACTCTGTTATATATAATGTATTTCCATGTATACTATATTAGTTTATTTAAGTTATCATTACTAACATAATGTAAATAAACTAACATGATATGAATTTTATAAAGTAAGTTTTTTACCTTTTCTTGTTTTCTGGTGATTCCTAAATGGTAAACTATTACCTTGAAAACGATTTTAATTATCAAAAATTTTTTTAAATTCTTCGAGTAATGTTTTAAACAGGCACAGTTTGAAATTAGATGTATGTTGAATAGTTTTATATTGAGATTTCCATAAAAAAGTTTTAGCAGAATCAGTTCAACCATTTAACTGCATATGTTTAAGAAACTATTTTGTTAGACTAATGGCACAAAAAACACATTCACTGTATCCTTCAAATCAAATTTTTCAAACCGACACCACAAATTTTCCCTCTGTCAAATTTTTCAACACCTGAGCTAGAGAGCAGATCAGCGGGGTTCTACCATAAAAAAAATATTAGCAAAATTATGTATGGGCTTGGGACATAGAATTTTGCTAAAAATTTGCCACTGAGCTAACTACAAAGACCAACACAATTTGACATAAATAAAAAATAATTCCTTTGGGTATTTTTCAGTGTTAAAAAAGATTATTATTGGTAATATATAGTATTAATATCGTTGAAATGCATTAGAAAGTGAAACAAGACTTCACTTGTTTATTGGAATGGGAATGTGTTGATAAATTTAAGACTTCTCGGTATTTGGTTTAAGAGCAGTGAAAAGGCAGTATGGTTTCAGTGTTATATATCAATGTTTTCTCTTAAAAAACACACACACACACGCTATACTACAATCTTTAGTATAATGCTAGTTATGTGTATGACCCTAATTGGAATAAAGTTGAATATTGTTAAATGATAGTTGAACTCATAACAGAATATGTATCGGTCAGGAAATTTTGGATAATTAAAGAACCAAAAAACTTGATTTAATCAATATATATTTATAGTTATCAATTTATTTATTTATTTATCAATATATTTATAGAATATATAGTATAAATATGGTATAGTAGCCTACTATACCATATTTATGTCCATCCTAATTGAAAATGTTTTAAAAAGTACTGTACAGTATCCTAATCTTGTTTCAGCTTGCTAATTTTAATGTTATGCATTACCTTTTAGACAACAATAAAAAGCAATAACATTGTTGAAAACATAAACAATTAACTACTTATCTGTATGCACTTTATATGCAAGCTGTCAAACAGATACTGACTTGAAGAAAGTGAGTGGTCTTCATAATCATTATTTCTGTGTTGACATTTTCAAATTGTAGTAAAACCTGTTTATCAGTATACCGTATTCTGTTTATCAAATCAAGGAAGACACCAAAACTGTCTGATGTGCGTAATTTGTCAGCATTAGTTGTCGACAGTTCAACACACTAGACAAAGGCTATCACATACTGTTTTATTGTGACTATCTTGAGGTATAAAAAATATGCATTTAGTAAGCTACAAATGCATTTCTTAAAAGGAATGACTCATCTGGCAGATGGTCCTTTATGCCGAGGTGATGGATGTTCAAGAGTCTGATATACTGAGTTGTACTGTAATGTTCATATATAGATTCTACTAGATAACATTTTATTTTTTATTGTTTCAGAATATAAGCTTGGAAACTGTTGTTATGTCTTATACAGATTACAAAGAGTTCATAGCTACAACAGCTTCTGTCAGTACTATATTACAGTTTTTATCTGGAACGTAAGTACTGTAATGTAACAATTTACAAATAATTAATTATGATTTTAACAATTTATTGTTCACACTAATTTTAAAACAGGTTATTAGAACTACCCTATTGAGACTGTTTTATAAGATTTCAACTTATACTTTTTAGGTTGGTTTGTCGAAAATTCATGAAGAAAGGTTCTACTGGCGATTTGTCTTCGTTTCCATTTATCGCTGGATTTCTGTCGTAAGTTTACATTGATTCATTTCATCTAACTAAACTTTTCTTAGGCATTTCATTGGACAAATTGGTCCGGTTTTTTTAGAGTCCTTTCAGTTCCCTTTAGACTGTTCATGTTATAATAATTACTTAACCATTTAACTGCAAGAGTTTTTTGTAATTGTGGAGAATAGTGTGAGCACCGTTATCTGACAATTCTGAATTAGTGGTGACTCAAAAATTGACACTGTAGCAATTTTTTTTAAATTGCTAGTTATATGAAATAAGATAGGGATATTATCTTCTTTTCTTGTGAAGGCCAACTGGTTCCTTGTTTTTCATAATTAATACATTTTAAATGGAAATGATAATTAAAAAAAATGACTTAAGACATACAGTGTTGTATGAAAGCATTATTGTTTGAAAGTTAATAAATAAATCTTTTAAAATCTTTAAAAAATATAGTATGTAATATGTAAACATTACTTATGGTTACATTTGTGTGCCGGCTGCTTGTAGTGGCAAACTCACTTAACTGCACTGCATTAAATATTTATTTAGTTTAGTGATGTAACAGGAATAAGAAAGGGAACACACAGTCCAATACATGTAAACAAAATTGTGGTTAAAAATATTTGTGTAAAATATTTTTTAAAAAGTAATAAAATTGCTACTAAGAGTATTATAAACAGTGACTATAAATGCCAAAATTTAGTTTATATAATATTTATACTGTTCAGTGGAAATTCTATGTTTACCTGATACAAAACTAATATTTCTAGCAATGAAAGCAATTTTCCAAAGTCTATGTAAAAATTTTTTAAAATGACTACAGTGACAATTTTTCAGTACCCCAAAAAAAAATTTCATCGTATGATTTAGAATAACATATTTTCATTAAAAAAATTCTTGGATAACAGTGATCATATTATTCTCCACTATCACTGAGTTTTGTTTCACAAAATATGAATAAAGCACTAAATTTTTTATAATTTACAGTAGAGTCCCGCTTATCCGACCTTCCGTTTAATCCAACCTAACCTCAAAGAACAATATTTCAAGTACGAGGGCTATTTTTTTTTTCAAGGTCTGATCGGTCGCGAAATAAAAACTCCCGTAAAAATCGGATGAACCTGTGCGCAGAATTGTTGCGCAGCATCTCTAGTATGGCTGTCAATCGCGTCACGTCACTTCTGTTTAATTGTGTTCACGTAGGTAGGACGTAAACATGTCTACAACAATAGCATCTCCCGCCAATTGTGAAGTTCGTGCGGTAATTCGATTTCTTCAGGCTGAGGGGTGTAATGCAGCCGAAATTCATCGACGAATAAGTACTGTGTATGGTGAAACTTCAATGAGTGACAGCATAGTGCGACAGTGGTGCAGAAATTTTAAAGCAAGACGTACAGATGTTCATGATGCAGGCGGTCAGGGAAGGAAGTCAGTGTCAACCAATGATCTCGTTCAGCGAGTGGATGAGGCAATTCGAGAAAATCGTCGGTTCACAATTTCCGAATTGAGCGATTCATTTCTTGAAATTTCAAGGTCAGCTATCTACACCATTGTGAGCGAGAAACTTCAGTACCACAAACTGTGCGCGAGATGGGTTCCCAAGATGCTGTCCGACCATCACAAAACACAGTGAATGGAAGCCTCTCTAACGTTCCTCCAGCGTTACCACAATGAAGAAGAAACTTTCTTGAACAAAATTGTCACATGGGACGAGACATGGGTCCATTACGAAACTCAAGAAACAAAAGAACAATCCAAACAATGGATGCATTCTCACTCTCCCAGTAAACCAAAGAGGTTCAAGCGAACCTTCTCCAACAGAAAGTGCATGGCTACTGTGTTCTGGGACCAAAATGGAGTTCTCTTGGTGGAATTCATGGAATGTGGCACAACCATTACAGCAACCTCATACAGCGTGACTCTTCAACGTCTACAAAGGGCAATTCAGAATAAGCAGAGAGGAATGTTGTCATCAGGCATTGTCCTTCTCCACAACAATGCTCGGCCGCACACTGCAGCTTCAACAAAGACGCTCCTACAGTCTTTTCAATGGGAAGTGTTTAGTCATCCACCATACAGCCCAGACTTGGCTTCATCCGATTTTCACCTGTTTGCTCACATGAAACGCTGGTTAGGAGGACAACATATTGGCACAGACATTGAGCTGCAGACCAGCGTACAAACATGGCTGAAAACACTGGCTGCTACGTTCTACAACGAGGGTATTGGGAAGTTGGTACCACGCTACTATAAATGTCTAAATCTGTGTGGCGACTATATAGAAAAATAGCGTAATTATGTAAGTACTTGTTACAAATAAATAATTTTTGATTTTTACTGTGGTTTTTATTTTGCGACCGATCGGACCTTGAAAAAAAATAGCCCTCGTAATTTAAAATATTTGTAGCTAAACCGAATGTACAATGCCTGCGCGCATATTCGACAATGCTGATGACCTATATTCTCTTCTTTGAAGAGAAGGGACTCTTCTTTGAAGAAGAGGGAGTTGACCACCCTTATACCTACTCTGTTTGTTCATTTCCATCTTTTAGTATCAATGCAGATTCGTGGAAGAGTTGACGTTTAGAGTGCATTCTTCTTGTGTGTTTTGTAATGTTTCACATATTTTTTTTTTTATTTGCTATTTTCTAAAAAATGAAAGATATTTTACTTCTCATGAGATTGTGAGATGTAGCAGCAAAAAACGTCAAACAGTTGGTAAACAAAAAAAAATTAAAGACTTTTTCCGTCAAGTTTGATGAGTTGATGTACCGCTCTTTATTACGGTAGTGAGAGTCTATGTGCTGTTTTATGTTTTAGTGCAATACATTTAGTAATAATACTTGTAATTCAAAGTTTTTTAATGTAATAAATTCAATTAAATAAGTTTAAACTTTTTTTAATGTTTCTATGTGTAATCTGACTTTCCCGCTAATTTGACCCGGTCATGCCCGGTTTAGGTCAGATTAGCGAGACTCTACTGTATTTGAATTAGTTTTCATATATTCATCAAAAATATATAATTTCTGTGCTGTTTTATTCAAAATTAAATTCAGTACAACATACAATAACTTATATTAAGCTATCGTTTAATGAGAACAAAAACAAAAGTTTTGATGAAATCACTTGTCTAAGAAAGTTTATTGGAGGTTTTTTGCGTTAAAAATGTGTATTAAAAAATTACACTTAAAAAAATTTGTACATACCATCATTTTTATATCTGATATAATGTATGTTTGTTATAAAACGTGCATGTTTAATAATGTACATTTAAAAATAATAATTTAGAATCTTTTTATATCATTATGATGTAATTTACATTTTGTGTTAAAAGGTTTTTTAAATTAAATTTAAGCTTTAGTTTTCATTTTCATTTTTTCTATATTTAACTGTTTCATTTCCCTTTTCGTCTTCCTGCTTTTGATCCAGGATTAAACACAGTAATGCTTTCCTTTTTCTCACACCATTGTTATTCGTTTTAATTTTTTTCTTAATCATTCTTACTTGAATCTTTTTCCAGTTCTGTAACATTTCTTTAACTGTTCATATAAGATTTCCTGCCTTACATAGGTTCCTTCATTTCTGTATTATCAAATTAAAATCTATAAAAATCAAAATAAAATATCTAATTTTTATTCTTATACCACCCCTTTTTACATTTTCCTACATTTTTTCAGATATAACATCAGAACCATCATTGGTAATTCTTGGATAGTCAGTGCTTAGTGCTTTATAAATGTGTTATTTTCAGCTCCAACTTTGAATTTTTGTTTTACTTTTATACCAGAACTAAAAGATGAGGAATTCACTGAAAATATGGAAAAAAACCAACTGTAGTAACTAGTCTGAAACCTGCTTACAAGTCAGAATTGTAACGAACTGCTCGCTGTCCTATTGAGCTATGGTTTTTTCACATTTAACCCGAAAAATAAAAATGTTCATGATTGAATGGATGAATGTCTAGGGTTATTATTGCACTGTAACCTTTGCAGGTCTATTGTATCCCCTTCTTATATTTCAGAGTTGCTCAGTTACAGCACCTTCTCCAGTCCCAGTCTCTTAATAAAATAAAATATTTAAAGAGGATTCTTGGTAGATAGTTATCCCACTTCTAATTGGTCATTCCCTAGTTTTTTATGGAGGTGCTTGCTCTGCTAATTCCCTTTCAATTTTTCTTTCTCCTTGACTCTTTTTATGGACATTCTGCTCCATTTTGCCAACCTTTTTATTATGAAGTGAGATACCGCTCATTCTGTTTTATATTCCTTTTTAATGGAAACACAAGTGACTAGGGAAATGAGGTTGTCAATACAGAGCCCTGCATTTTTTTTGTCATAAAATTTACATTTGATCCTATTTTATGTACAGAATACACCAAAACGTTTGTGTTGATAGACTGACCAGAAGTCATATGCTTATTCGTATTCAGTAAAAACAACATACTAGTCAAATGCCAAATAAATTGTTTTACAAGTAGCTGAGATCACAACTTGTCTCACTGTGAACTCAACAGAAATCATTTATAGTAGTGTAATATCTGTTTTATCAAATTTCATACTACTTTCAGACTTTTTTGTACTGCAACTTTTTTTGTTTTGCAATTTACAAGTTTACACGCAGAATACACCCACATCTTTTGTGGGGATACACTATAGAGAAAATCTTTTAAAAGTACCTGCACAGTAGCCAATACAATTGAGTTATTTTCAGGCGCGCTAGTACATAGGAGAGGTTGAAAAAAGTGTTGGAAGTGATCTGTCCGTAGTTTACTAAAGCTCAGTTAACATTGTTTGATTTCAGTAGTATAGGATAATATATAATATGCATTACTGTATGTATTTGTTAAAGATTATGGCGATGATAACCCCATCGGTTTTTTGCCTTAAAAAAATTGTTAGAGTACTGCAGTGATAATTATTAATTTAACGTAAAAGGAATTAAAATAACATAAATAAAATTAATGAAAATATTTGGTAATTGGTAAATAATTGTAACAAATAGCCAACAATTACTCGCTATGAAATTTAAACTGAAAGAAATACGATAAACCACAAGAGTAAATAGAAAAAAACTAATAGTTAATCTTGTCAGTTAACTTCTGGTTGTCCTGTCTTCAGGTTCGCTTTGTTTTTTTTTTAATTTTTCTCAAATCATTTAAGTAAATTTGCTATTATTATTAGTTTATTTTTTATTTATAAATATTCATATAGACCAAAATCTGGTGAACCAATTTCATGAAATTAAGCCGATTTTCCTTTTTTGTTTGTCATAAGTTTTTGATTATTGTGGATAATGTGGTAAGTCCGCTGCAACTCTGAACTGTTCATCTGAAGATAGTGTGATTAAGGAGCAGTTGCTTCATTTTTACCATTAACTCTGATCTCTCATCCTTATTAGTCCAACTGGCATAAAGTATAAACGATAAATAAAAATTATATACAGCATACATATTTATATTTAAAAGGAATATTACTATCCCAGCAATATGGTAGATCCAAGGTAGTGACTGAATAGGTGAAAAATAAGTACTGACTACAAGTTCCAACTCAAAACTTTTGGTGGTGATTTCGAACTGATATTTGGAAAAATTTATGGAGGGTATTTAAAAATTAAACCTTTGTACAATGGAATATCGGAAAACAAGGCTGTATTAGTTTATTTATGTTGCTGAAGTTTAGTAGTTTATAAGCTAAAACAAGGTTTATAATCTCACTATTATAAGATGATGTAACAGTTTTATATGGAGACTGTAGTATATTTGTAGATTCTAATTTGTTCTTATCCTAGTTCTCTTATTTTAATTTACAGAAGTATTTTGTGGTTAAGCTATGGCACCATCATCAAGGACGCTAATATAGTACTTGTCAATTCAACGGGCATGTGTCTAATGATGATCTATACAGTAGTATTCTATATGTATACAACACGAAAGGCAAGTATATAAAATAATATGTACAAAAAATAGTATAATGTGTAATAAGTCAATGGTGAAATAAAGTTTTTCAAACATGGAAGCATTTTAACAACAGTCAGGGTCATTTCCATACTTTAATTGTAAAATTCAGAAATGTTTGAACAGTTAAATTTGTTTATGTGATATTCTTAATATTTTTTACTTTTTTGAAATATACTTCATATATCAGTAAAATACATATGCACTGTTGGTATATAGTGGTCGCTGGTTATATCACACATTTTCGCAGACTAAGTATACCCACGTTATAACGTTACACTAAAGTGTAACTGCGGTAAATCAAATAAAAAAAGTTTTATAGATAAGCTTGTAATTAGGCCAAACATATAGCCACATGCTTACTACAGCATGTTTGTTTATCTCTACTTTTTCAAATAGTAATGTAGAATGATTAGTAGAAGTACAGTTCATTAGACAATAGTTGCGATTTGGCATGTTTATGCACTATGTTGAATAACAGAGACTGTGTGATTATATTACGAGAAAGGTGCACAGAGAGATAGAAACATTGTCTGTTATCAGTGGTTATATAGATCTGGAAGATATATTTTCCAAAGGACTGGACATTGCTTTTTTTGCAAATTTTGACATGTGAGTTATCACACGTTATAAAGGAGGAGAACATGATGAACTCCGATACCGTGGTATATCCTGGTGTGATATAACAGGTGATTATTATATTTTGGGTTTGTTTCCAATTTACCCTTGAGCATTAGATTACTTTTATTTCAGATTTGGTGAACTGTTATTATTACTGCTTATTCAGACATTTTCCATAATTTCTGTATAAACAAACAAAAAATACACACGTTTCAGAGATTTAATAAACTCTTGTTCTCAAATGCTTAGCTTAAAACTTAAACATGCATCTAAAACAGCCGTTCCCAAATTTTGTCTAGGACTCACTTTCAGCCTGACATTTTTTTCACAACTCTCCATAACTACATCTATGTGTTTGTGAGCACGTATGCGTCTGTCTGTTTGTCTGTCTGCTGTCTGTGTGTCTAGTTTTTTTTTTGTGAATTATAGTTTTCTGAACACATGTAAGTTTTAGTTTTATTTTTTTGTTTTTGATCTCTCAGAGATTCCACCTAAGTGTCCATAATTTTTAGTATCTTAACATAGTGGGCTTGGCCTAGGTTTATGTTCTAATTGCATGTTTAAGTTTTAAGTTAAGCACTGGAAAATGAGAGTTGATCCATATTCACAAAACATCATGTATTGTTTTCATGTACATAAATGATGGCAAATGTCATAATAAATAATAATAAAAAATATGTACATTGACATAAATATTCCATCATTTCTTATTAAACGAATACATCCATCAAAATTCATTATTTTTTAAGATTGCAATACTATAGTTGTATATTTTGAGAAAATAAAAATGCTTAACTTTGAATATACTTTGATGTGCCTTATCACTCTGCTAGCATGCTTATCTGTAAAAGTGCAAATATCAGTTTTTATGTTTAAAGTGATTATATGGTTAGTACCTATATATTTTGCCTATTTACGAACTGGCTATTTCATTATATGGGCCATAGCATACATTACTAAAAGCCATTATGTGTATTTTACGTGTGTTTATGTAAACATCTGTTTCAGCCAATCAAGAGATCACATTGTTAATCATTGCCATAGTAACTCAACATTATTTATAAATTTCTTTAGGACTAGTTGACTTTGCAATAGTTCTAAGAGCATTATGTAGATTGTTCAACCATAGACAAATTTGTTGCTTCTATTAGATTGTTTGTATTATTTAATTTTATGTATGTTTAAAATATTTTGAAAATATAAAACTAAAGAATTAAATTTAATTAAATATCTTGCTCTTCTCCTTTTGTAGTATAAATTTATGAAAATATTGTAGGATTATATACTCCATAACTCATGTTCGACGAAGATGAATCGATAGACAATTTATTTTGTCATTGGACTAATTTAGAAGCTAAACAATATTCATTTTTATTTTGTAAATTACTTTTTTCCATTAGTCATTTTAAATCAAGTTTAGAAATTACAAGACAATATTTATACATTATAGATTACTAATGTCACAATTCTTTCTCCTTTTTTTTCTTTGCTATAAGTGCTACACAGTTGCCACTTAGTAATTCGTATTTTGAAGAAAAAAAAATTTTAATTATTTTTTCAACATAGGGAGAGTGGGGAAGTATAGAGAGTTCAAAATATTGAGGTTGATTAAAAAGAAAGAAGGTCGAAGAAAGGAATGTCATGAATTTTTCATAATTTGAAGGGATGCAATCTCAGTGTTGTAATTGATGGTAAAAATTCATCTTTAATATTATTCAGAAGTGGAGTGTTTTGTGTGAAGATGTTCTGTTTTTCTTTTTGAATATCTTGAAAGAAAGAGATTTATATTTTGACACACTCATTATGACGATTAACAAGGAAGAACAGTTCAAGATAAATGATATTGCATTTGAACAGTTTCTTTAGAACTGACAACACTGTCCAATAAATAGGCCTCTATTATTGTTTATTATCGAAATATTTATTCTCCCACTCAGTTTAGTCTGTGTGGCCAATGGCCAAGTATAATGTCGTTTCTGTTGAACAATACTGTGGCGCTGATACCACCTGGCATTGTCATGTCATTGCTTTTCCATTTCATGGAGACAGATGAGTCATTTTATATCAGTAAGTAAATATGTTTGTAATGAACAAGTTATACAGTTTGTTACACATCAGATTTATAACCTAAAAAAATAAACAATGTGCTTACGCAGTATAAAGGAAGAGACCAAAATACATTACGTACGACTTATCAAGAGTTTTTCAAAGGCCCATCATCTCAGTGTGAATTAAAGAATTTTATGAATTATGGAGATGCGAATTATAGAATGATGACTGTAATAATTAAACATAGCAAACAGCTTTCTTGTTGAAATGATAGACATGAGTTTTTAAAAATAACCATTGTGCAGGTACTTTCATATTTTGCAATACAAATACGAAAATGTATCCTGGTTGCCATAAAATTTATAACTGTTTATCATACACTTTTTTCGCTATGTTAATAAGTGTGAAATCATCGTAAATTATTTTCAATGCAAATTTGAAAAAAAATTCAAAGTATTCCTTATGCTGATATCATGGTGAAATGGTGATTTTCAAGAAAAGTATGATTTAAAAATATGTTAAACAGGGGGACTGGCCGTTAGAAGTGAAAACTTAAAAAATTGAAGTATTTTCATTTTTTAAAAGTAATTTTTACTGATTAAAAACTAATCAGTGTTCATTGTTGGTTTGTGTTGGTCCATTTGTATTACTGATCTTATTGCTAAATTAAAATTATACACAAATGATTTTATAGATAATGGATTCTTATCTACATCTTATATAAATATAAAACATCAATCTTGTACAATATATCCAACTGTTAATGCTATAATACCTGTGATGTCTGGGCTGGGCATTTATTACAACTTTTATTAATAATTTTAATATTTATTAAAGAACATATCTATTATTCAGTGAACAAGGCATGTTTAATTGTAAACACTCTAAACAATTCTGTGCTTGATGGATAGGTACTGTAATAGGAGTTATTTACAATTTAAATATTTATTATTAAACTTATTTACATACATAATTTTAAACAAGTAAATAATGAATATAAAAAAAGTTATTTGGCAGCTGGTTTTAAAATTTTTTCCCTTAGTTTTATAAACAGAAAACATAGCACTGATCCAAGAATACACACAGAAATAATCAGCTGAATGGTATACATAAATTCACTTGAAGAATAATGTTCTTGTTTCAGGTATGCCACTTTTTACATGCTGTTTTTACTATCACAAGTTTCTACCTTTTCTTAATATAAAAAAAGTTCTGCATCCGGCTAGCATTTTTGTAGTTAACAACTTAGAGAACACATAAAAATGTTAAGAATTTTTTTAAATTTTGAATGGCTGCCATTTTGAAATGGATGAACTGACGAATGGGGGAAAAATTTGTCCAAACTATTATCAAAATCAATTCTTGATTTTTATTGATTTAATTGATTTTCATTTTTGGCTATAAAAATGTTCATTGATGATTGACTGGTCCAAATTATTACAAATATCATTTTTTTATGCTATTAATTCGAAGGTAATGCTAAAATAATTATCACATTTTTTAACCGAATTTGGTAATATCTTGTACTATTTAACCATCATATGGCGGTCATATATATGCGTGCATGTGTGCATGCATGTGTGTATGTGTGTGTGTGTGTGTGTGTGTGTGTGTGTGTGTGTGCACGTTCGCGTGCACATGCATATGTGTACAATGTATTGAAAGACTGAATGTAGTAAACCTATTCATATAATACATTCATATCTGGTACAAATAGATTCAGTTTAGAAATACATGACGGCTACTATGAAAACTTAGTGATTTTATAGCAAAACTTTTAAAATGTTGTTTTCTCAATTTATATTTTTATAAATAACTGTCTTTTTATAAAAAAATAGTTTTGCTTCATGTGTGTTGGTGATAACACATCCTGCTGTAGCACAAATACACATTCATTTCTCTCGCCTGCCTGATAATAAAATTAATTATCAAAAATGTTAAACAATAGGAACTAGATCCTGGACATAATATTGGAGGAATAGTTTATCGTATTGGATGTCAGACGACTGAAGAATTTTAGTTCAGGAGTTTTTACTTAAAAATCAGAAAGGTTAAAATGCTTTATTTTCTGGAATTGCCTTTATAAATTTTGCTTTAATTTAGGACAACGAAATCTAACAATATCATAATTTTCTGATTTTCAATTTAGATACTGCTGACAAATATAATGTTTAAACGCTTGTGGAATAACATAATAGTGGATCCTAAATATATCAGAAGTTTTTATAGTTAATATGATAATTAAAATTGTAGAAATATTGATTGGGATGAGCAGTTAATTGCTGTTTGTTTGATATTTTAGAACACAGTCCTTAGACAGCTCTCTGGTGTGCTGGCCTTTATTGTGTTAATGTTTGTATATTACCAATGGGAAGAGAACGACGTGATCATCAGAAAGAGATTAGGTCTTGTCGCCTGTTCTATGACAATAATGTTCATCGCATCTCCGCTCTTAAGCTTGGTAAATTGACACACTATTTTTGTGGGTTTGGATAAATATATTAAGAAATATTTATTAAGCAATATGTTACTAGATATATTTATGTTCCGCAAATAAGCATCATCATGCATTTGGGCAGAATCATTTTATCTGCAAAACATGTTTCTCAAATATTTTAGTGAATATGTATTTATTTTTGTACTTTCTATTTATATGACGTTTCATCAAGTACCAACTGATGTTACTTTAAGTTTTACTACAGTAGAGCGTCGATTATCCGAAGCCCGGTCATCCGAAACGTCGGTTAACCGAAAGCGGTGGCGCAGCGGCCTGACAGCGCAGCGGCCAGACAGTGCCGGCGCGGCAGCTCGACAGCAGTACAGTCTCAATATAGAGTGTGCACTAGCACATACAGTGACGAGTCAGTCTCCGTGTTGTTTAGACCGTTTGTGCTTCTGTTTGTTTTGCTGTGTAATTACCAAACTGCAACTTTCTTTACCGAATGTAATTACCAAATGTTATTCTTTCTTTACCGAATGTTTAATTTTACTTTACCTAATGTTTATTTTTTCATTATCAAAGAGTTGTTTTACTGTACAGAACACTGTATACTGTACTGCTTATATTTATCATATGTCATTAAACAACTGGATGAATTTATGTGCTGTACGTGTCTACTTGCTCCTTAAATTGGTTCTACCACTGTTAAATTATATCACACTACCTTTTTTCGAATATGTTCGTTTATCCGAAAAATCAATTATCCGAACACCCCCTGCACCAATTGTTTCGGATAATCGACTCTCTACTGTATAATGCTTAAGGCTTTAAAATGTTAATAAAAATTTTAACTTATTAAATTTAGGAAGTATGTAAATGATGATTGAAAATTTAAAAAAATATGGTTCTAATATTAGTTGATAAATTATATATATATATATATATATATATATATATATATATATATATATATATATATATGAACATTGCCACACAAAATAAATGATTTCATCTTCCTTGGTCAGTGTTAGTACATTTAAATACTCCTTATAAAAGAAACATAATGCTTGTTATTAAAGGCAACAATGGTACATTAAAGTGTAAAATTGGTGTAAAATTTAATAATCATTCTTTTTATACAGACCTGCAGTTAAATTCTATAATTTTATTGTACCTCTTAATTTGATGAAAAAGTGAAATATAGTCTTGATTAACTGTCATTCTCAGAACCATTGGGATGACGTATGACAGAATAGATAGATAACAAAAATAGACTACCCATATATGACCGATAAAAATAACATTCTATACTCTGTTTGTAGGACAATGTTATTATTTTTAGTTTTGAAAATGTAAAACTTAAATTTTTTGTTTAATTATGTATTATACAAATTTTAAATACATAGGTCTTTAATGCAATAAATTATTCATACTTAACCTTTTGACAAGTTAAGGTCGCATATTCACGTAACATATGCTAGAGCACTGCTCATGTAACATATGCTAGAGCACTGCTCACGCAACATATGCTGGAGCATTGCTCACGTAACATATCCTAGAACACTGCTCACGTAACATATGCTAGAGCACTGTTCACGTAACATATGCTAGAGCACTGCTCACGTAACTTGAGATTCTCATGTCACTGATCCTGATTGACAGGTATACTTTGAATGATATTGTCATAAATATTATTTTTCAATAGAAACATTCACACAGTCATTTAGAATTGGTTGACACTATTTGAAGTGTTTCTGTTGCAACACTTCAAGTTAAGATGTAGGGTCTTTAACTTTTTGGTTATCAATATTTGCTTAGGGTAGCAATTAATTGCAATTGCCTATGATACAAATAAATTGTTTCTAGTTACAGTGTTTTGTTTTGTCTAGAAGGATTCACTTTTATCATTTCTTACAAGACTGTTTAAAAATGTCAGATAACAGAATTAACCCAACCATTAATTGAAACTGACTCCAAAGGGTGATGTTTAATCTAGATTCTACCGTATTTAAAACTGTACTTCAATAAACAATAAAATTTCACAGTATATAGTTTATTGATTTGAAATTGAAATTGCTTATTTACACAATTCTAATTTATTTGCAAACATTGTTATAATGAAATAAAGATTCAATATAAGTACAGTCAAATATGCAAGTAATTTTTGACCAGTCTTTACAAAAGTACTAGATGTAATTATACAGACAGTGGAAGTAGCATTGTAAAATTTTATATATATATATATATATATATATATATATATATATATATATATATATGCACTGCTTTGGAAGCAGTGCATTAAAAGAAAATATCTTTTTTCTTATAATAAAGAAGTAAAAACTTTTAATATCCAAATGTTATTCAATAAAAAAAAAATGTTAGTGTTGCCAGAAAACATTTGGCTCACATTTTTTTACGTCAGATATTCGATTTCCTATTATACAAGTCAGTTTAATTTCAGAATAATTTAAGAAATAACCAGGGTCAAATGCAAGCTTTCTTTCTATAAAAAAATTGCCATTTTAAGTGTCATTTCATGTTTCAGTGGTTATATTTTTATTGCCTCAATGTTTTCTGAATTGCAGTTTTGTACATCAGTTAGAGTATTTATTTTTCCTTAAAATCAATTTCAAAGAGAATGTTTTGTTTGTAGGCTCATGTGATACGAGTGAAGAATGCAGAAAGTCTTCCATTACCTATGATATTGATGACATTTTTAGTTTCTGCACAATGGTACTTTTATGGGCTTATTTTGGGTGATCCGTTCTTACAGGTAATAATTGCTTTACCTTTTTCCATCTTATTAAAACAAATTAGCACAACTGATATAAATGTAGTTTAAAATTAGCAGTGTTTTGGTGTTTAATTACAGTTTTCCTTCTTAACTTAAAGATTTTATTTGTTTAAGCAGTATTCTAGGTGATTTACAATAAACTTTTAAAATAATATTGTGTTTTTATAAACCATATTAAAAATAAACCCTTCCCTCATATGCTTAAAAAATTTATTTTTTGACAGGCCATACTTATCTTGTGCTTGTACTATCTTGTGCATTAGATTGGATTAAATAAGGCATCGAAAATATTCTCAGCTTGGCAGAATAACATTATTATTATAGTAATAAATGATAAATTTTAATTGTTTATAGTTATTCAATGTTCTTTACGTTTATTTCCTCTTTTTCAGTTTCCTATGTTTTCCCATCTGTCCATTTATTTTCCAAAGCACATTTCTTTCCTTCCAATGAACCGGCCAACTTTTAGTTTGGACTATAAAAATTGTTTTTCTATTGCAGTATCCAAACATTGCTGGTTGCATTCTATCATTCCTTCAACTGTCAATTTGTATGATTTATCCTACTCGGTGAGAGGAAACCACCTTGCAGGATCATCAGTTGTCCAATTCACCTTGTTGACTGTAGATTGTGATGTCTTGAACTGCTAATGTGCGAGAACTGATTTTTTCGGTATATAACAAATGTTGTATAATGTACGTGTTCAGGTTTTGTGATTTACACTCATTGGAAGTAAAACAGTTACCTTTATAATGTTGTGATGTTAAGTAATTTGTATATTCAGAACGTCTGTGAAATTTTATGCCAAATTTTAGTATTATTAAGATAGCCATCCAGTAAACATAGTTTATAATAATTTTATTGCGTAAGTCGTAAAATGTCAATAAATTAACAGATGTATAAGTATACTTTATGATAAGTGTGATTCCAGTTAATTTTGTTACAAGAATTCTGTGGTTTTGAAACTTCTTATTACTTAAAACTTCCATTTCACAAACCACATAAAGTATTCAAAGAACAGAAGTTGATACCAATAGTTTCATTAATGTTCTGGTTTTTTGCTGTTACTTATTGTCAAAAAAAATTTACTTGTATTGAAATTTTTATGAAGATATTTATTTGGACAGTAATTTAGTTTTGCAAGGCATTATGGTTCATAACTAAAATAAAATGTTATACAAATTCATATTAATACAAGTTTAGAAAATACAAAACTGATTATTGTCAAAAATATTTGAAGAGAAGCTTCACCATACTATACAATTATAGCATTTCATATTTCATGTGTTATAGATTTATTGATGAGACATTTTTCATTTTATAGTATTATCAGTATTAGAAAAAAGCAAAAACAAATATTACATCAGTAAATTTGCAAGAAAATCAGACAGTTTCTTCAAGTACAATTAATAGCAATTCAGGTATAGTGTTTTCAAGTGGCAGTTAGGTTAGTAATTTTGGCTTTAAATTATCAGGAGTAAAGCGTGTAATTATTTTATGTTATATAGTACAGTAGAGTCTTGTTAATCTGAAATAATTGGGACCAATTGGTTGACTTTTTTTTAGCGGAGTCATCTTCCATACTAAATACGCAACCAACACGAAGAAAAGTGGTAGCTTAATCTTCACTTCATTAGTTATTTGTTGTTCATTACGGCTGAGTATAAAAATATGTCCCCACAGAAAAATTGTACTGTTGACTTGTAGTGAAATATTTTGATGTGAGCTTTTAATGGAAGGGCATTATAGGATGGTACGCTTTGGTTGAGTCCATCTTACTTATGTTCAGAACCCTAATCAATAAAATTGACAAAACAACGTTTTTGAGTTCATATAGTACATTTCTGCTTATGAGAAATTAAGTGATAATGATATTGATCAATGGGTGTAAGCTGACGATGAAAGATATCAGACTTTTAATAATTTAGAAATCATATGGTTAATTATCAAAGAAGTTGCCAGTAACTTTGAAGAAAGGATGACAAAGCAGATGCTGCAGCGGTTAGTGTGTGCTCCAATTCGATGCTGTGGTTGCCTTACATGTCAAACAGCACCCAACTGCTATTTCAGCAGAGATAATGTTTATAACACTTATGTAATATTGCTTCTAAAGCTACAGATTCGTTATTTTGCCAAAAAAATATAGCCTACTTTTTTTGTAAAAAGTAACTATGGAAAATAAGAGTGTAGTGAATAAAAAGATTTTTACAGTAAACTTAAAGAACCTGGATTTTATAAAATTTATGTACCTACAGAAAGTTCAACTTGTTTAAATATACTTTTCTGTGTTATTCTCAGTCTTTAAAACTTTTTGAATTTGGTTCATACATTATTATTTTTATCCAAAATACGCAAATAGTTTTTGTTCAAGTATACATTATTTCTTCAAACATTTTTTTCTTTTGCTTGTTTTTTGTTTCATATTAATTGGATTTCAGATAAACAGATAAACTGCAAAACGTTTTAAGTAATAGGAATACTCAAATGTTAATTGTTTTATTAAGTTTAATGTTTGTAAAATAGATATACTTTTTTCTAGAAAGGTAACTCGTTTAATTTTTTATTACCAGCTGTAAGTATATTAAGTTGTCTTGCCAAATACATGTACAAAGTTAAAAATATGTGTATGTATAACAGGTGTATGTACGATTGAATAAAAATGGGGAGAATTGGTTTATGGTAAATTATATATGTAAGATTTAAAACAATGGTTATTCAATCGAAGTACTTTTATATACATAAGGTAAACCTATATAACAGGGTCTGGCATAGTGGTGTGGTAGTTTTAAGATGGGTCATAGACTTGTGCATGCTCTGTAGTTGAAGGTTATTCATTATTAGATACCATTCCATTAATGAACAATTAATTAAATGTCTTATATTTGCTGTTCTGACATTTATTTAAGCAAGGAATTTAGTGGGGATTATACAGTTATATAGTGCATGTTTCATAATCATTTCTGTGTTGATCCTTGTGATGCCATTCTGTCATGAAAGTTAATAGTGAAAAGAGTAATCACCTTCATTACATTGGATCTATAACGGGACAGCTCAGAGAGATATTTGGATCTTTGTATCTAAAATAATAGATAAGCTGTTGAACTTAGCACTTGTTGAGCAGCAGTATAACACTTAGTAAAGTAAATTCAAAACATTACATTACACTTTTCTATGAGTTTTTAATTTCTGAATTAAAAAGACGTTGCATTGACCTATCTACAATGTAGTTTTGTCAAGATAGGGCCTATTTGCTTTAAACTTAAAAAAAAAACATTTGTGGAAAAACCGTTACCTTTCACTATGTGATTAATTTTTATGGGGCTACCTGAAAACTAAATTGTGCATTACAACTCATACACATTTATTAGGACCTTTAATCCCCCCTTATCAAAGAAATTTGAGTGGTTTCATGTCCTGTGTTGGAAACAATGATGGACAGCTTTTTCGTGAATCTGTACACTATTAAACAGTGTTATTGTAGTAACTTAAATTAATATCAGTATTGTTTTTACAGCATAATTTAATTTAATGAATAATTTAAAAGTGGCATTATATACCTGTAGTCTTTACTTAAACATAGATTTTAATTCACCAAAAAATAACTGGAGTTCTTTAAAAATCATCTCTGTGCTAAATCTTGTATATTATGTATATTATAGTATAGCATAATATTTTTACTGACAAAAACAACTTACCATCCAGCTGGGCATTGTTATTATGTATAGGTGTACATATTTTTACAATATGTCTATGCATCTCTAGAGTAGTTAATGTTTATTTATACATCTTAAATTAATGTACAGTATTATAAATGGTGCTCTTTTCATGAAGGTGGATTTTTCATTCTTTTAAAAAATGATTTTCCAGTTATTATTTTTAATATTAATCATGTAAGTATTATAAACAAATATGAGAGATGTACATAATTGTTATCTGTGTTAAATTTTTAAAATAAATAATTTTCTGTTTTAATCTATGTTAATTTAAAATATTTTTTTATACACCTAACCTAATGATAAATTTTGTAGGACCATAGGGTTCAACCCATTTTTATAGCCTACGGATTCAACTCAATTTTGACCAAAATTATTTCTGTTTCTTAGCCATGGGCTCCCTACTATCAACCATCCTATCAAGAATATTTATGAATTATTTTGAAAACGCATATATATGGATGGACTCAAATCATTACAAAAATCAAATAGTATTTTTTACCACAAATATATTGATGACACCATTTTTTTTATGGGTATACTGGACAGTTGGAGCTTTTTAACAACCATCTAAACAAAATATAGTTCAGTCTTAACCCGGACACTTGTCATTCTTACACAATCAGTAGTTTGGTGCAATAGTTGTTAAATTATAAGTATGATTCAGAGGGGGATTCATACAGGCAACACTTGAATTATGTTTCAGTCATAGCTTTCGGACTGTAGCCTAGTTGATAGTTATTGTCTCTCATTGTTAACGGCATCAATGTATTACATCAATGTTTGATTGTGATGTTTGTTATAAACTTTCTGGACCTCTCAATCTCGAAAAATAATAATCAGTTAACTTTCAGCATGCTTGTAAAACCCTCAACCACTGATATGATAATATATGCGTCTCCCCACATCCTTATATCAGAAATGATAGAGTTTAACAACTGTTCACAGACTCTTAACAACTCCATTAAAACATAAGTACAAACATCAGTACATTGTAGCCAACAAGAACAAAAGTTCACTTATTGATGAACTCATAAAGAAACATAACAAATATCAAAAAATAAAAATGGAACAAAATATGTGTTGTTTGAATTCAGCAACATATTTGAAACACAAAATAAAAAAAGAAATGGCAAAAAATATTATAAATAATTATATTAACTTTCAACAAACTCTAAATTAAAAAAGGATAGCTGAAACAAAATGGACACATGAAAAGACTGACTCGTACAAAGTAGGTTAAAATAAATATCCCAGCTTTTATATTGGGTAAACAAGTTGATTCTCCCTAAAAGATTCAAGGAGGGAGTCTTGTGTATAAGTAAAGGCGACTCCAGAAAATCAAATCTTACTGGACTTCTTATTAATAACTGCTGTACTTACACTGACATCAAAACTAATATGAATATACTACACATATGTAGAAAGGATCACTTAATGAATTCTTGGATGAATTCAAAATATAGAGTTGGTTTAAAAAGACAAACATATTGTAATAAAGTTTTTAAGGTACATAGGAGGGATCGCAATCATCGAAACAGAGATAGGCATGGAGACAAGTGGAAGTGACGACTGTCTCGATCTGTCATAAGAATACACCAGAACAAACGTTATCAACTTGTACCTCAAGTTCACATGTATATATTCGTGTCTTGTATTCTTTTAAAAAGCTCAACAACCTCCATTTTAACCAGAAAGTTAATCCAGATAAAGAACATTTTTCTCATTTATTTATTAGTTGAAACAATGAAACAAAATATGTTTTTAACTTACAAAGCCTATAATACTTGTCATAGTGTTTCTCATATTTCATTATGTTTTCAAACTTAACTGCCACCAAGTTGTTGAACTAATCTACCGATCCTGCTTGGCAGGATACTGGCAGGTACTGTTTAGAGAAAAACCTCAAACCTTCTTCAAGGTAGTATATAGTTTAGGAAAAAACATTACCCTACCATTGTATGTACTTTTATGACTAGTAATGTGGATCAAAAAACAGTAGACCTAGTAGTATATTCTTTATTGATTGCCTGGCCAACACTGCACAACAGAAGGTTGATGGGCTCCCAACCTTTTCTGCTAATTAACTGGTAAACAAATTTATGAAAAAAGGTTACTGGACTAACTTTATTGAAAGTTTTATGCTTTTTTCGATGAAGTGGTTAAAATTGTGATAGAACGAGTCATCATTCAGTATTACAGGAAATAGTCAGTGGCTAACTCGGAATAATTAAAGAAGTGAATTAAAAAAGTCTTACACACACATCTTTTAGACTTTATGCAAAGATATCTTTGTACTAATTTTTTTTTTAAGTGGTCAATGCGTTTGGCCGAAACTGCATAACAAACAATCAAACACGAGACAGTCAAGTTCAGAGACCTTGCTTCACCAATCAGGTCAACAAAAATCATACTTGTGAAAGCGGGGCGGTGTAGAGGAAAAGTCTACTAGCTGGTAGTTGTGTGTTGTTAGAAAAAAACTTCTTATTCTAGTGGGCATAGACAAAAAAAACGTCATTTTAAAGATGAGTAAAATAAAATAAATATTTAGTTTGAAATTAATTAGTTACCAATTGGTAGCAATTAAATTAAAAGTTTTTAATTTTTCATTAAGAATAGGATTTTTATATTTTTAAACGTTCAAATTTTACCAGCATAACAATTCGAACATTTAACTGTATAGTGTAAACCCATTATTTATCTTTATAAAGTACTAGCATATAACATGACATTGTATATAAAACGTTACACGTGTAATTTTCTTTCAGTAAACAGGTGAGATATCCACCTAAATATTTAATTTACAAAAATTAGAAATTTTAAAATACGGCAAGGTGTTTTCTGACCTTCTTACCACTTATATTAAAGTTGAAAATTTCAGATCTCTGAGTGCATAGACTTGGCTGTACAATACATCACACACACACACACACACACACACACCATTTCCTTAAATGGTATGTTTACAGTGGTATACATGCATGCTGATTTGTGTAAGATACATGTCAGATTGACAAATCATGATACATCACCTCATACAAATGCTCACACAAATTATATGAGCTCCAAGATTTTCTCATACATTTTGTAGTTCCATTTTGAGTTTGTTTTAACGTGTTCTTTAAGGTATGCCAGTTTTCGTTATTTATTAAATTTAATTAGCTGTTTATTCAGTTGACAGGTTTTGATTTCTTGGTAAATTCAGTTGTATTTAATTGGTTAGTTTGTTTTAAAATTTTGTTTTGTATAGTTTGATTTACTATTTTGCTGTACAGTTTTTAAGACCTGAACCATCTTCTAAAGTGATTTCATTAACCAACATATAGTCCAACCACTTGGTAAACAGCCTGCAGAGAATGTCTTGTGCTTGTCAGAGAAGCCCCTCCAACAGTCTAGTGACACCAAACCTCAAAATCTGAGTCTACATTAGTCTACAAACTGTTACTAAGGGAAAGTGAAGGAAAAGAAGAGAGCTATTGTGAGAAAGTTCGTAGGAACTCTTTTCTGCTGATTTTTAAACAGCTAATCTATAATATAGACATATGCGCCATGATGTTTTTCTTTTTCTTAAAAACATCTCATTACTAGACATGATTTTATTGTAAAAATTTTGAATATTTACACATAGAAGTACTATTAGGTTTATAATGACGTACAGAAATTATAATTAGAAAAATGAAATGATTTATACAAGTATAAATGCAGGGTGTATTTTTATGAACTATTTGACATGTGTGATCATACAAATTATATATCATCTTATTAATAAATATAATGTACACCACAAGGTTCTGTATTTATATTGTTTTATCCTTGAGTCTGGGTTCTGAAAATTTGTGATTAATAAATAAAAATTATATTCTATCATATTGCTTTTTTTACTCAAGTAGATGTTAAGTTTTACATGAAGCTGATATAATTTATAAAATAATAATAAATTGATATAAATTAGAACAATCGTAAAAAGAACAAAAAATGGTCATAAATTGCTCAATATACTGTAGTAAACAAATTTAGTGATTAAAGCAGCGTTTAATGATTAATTTAATTATACTCATTTTAATCATTAATTTAATGACAAATTGAATGATTAATGTTATTGATAGCAGCGTAAAAGAATTGTTTGGCGATAAGCTGTCGACTATCGATATATCGTTTTGTCAACAAATAATTTATCGCCTTTCCGTCTTCGATAGACTCAGTATTATTTTAACTCTAAAAAGCAGAAAATCAATAATAGAGTTTGGAGGTAGCCTTGAAATTATGTTCGTTTTAAGTTAATTAAACTAATAGTACTTATTTTCCTTTACCGCTTAATACAAATACTATAAGAAAATGAAATGTTTGGTGAAATATTTGTGTCTTTGGTTGTGTTTAGTTATTTGCAATGGCTTTACGGATCCTTACAAAACATTAGGTGTATCTAGATCTGCTACAGCACCTGAAATACGGAAAAAATACAAAGCGCTTGCCAAAGAGTGGTACGTTAGTTTAAAAATTGTATTATCTATTCTGTGTTTGTTAAAATTTAAGTAATAGTTAAAAAATTAACCGTTATGAATACTGCAAAATAAACAAATTTCAAACCTAACCTAACTTTTTAAAGTGTCAAATAGGTCTTAATTTTTAAATGGCTATTTAAATACATATTTTTAAATGGCTTAGTAATTAAATGTTTTTTTTTTATTTACCAAAAGAAATGGTTAGCCTACGTCTAATTAAAAAATAATACTATTTATGTTGTCTTATTGGATTGTAAAATTTGAAGTTATGGTGTGTTCAAAATAGGTCATCATTTAATCATTTTTTAAGTAAATCAGTCACAAACATTTTGTATTCTAATAACCAGTGATGATTAAGATATTCATAATGATTGGAATCAAATTGGATGATTTAAGAATTGATATATTAATTTTACATTGGTTTTAAAACAAACATTGGAAAATGATAACAGTAGGTTGTTAACATAACAACCAGCAGGTTGTTAAAATCATGATAGGAAATCTTATATGAATGTTCCTGTGTGTGAAAGACTGTAACACTACTAAGGTACATGTATCCCTTAGTATGTTTGTAGTATGTACTCGTTTTAAAATCATTTTATTGAGGTACTCATACATTCATTCATACATACTTTATTGACTGAAAGTTAGCCATCATCAATCATTAGTACAGTTGTTTAAAAAACATAATTTCAAGAACAACTAAATTTTAAAAAAAGGGTACTTCTGCATTTTGGAATGATTTATTAAAGTGGGCTAATGATTTTGAAATTTTTTTAAATAATGTACTTTATTATCGAATTGAGATATTCACTTGTAGAAAATTAAATTTCTTATAAGTTATGATTTTAAACCATTTTTAGTGGAACTGTGATGCCATTGATGTTTACTTTGTATGCAGATTTTGTTTACATTTTTTACACAAGATTGTTATGCAAACGTAACCTGCCATCGGTATTTTAATTATAATAAATCAGTTTTTATCTCACTATTTAAAAAAAAAATCTTGTTCTGTTTAATTCTATTTAATTTAATTCTATTAAATTATGTTTGTAGTTTATTCTTCTTCTGTTTAATTATTTGGTCTATAATCTGTGGTGAAAAATTTGTGCTTAAAGAGTAGTAACTCTTATCAAATACTAGTATTATGCAAAAAACCAAATTGAGTTAGGTTTTTAAGTTTTTTATATTCTTTTCATTATTAATAAAATGCATTTAATTAATTGTTTTGTCCATGAAAAACGCTTACTTTCTTTCGCATGCATTTTTTTAAGTTTATATTATTTCCATTATTAATAAAATATATTTAATTAATTGTTTTTGTGATAAAAAAACTTGTTTCCTACTTTTGTACACTAACGGTTTTAAGGTTATGTGGGTAACTTTATTTTACATTTTTTTAACTACCGTAGTTTTCGCACTTTAATATTTTGTACGCTTTTGGACATGTAATAAAGTATTTTGGTGAAAAAATTAAGAATTTGACAAATCACCTGAAGGTGCAGATTTACCTAAGAAAGAAGTGAACAATTTTCAAGTAAAATTGTTTTGGTCTTAATTAATTATCAAAACTACTAAACTATGTAAGCACCATAATTACATTACTTGTAAGCTTACAAGTAGTTATTATATGCTATAGAAAAGTATACTTACTAAGAGACTAAAGAATTTCTTATATGAGACAAGGAATTTTTGGCAGTGATGTTAATGTAATGTACAGCCTGGTAATATCAGTTTTGTCTTTCAGGCATCCTGACAAAAATAATTACCCTGGGGCAGCAGAAAAGTTTGTCGAAATTACACAAGCACATGAAGTAAGTAGGCTGATCATGTATAATGACTGATTATCTTCTAGAAAACTTAAGTTTGTGAGTTATTTTGATATAGGCTGCTATAATTTATGTTGTATAAAAATAAATTTTTGCTGTATTTACTGTCAGAAGGCTATTTAAACCTAGCATGTTTCTGCAACATGTTTATACTATGATTATAGTCATAGTACTATGATTTAACTGTCAGAAATCACAGTTCATTAGTAGTAGTTTTAGTTCATTAGTAGTAGTGTTTCTGATCCAATTTTTAATGTATTCAATCGATGATGTGAAGAAATATTTCAAACATTAAATCATTCTTATTCCTTATTATTCTCTCTTTATTTGTCTCACCCAACTTTGGGGTACACTAAATCAATCATTTTTTTAATGTTCTGTGTCTTCCTCGTAGCTCAGTATTGCTTCATTCGTTGTGATCTTGCTTTTCTTTCTTCGTCAGAGATTTGGATCATTCACTTGGATTTGACTTTGCTTTGGTCAGTTATTATTATTTTTTTTTTTTTTTTTTTTTTTTTTTTTTTTTTTTTTTTGGTTTGGAGGGTATAAGAAATTATACAAAATAATAATTTTTTTAATATAGTTTGCTTTCAAATAAAAATATAGATCTTAATACAAAGAAACTTTTTTTTGTTGATGATGGTTATTTTCTTCACAATACACTTTTATTCTCCCTGTAACACAGTGCCCTATGTTTGGAGTTATGCAAAAAGATATCAACCCATAAATAAATAAAACTAATAAACTATTTAATTTTGTAAAAATGTGTGCGCGTGCGCACACGCATGTGTGATGTGTGTGTGTATGTGTGTGTAAAATATATCCAATGTAATAATTGGTATGAATATTGTACATTATTTCATTTACAACAAAGATCGTTTTTATGTTTGTATACATTGTTGTTACAAATAATTTGTAAAAAATAAGTTATCCTTTTAACTGAACTTAACAATTAGGTATTGTGTACTTTTAATATAAACTACCTTGAAAGAATAAGTTTTATTTAAATTATTTTTTATTTATTTACAAAAAAACTCTCAAAAATAAATGCTAAATAGATAAACAAAATTCAAATTTATTTTGTAAATACCTAAATAGGCTTGATAAAAGTGAACAAAGCCAACTAGATCCATGATATTTAAAGCACTGCCATGAAGACTTGCCAAATTTGTGTCTGATTTAATTTTATAGTAAACTAAATTAATTGGTTTTAATTCTTGCACTAAATTTAATGTACCGTTAACTGCTGCAAGCATTATGTTTTTAAATTTTACATTATATTTTTTTAATTGAAATGACAAATCTTAACTAGGTTTGAGTTATGATTTTTATATATGAGAAATTTGAAAAATCAGACACATTTTTCATTTTTTTTATCAATAGTTTTTTAGGTAGATATTTTGGAGACATAGCAGCACATATGTTTGGGGGGGGGTTGCTTATAAAGTGTTTTATTTAAAACCTCTTTTAAATAATTAATATAATTTGAGAAACTTTGTGCAGCTTTGTTTGATTCATGCTGTATGTAAATGTTAAAACAAAATTTTAAATATGTTCCATTCGCATGTGGAATTTTGTATAAAAAAACTTATATATAAATAAAATGTTTTTGAAGTGATAGCCTATGTTATTCAATTATAATTTAAAATTATATAAATTTTAATTTAGTAATAATTAGTATTATGACCTATTTTCTCCCGTCTAGTGGTCTTTTTTACTCACCTCGTAAAGGCTACTGTGGTTTTGAAACCTTACTGTTACATCTTCAGGCCTTAATACAAAATGTCAAATTCCCCTATCGAGGTCATCACAGAGTTAAAAAAAACCTTGAAAACACATGTCACAAACACTAAAATAATTACACGATTAAAATACATACGATAAATTTTGATTTGGCCAAGTGATACATGCAACTCGTATGTTGTTACATTCCAAACTGTGGAGTCTTCATCAGTAATAGCATGCCCATCAGTATTATCTTATAGTAATTATGTAACTTATAGTAATTGCGTTTGAGACTAATGACGTCAGATGCTTTGGTAATGCGAGAGATTAAAAAGAACCCTGATGTTTTAATTACTGTTTTAGTTACCTATTAACAGTAAGGATAATGTGAAACATTTGCACGTGTTACAGTTGCTGACCGATCCAGAGAGGCGAAAGATGTACGACTTGTTTGGCCGAATAGAAGAGCCAAAGCAGAAGCCAGAGTATAACAGATACGACTCTGTAGATGAACTGTTTGCCGGCTCTGGCTTCAAGTTTCAGTTCACAGACATCACTCTGTTCCATAAACTGTCCATTACGACAAGGTAATATAAGATTTCTGAATAACTAACTTGCATTTAGAATGTCAAATACAGGTAAGCTTATGTAGTTACTGCTTTGGGTTTTGTGACATCCTTATTAACATAATTTTAAGCCTTTTACAGTCAAGGTAATGCGGTACGTAGCATTGTCGCTAGAAAGGGCAACCTAACATTTGTTTTGTTTTTACTCTGTTTAACTCCATGTACTTATAGTCAGTTAATTTATATTTCAAGTTGCTATTAATTTTTATACAAGAACAATTTTAGTGCTTATCATCAGTTCTTTCAATTTGTGTGTTAGTATAACAAATAGTTTTGTTTTAGCCTATATTACAAATACTGAAATAGTCAGTTCATAAAAATAAAAATACCAATAAAACATGTAAATTTCATAATAATTCCTTTTTTTATGAAGTGATTTGCCTTTTAGATCATATAAAGAAAAATAGTGTTAACTTACAATTAAATGATCTATTTTAATTCAAACTCAGTTAGACTGCACAGAATTCACTTAGTAAGTGATATTTTTTTCGTTTTATTTAGTGCGTAATTGTAATGATGACAAACGTTAACATAAGGTTATGTCAGTTTGTTAAACAATGACTTGTCTAATTTAGCACACACTGTCTAAATCCTGTGATTTAAAAGGGTTAAGAGGACCTATTAGAATTAATTGTTAATTAAATGTAATAATTTTAAAATACTATGTTATGTTAATATATATTTTTTCTTACCTAATCATGCCTCAGGTTTTAAGGCTGTTAAAAAGGCTACACAAAAAGTAATTAAGTATTTAAAAAAACTTAACACTAGCATTTTTTTAAAATATTAAAAAAATTGTTTAATAGACAAAATTTCACACTTAGTTCAGTATTTACCATCATTACTAATGCTATTTTGCATACCATTACCACCCTGATATTTGGGAATTACCCCTCTAGTGGATTTATTTCCTGCCATGTTTTCAACTATTTATCAGACTTAGTTTTTTCTAAGGTAAGATTTGAAATGCTAAATATGAAAAATCTTTCAGAGCATATGAAAACATGTTGATACCGAAGAGTATGCATACTCCATATCTTCTTCTGTTTTACTCGGACTGGTGTTTTGCATGCCTCCAAGTAGAGCCGATATGGCGAAGAGTAATAGAAGAGTTAGAGCCGATCGGAGTTGGCATAGCCACCGTGCACGCAGAGAACGAACCTATATTAGCCCGTAGAGTGAGTGTTCACACATTGCCTTGTTTGGTGATAGTGACAGATGGAAGGGCAAGCGTTTACAAAGGAAACCTGTTCAGTGTACAAAAAGTGGTCGGTAAGTTTGAGTTTACAGTATGATTTGTAAATGTTATTTTATTTTTTCAGTTTCAATGATTTTAAATTTTAACAGTAATATTAGGAATTAAAATTATAATTGTAATAATTAGTTTTGAAAATTGTAAAGGGTATAACCAAAGAGTAAACACTTGACAAAGACTCAGAAAACTTACGAAACTGGGCTGCTAGTGAAGAATTTTTGCACAAGAAGTTATTGAGCAACTGCTTTATAGAACTGCTTTAAAAGAAGTACACTACTTTTGCATAGACACATCCCATTGAATATCTTGGGTTAAAATCATCATGGGTTTTATATTAAACCTTTTAATATATTAGGTAAAACTTTCAAATAGTTTCAAAGAAGATAGTTGTGGCCTAGTCTTTGGTTGTGGTAAAGGTTTAATATATAGCCTGGTGAGAATATAGTTTAACAGGTCGCAGAGAAGATAAATATTTGAAGGAAGCACAATTTTATAATTTATTTTTATACTGAACCACTGATGGCAAATTTGCTCGAATCTGTTTTACATAAAAAAATCAGTCATCCTTTTTGACCTTTTGGTTTGAAAATCTAGATTTTTTTTCTACCTACTTTTTTCCAAGCTTTTATTCAAACTGCTGTCCTGCATGCCTTATTATTTATAATAACAGACAGTATCTCAGCAGTTTTATAATTTTTCTGAGTCTTTGTCAATAGTGCTTTATTCTTTGGTTATACATTTACAATCTTCCAAATTAATTATTAAAATTTTAATTTTAATTCCTAACAGTAGGTTACTCTAAAAACATTTAAACTGAATTAACATATCTAAAATAGAAATTTTTGCTTTTCCTTGATTAAAATGATAGAAATTAGTCTATGATAGTCATTAAAAAGTTGATTTTGAGATTGAAATGGATATATCCGCCTTAAAGTCATTGAATCTAAAAAAGATTGTTTCTGCTTAAATGTCTGTGTATCTGTTTGTCTTTAGATATTGCTAAAGACTCAATAAATGCCTGTATCTCCAGATCATTGTATAATTAAAATAATAATAATAATGTTTATGAAAAAGGGCTTATTAAAATATGTAAAATGAACATTGACACCTCAGTTACTGGCTTATTTCACTAAGAAAATGAGAACCATTATTAATAAATTGGAAATCTAAAACTTGAAATTCATTTAAAATATTATAAATAAAAACACAAATAAATTTTGAAGAAAACAAATAGGTAACTATTGTTTTATAACTAAAATATACAGGACATTCTACATGTTTGAATAATATTGTATTTTATTTGACGCAGTGTTTATTCATTGTATTTAAAGTTGGTACAACTGTTCCCTTAAAGAGCTTTATGTATGGCTTCTTTAATACATAACTTCTCTAATACAAAACCATTTGTAAAGTGTCCGTGAATAAAGAAGCCTTAAGGAAATCTTATGAAACGTCTATGAATAACAGTCAGTCATTTGTTAATACACAAATTACATTTTTACCATTTATTATATAAATTAAACTGGTTAGTAAAAATTAATAAATGCTTATTAATTTTGTGAAAAATTTTCAACTGAAAAAAATTATGAAAATTTCTTGCTTTACCCTTGCAAAACTCAAAATTAAAATAAATAACACTATTGTAAACAAAAGAAACAGCCACATGTGAGGTACGTCCAGAAAGTAAGTTCCGTTTCGATTTCTCTACTCTGCAGTGCTGTGATCGTAGTTCTGCACATGCGCGGTAGATGCTCTGTATCAAGGAGAAGAAACGTGCGCCATTTTGAGATCGCTGTCAGCCACGTATGCTTTGTTGTGCTTGTTTACAATGTCGGTGTTGATTGAAAATCCTGCCGCTTGTGAAATCAGATCTGTGATTCGTTTTCTGAATTCTAGGAAAGTGAAACCAATTAAAATTTATCGGCAAATTTTCGAAGTTTACGGACAAAATGCGATGAGTGATTCAATGGTGAGAAGATGGGTCCGACAGTTCAATGAAGGACGTAGTGAAGTGCACGATGAAGAACAAAGTGGGCGTCCATCTTTGGTTACAGAAGAACTGGTTCATGCGATCGATGACAAGATCCAGAAAAACCGCAAGTTTACAATTAGTGCTCTCGCTATGGAATTTCCCCAAATCTCAAGATCACTAATTCATGAAATTGTTACCGAAAAACTGAAATTTCGTAAACTTTGCTCATGTTGGGTACCAAAGATTCTTACTGAGCAACACAAAACAAACCAGATGGGTAGTGCACTTCAGTTTTTGACCCGTTATGATAAAGGCAGCGAAGAATTTCTGACACAGTCACAGGAGATGAAACTTGGGTTTCTTAAGACACCCCTGAAAGTAAGCGGCAATCAATGGAATGGAGGCACACTTCATCCCCAGCAAAGGTTAAGCCGAAACAAATCTTTGACACCTAGAAAAATGATGTGCACAGTGTTCTGGGACTGGAAAGGCATCTTACTCATTGATTTCTTACCGCGTGGTCAAACATTCAAAGCAGATGTTTATTGCGAGACACTTAGGAAATTGCTCCGCGCAATACAGAATAAGCGCCGAGGATTGCTGACAAAAGGTGTTGATTTTCTTCACGACAACGCATGACCACACACTGCAAATGTGATGAAAAACCCTCTAGGGATTTGGCTGGGACATGTTTGACCATCCTCCGTATAGCCCTAACCTCGCTCCTGGCGACTTTCATCTGTTCTTATATCTCAGGTCTTTCCTTGGCGGTCAACACTTCAACAATGACGAAGAACTGAAAGAAAATGTTTCCAACTGGTTGAAGACACAGGCGGCAAACTTCTATGAAGAAGGTATACAAAAACTTGTGCCACGCTATGACAAATGCCTGCAAAATTTCGGCAGTTATGTGGAAAAGTAGTTTAAGAGTTGTAGAATTTTGTGCAGTAAATAATTTTTCTGTATCTGTACACAATTTAATTTTATTACCAAACGGAAATAAGCTTTCTGGACGTACCTCGTAGTTTCTGTTAAGAATCACTCTATAGATGGTGAGTTGACTAGATTCAGGTTTTGTTTGATAATATTATATTGTCTAAAGTTATGCACTTGTAATTCTTGTTCATTAAAACATTATTACTCAAACTTGTTAGTCTTGCTGTAAATAAAATTGTTCATTTATAATTACAGAATTTGTGCGCTACAAACTACCGTACAAATTAGTGCCAACCATTGCTGATGATGAAGAAGTAGAAACATTTCTCTCTGGATGGACATCTGACAATAAAGTGAGAGCGTTAATTTTCCAGAAGAGTGAACCAATCCGACTTCGGTATTTACTTACAGCTTATTACTACAGAGAAAGGGTTGCTTTTTCGTAAGTAGATTTTACTTAACTTTTTTTTGTTAATATAGGGGCAATACAGAAAGAAACGTATGATTTGGAATAAAAAACCCAATTGAAAAGGAAAAAATTATACATTTGAAACCACTTTTCTACTTAGTTGCCATTCAAACTGCTTTACTAATTGTAATAATGAACAAGTTTATCCATTCCATCTCTATAAAATTTTGCAGCCTGATACTTCAACCACCCATTTATGTGTGCCTCAAATTCTTTGTGTTAAACCAGGTCTTCATTGTTGCGAAAAGGTGATATTTGCTTGGTACAAGATTGATCAGACAACTAGCCATGTGGAGCTTTGTTTATCATTAAAAAAAACCAAACTTCTAATATAAATTTTCCTGGTGCTTTGTTTTGAATCACTTGCTTTAATTTTTAAGCATTTTGTAATACCTCTCTTAGTTTATTGTAGAACCATGTTCTAGGAAATCAATCAAAATAAAATCCTTTCTATCCTAAGCAAAGGTTGATACAATCTTTTTTGCTGACAATTTTGCAAAACATTTCCTAGATTTTTCGGTAGAACTTGTATGTCTTCATTCCATTGAATGATTATTTGTCTTTATAATTGACATGTTTTATCCATGTCTTATCTCCAGTTACAGTGTGATCGAGAAGTGAGTCACCATCTTTGATATTAGTATAGCTTGTTTCAATGTCTGTGTGCAAGTCATGCAGTTTTTATTTATTTATTTATTTTTTTGAGGTCTTCTGTCAAGGTTGTAGGTTTTACTCTATCCAAAAATTCAATAACAGGTTCAGTCTATAATAAAACACCATAGTTAACTGGTATAACAGGTTACTCCAGAAATGAATGATATTCCACTAGAATGCTGAAATATTTATGTTGAATGTTAGTAACACCCATCTCTAGTATTGATTGAGAATATGAGTGGTAATTTTTTCTGTGTTGCTAATATTTTTTTTATGGTGGAGATTTGTTTATATAGGGAGTTTATGTGCTATATTTTAAAACTTTACTAAGAAGCATAATGATCAATAATCCCTACTTTAATGATCAATAATAGTTTGAATTAATCTCAGAAAATGAAAATGATGCATCTAGAGTTTCTGGATTGTAGTGTGTGTAAATCATGCTTACATACAGTAAATTAGTAAATTTTCAAAATTTTGATTTTATAATTATTAGTTACACGAGGTGTGGCAATTAAATAACGGGACTAGTGCTGCTAATGGCAAGTAGCTAGCATGCCATGGCAGGTTTCAACATGTCTGTGCCTGTTGATGCTTCCTCCACCCTGAGCTCAATGGACGTGGTTGTATGTCACACAGTGTCCCTGAAACAATCACCCATTCAAGTCCTTGCACTAGTGTCTCGTTGAAAAAATACAAAGTGTTCAAATGGCCGCAATGAGTTAATCTCAAGTATCCTGTGAAACGGGGGAAAACTGCTACATAAACTCTTTCACACACTTGTTGAACACACACAAGCTTGTTAAAGCTTGTACACTTGTACAAAAGTAAATATTTATTGTACGAGGGTTGATCAAATATAAACGAGACTGATTTTTTAAAAAATTTATTGCTTACTTACAAATTATTCTTGATACAACTTATTTTTCTACATAGTCTCCCGCACGAGTAACACATTTTTCCCACCGGATTGGAAGTTTTTTAATTCCATCTTCGTAAAAAGTTCTCGGGCGTTCATTGAGCCATTGGAGCACGAAGGTCTCCACCGCAGAATTGTCTTCAAACGCTGGCCTCCAAGCGCCTCTTTGAGTGGCCCAAACAGGTGATAGTCGCAGGGTGATAAGTCTGGACTGTATGGGGATGTTCCATTGGTTCCCAGCCAATTTGATCGAGTTTAAGCCTCGTAGCGTTAGCCGAATGTGGTCGGGCATTATCGTGAAGAAGAATGACGTTTCGCCGGTTTAGATTTCCTTTTCCTACAAAAGACTGTTTTATGCCTCTAAAACATCGCAATAATATTGTGCATTTATTGTGCGTCGTTGATGGAGGAAATCGACGTGAAAGGCGCCTTGATTGTCAAAAATACAGTGGCCATTACCTTCCCGGCCGACGATCGTGATTTGGCCTTCAGAGGCGCCTCTCTCCCTCTTCCGCCACTCCATACTTACCTGTTTCGACTCGGGAGTGTAATGGTGAACCCATGTTTCGTCACAGGTGACAATCCGGTTTAATAATGCCTCACCATCTCGTTCAAATTGGGTCAATAGTCGCTGGCAAATCTCCAAACGATTCCGTTTGTGAACGTCGGTCAAAATTCGTGGAACCCACCTTGCAGATACTTTGCTGAGTTCCAGGTTTGATGTAACGATTTTTGAACGCTACCATAGCTCAACTGGAGTTCATCTGCAATAAATCGCAGCGATATATCGTCTGTCTTCGTCCAGGAGCTTCCCAACAGCATCAATGTTTTCGTCCGTGATGGAAGTGGTCGGGCGACGATCATGGCTGAGGTTTTCTACTGCTTCCGTCCTTCGGCGAATTCCTTGTTCCAAGCAAAAACGCGAGCTCTTGACAGGGTCCTGTCCCCGTATTGAGCCGTCAATCTACGAAAGATTTCAGTCGGATTGACCCCCTCCTTGGCCAAAAACTTAATAATAATTCTCTGCTCCACGGAAACGTGCACTTCACTCTCACTCATTGTATAGTTTTATACTGAAGGGTCCGAACGGAAATGTTGCCCATCTACGCCCGTCCCAAACCTCCCAGGCTACCTGAAACCCCACCCTTTAGAGTTCATTGTCCAATGGAAAAGTTTTTAGAAAGTCAGTCTCGTTTATATTTGATCAACCCTCGTACACAACAGTTTTTGAGTGGCTTAAAAGGTGTAAGGAGGAATCTACACTCTAAGAGGACCCTCAACATCAAAAATGGACAATATCCAGAAAATTGCCATATTGAACCATGAAAATCGTCTGAGCTCTTGCTGAAATCACAGGAATTAACAAAGAAAGTATTTGTCAGGTTTCGCATCGATCATTGAACATACAGAAAATTTGTTTTAAAAAAATTGCAAAAACTTCTCACTCTATAGCAAAAGGAATTGAGGACGAATAATTTTGCTGACCTTATAAAACAATCTTGATAATGATCCAGAATTGTTAGAGTGATGCATCAGTTTTTTTTTTACCTATGATCCTGAAGCAAAGTGCTAATCATTACATTGGAAGTGCCCCACCTCACCATGGAAAAAAGCAAAAACAATAAGCAAATCAAAATTCGAGGCAATAGTGGTTTTTTCTTTCTTTTTTTTTTTTGACGTGTGAAATTGTCTGTGTTTACTGAGTTCCCGAAGGTCAAATGGCCAATCAACATTATTATATGAGGTTCTGACAGCCCTTCGTGAAATGAGAAGATGAAGACCCAATTTGTGTAAGAGCAATACCTGGATGTTTCACCAAGACAATGCACCTGCCCATTCCGCCTTGTCTGTGAAGGCAATTTTTTTGCAAAATATGGCATCACTGTGCAGGACCTCCCATCGTACTCACTTGACCTTGCCCCTTTGACTTTTTTATTTCCTAAGGTCAAATTGGAGTTTAACAGACAGTATTTCATAGTGTGGAAGCAGTGAAAGGAAAAAGTACAGATGTTCTCAACAAGCTGACAGAAGCAGACTGACAGCACTGCTTTGAACAATGGAAAATTCATAGAGGGGATCGACAAGGAGAGTAAATTGAAGGGGATAAACTTTGTAATGTAATTGGTGATCAATAAAATGTTTTACATCACCAGTCTGGTTATTTAATTGTCACACATTGTGTTTCAGTTATCTTTTATGTTCGAATTTCAGAAAAGGTTCTGAAATTATGTTTAATTCATACTTCTATAAAAACAATAAGGCTCAGATTCCAGTATATACCATCTTTTAAGCATTTTTGTTTATTATTCACAATTTTCATTATCTCTGACAACGTTGCCACACAATCCCTCTTTATATTTAAGAATCGGCTCTAATTGATATTTTTAGCAATATTTTAACTTTAAATAAAAACACTGGTTCTGCAAATGACCCTTACACTATCTAATGTCCACTTTATTGTTCAGGTTTGTACAGATGAATACAGCCAAAGGCAAGGAGATACAGAGCAAGTTGCAGGTTCCACCAGATATGGACACTCTGCTGCTATTCAATGAGAACATAGAGAGGCCTGTAGCCAGTGTGTCTATGGCTGACATCCCAGTGCAGACGTTGCAAGATGTCATTAACTCTAACAAGTATTTGTTGCTGCCAAGGCTGTCATCTCAGGTAATTACAATGTAACAACAAGAAAAACACAAAAATTCTACAACCAGTCTTCTATCCTTTTAATTTGTTAGACGTCTTCTTTGTATACCATTAGAAACCACTTGATTTTGTGAGATTTAATGTTTCAGCAATCCGTTTACTGAAGCTAAGCCCTTTTGTTTGCCTGGTTCCTCAGTGCTATAGCTAATAATTTGGGCAAGGATAACATATTTGTTATTTATATTTGTTTTCTTCTTTTTAACAGTTTAAATTTTAGTGTCAAGTAAAATGATGAACTTTGTAATGTAATAAACTTGTAATAGTGATCAGTAAAACGTTTTATAGCACCAGTCCAGTTTCACAAACTGTATATAGTAAAAAAAGTAAACATCTTCTCTTGTTTATTGTTAGCCAGTGTTTCTTTATATGGTAAAACTATTAATAAAATAAAATGCATGGTTTGTTTAGGACCTGTTGGACGCTCTGTGTCCTGCGATAACATCTCCACGCAAACGTCTTTGTGTGCTACTGGTATCACAAAACACGCCTTATCATGACCCACATCGCCAATCATTGCGCAAGTTTGCGCAGGAAGCAAATTACGCTCCTGACAAAGTCAGGTTTATGTACATCTACCAGGAGAGGCAGGTGGACTTTGTCCATGCATTAATGTCTGGTAAGAGCATAGAGAGTATGTGTGAATAATACGTTCTAACTGTGGAGATTAAATTTCCAAAATCATAATTTTTAATTTACATTTGTGTTGGGAATGTTTTAATTAAAAACTTCAGTAATATATTTGAAGACATTTCTTATATTAAATATATCCCTTATATTACAGGCCATTTATTTTTCTGACAGTAATGTCTTTAGTTGATAAACAAGTCCATCGGAAAATTACAAATTTCTGCTTATTAGCTTTAACCCTTTTAAAACCGAATAATATTTATCATCAAATGAGGAATATTCAAGGCAGACCATATGTTGTCAACTTTTTTTAGTCTTTTAATTAACATTACATTTGTTCTATTTATGTATTAAATATATTGCTATAAAAAAACTGGGGATTGTGTATGATTTGTAAGAGTCATTTCATTACATTGTAATCATATTTTAGTTATATAGGTTTGAAGATTCATAATTTAAATTCTATGACCATAAATTTTTGTTATTTAAAATTTGCTATTCTAGCTATATATATATATCTATCAGTATTTGATCAAATATTTAAGTGACCAGTTATAAGAAATTTGGCAGAATTGTTAGTTATTTTTTATAGATCCCAAAACTGACTTTTTTCATAGAGCGACTCATAAGTTTTATTTTGGTTCTTATGGATTAAATGTGTATAAAATTTGATCAAAATCACTAGAGCACATTTTTTTTCACAATTTAGAAAAAAAGTGTTTTGCTAAATTCTGAATCAAATTTGTGGCAAAATGATTGAATGTGAGAAAGTTTTTGCATAATTTATATTTGAAAAACCTCTAATATTGAGTGTTAAAAAAAGATTAATTTAAAACTTGCAATATTGAAAAAATATTATGTAATCTATGATTTTATAAATTTATTTTTATTCAGGTGAAAGCAGCCCTCTGGAGCCTCTGTTGGCAATACTATGGAGGCGAGACCAGAGGCACATAAAATATGAGTGGTTGCCCGAGGGACAAGACTGGGCAAGTTACAACACGACCAAGGAACACTTGGAGGCTGCTATAGAAAGGCTTTCACATGCTGCTCAGGTTAGATTGATATTACATAGTTAACTAATTAATTGTGGTACACAGCTTTCTCGTTGACATGACGGAAGCAAATTTCCAAAAGTTTTTTTTATCTTACCCTTTTTGAAATTTCAATTTCACTGCATAATCAGTATTAAAATCTTCATATATTAGCATTTTAAACTTTCATATTACCTTGAAAATAGAAAAATAAACCTGACTGCTTTTAAAGAATGTCTTAATTTGAACTGATTTTGAAAATAAAAATGCTGATTTATGAAGTTTTTAATGCTAATTATGATGGTGAAATCAGATTTTGAAAAACATTTAAGATTAAAACTCTACATGGCCGCAATTTTGAAACTGTTGAACAACTTTTGTTGGTTAATAAACTTGTCCAAGCTGTTATTAGAATCGATTTTTGTGCCAAGTTCACAAATCTGACTGAAATTGTGAATGTAGGTGTGCTAATATATATTCACACACACACACACTCACACACTCATTTTTCCAAAGGAAATTGCTAAAAAAAATTATTTAGAGTTTCTTGTGTACTGTTGGATTAGCAACAGCCAGAAATTGAAGTGAAATTGTGACACCATTTTACATTAAATTTCTCAACTGTTTTCATTTCCAAAAATTGTTTGCATTTCCTGATTTTTCCCGCTTACTTCCTAAAAAAAATGTCTGACTGATTATTTCCCCACAGAATTTTTGCCTGCTCTCAAAAATTTCCCCACTTCTTCAAAATTTCCCGGGAACCTGGTTTCCATGTTCCCTCATTTTTTGTACCCCTGAGAGCAGCATGGGTGTTTTAGTCCAATTTGATGTTCTATTATTTCCAATTTCAAACAAGTCTACATTTGATCATTGGCCAAATGAAACAAAACATGTTTTGATTTCCAGAGTAAAGTGAAATCATGTAGGTAAAAGTGTCTGAGAAAGTCTTTAAACACATTTTGACTAACCATACATTCTGTTTTTGAACATAACTAAATTTAAAATGTGTCTAAAATAAACGTTAATTACTTTATGGTGTGTCCTTAAAAATTACTTTATAGGAGTTTGTGTGTTTACAGGCTATGCCTCATGAAGCCGTGATCGGAGAACTGATTGATGAACACGCTCAAGGCATCATCTCCAAAGTGATAACCAAAATGTTTCTAACATATGATGCCCTTAAAGATTCATTAGATAAGGAGCATGTGCTGCCAGTAGTGTCTGTTATTGGAACTATTGCCATTATATTTGCTGCCGGCTATCTAATGTCCTACCTTATGTAAGTGCTGAGTATTCTGTTTTTGAACAATATATGCAGTTTTGCAACAACATAAACAGTGTACAGCATAACATACTAACTTTCTTGCAAATGTTGGCATGTCCGAGGGTTAATGCACCGGCCAGTCTTCTATGTCTTGTAACTGATGATGCATTGTGCATTTCAAGGTCGTACGTTCGAAACTGCAGTTACTGTTTTAAGCTTTATACTTTCTGCCAGTCCCTTATCCTCATTAGTCTGTTATGAAGTTTGGTTAACCAACAAAACAAGTTTATGATGTACATTTCCAGGGTAAATATGAATTTTACTCAAATAATCATTGTAAATGGAATAACAAAAAATTTGACTGATGGATATATCTGTCATTCTCAAGGCAAACACTTATCTGTGGATATATCCCATCATCTAGCTCCTAATTTAATAATGTTCAGTGTCTTCCATGGTCTTAAAAGTAATTATTTAATTTTCAAAAAATAAGTTAGTTACTTTTTTTAGTTCATAGTTTATCATTTTTATTTATATATTATATTATTATATATATTAAAAGTAAAAAAGTTATTTATTTCAATATTTTTCTCTAAAATTTATGTTATAAAATGAATCCAAAATTAGTTAATACTCATTTATTATTAGCGTAGTTACAGAATTTACCAAAATGTTAAAAGTAATTTACACAGTCATTTAAAGTGAATTAAATGATTAACTTTAAATAATGAATCTGGATGATGTAGTTTCTGGTTTCTTATTGCTAACTGATGTTTCGGTGTGTTTTTTGTCTAAACAACAAAAGCAAGGGGATAGAAAAAAACCTTAAAGAATGTATGCATGTTAAAGCAAGAATGTAAGCCTTTGCTTTTCCTCACTGTGCATTTCCTTGCAAAGAATAATCCCTACAGTCCGAAGTAAATGATTGGGAGTATCCTTACCAATGTGTATCAATCTGTTGCTAAAATAAACAGGCGAATATATTGTCTGCCGCTTGTAGTGAATTATAGTGTATAATGTCGTACAAGTCATGTATAATCAAGACACAAGTCAGTGTATAAAAAATTAACTTAACTTTTGATCATTTCTTAAAATCAGTTAGACATATTTTGCTAAAAAAAAGCAAAATATACAAAATGAGAAAGTTACAAAATTGCATAAGGAATTTCTAAATAAAGCGAATATCCTAGAAAATAGTGAAAAATAGAAACACTGAAGTACGTGGCACTGCAATAAAAACATTTTTAGTTTAGAAGTAATTGTAAATTTTCACATTAGTATTGAGCATTCTTTGACTGCCCTTTTGAAAGATCTGACGTTTTTGCCTCCAATTATTGTATATTATGTAAACCAGTATTTTTGTTGTTGTTATTTTAAGGTGAAAAGCATATTGAGACTATTATCGTCTCCCTAAATGTAAGTGTGAGTGTAAAGTGTTAAAGCCGTAAATGTAGTGTTGTAAATTGAACCTATATATAAAAATTATTTTTTAGAATATCTGAAGCTTAACGTTGAAAAATTTGTCTAAATTTATTGGGAAGCTATTAACTGATTTTTATATTAATTGATATATATTAATATTTATAAAGATAGGATATATACCAGTGTACCCATCAATGAAACCATGGTTATATTAAAAGATAAGCTCACCAAGAATTCTTCGCTCACAAATTGAATGCAATAAATGATTTAATTTCGTTGACTAAAACTATTCTAAAGCAAAATTATTTCAAGTTCAATGATAAATTTTATATTCAAAATGAAGGTTTAGACATGGGCTCCCCTTTCTGGCATTTTGGCAGAATTGTTTTTAAACCATATCAAAAATGAATTTTATGGTTGGATAGGAACTACAATAAAGAAAAAGTAGTTTTTATTACAGGTATGTGGATGATATAATTGTACTTTTCGAAGGCAATAGTAGACAATTAACAAATTTCAATAAATTTCTCAACACAATACATCCGAACCTTCATTTCACACTGAAAGAAGAAACCGATAATACATTAAATTTTCTTGACCTATCCATTTCAAAAGTAAACAATAGTTTCAAATGCAGTATTTATAGGAAACCTACCACAACCATCCAAACAATACATTCTTCATCCCACCATCCATACAATATAAAAATGGCAGCTTACAATAATTTTATGTTGGTCACTTTTATTTTAGATTTTATCGCATTTCTCGTGCTTTCATATTTTGGATTCTTGCTCTTGGGCACATAATAAAGCATTTTAGTAACAAAAATATGAAAAATATAGGTTATGCTACACTGCATATTTACTATTTTTTTATGTAATGTAATTACACAAATATATATACTACCTTACAATTGGCACTCTGTGTAGGGTTTTTTATACATTTATTATTGAAAATTCAACACAAAGTAACAAATTAAAGTCAGTTTTGAAAAAAATTTCAACTAAAATATTGAAAATATTACATTACAAACAATAATTTTGCAATAAATAAAACACAGATTAAGATTATTAAAATAGGATTGAATCTATGTTCATCTCAGGTATGTAAATCACATGTCCAGTAAATAACTACAATTAACACATGACACAAAACTAAAAACTGATAATTATTTTGGGCTAGGTAAGTAGTATAATGACGTTTTGTAAAACGGGAATAGGCCTATATGATTATATTATTATATATATTAAAAGTAAAAAAGTTATTTATTTCAATATTTTCTCTAAAATTTATGTTATAAAATGAATCCAAAATTAGTTAATACTCATTTATTATTAGCGTAGTTACAGAATTTACCAAAATGTTAAAAGTAATTTACACAGTCATTTAAAGTGAATTAAATGATTAACTTTAAATAATGAATCTGGATGATGTAGTTTCTGGTTTCTTATTGCTAACTGATGTTTCGGTGTGTTTTTTGTCTAAACAACAAAAGCAAGGGGATAAAAAAAAACCTTAAAGAATGTATGCATGTTAAAGCAAGAATGTAAGCCCTTGCTTTTCCTCACTGTGCATTTCCTTGCAAAGAATAATCCCTACAGTCCGAAGTAAATGATTGGGAGTATCCTTACCAATGTGTATCAATCTGTTGCTAAAATAAACAGGCGAATATATTGTCTGCCGCTTGTAGTGAATTATAGTGTATAATGTCGTACAAGTCATGTATAATCAAGACACAAGTCAGTGTATAAAAAATTAACTTAACTTTTGATCATTTCTTAAAATCAGTTAGACATATTTTGCTAAAAAAAAGCAAAATATACAAAATGAGAAAGTTACAAAATTGCATAAGGAATTTCTAAATAAAGCGAATATCCTAGAAAATAGTGAAAAATAGAAACACTGAAGTACGTGGCACTGCAATAAAAACATTTTTAGTTTAGAAGTAATTGTAAATTTTCACATTAGTATTGAGCATTCTTTGACTGCCCTTTTGAAAGATCTGACGTTTTTTGCCTCCAATTATTGTATATTATGTAAACCAGTATTTTTTGTTGTTGTTATTTTAAGGTGAAAAGCATATTGAGACTATTATCGTCTCCCTAAATGTAAGTGTGAGTGTAAAGTGTTAAAGCCGTAAATGTAGTGTTGTAAATTGAACCTATATATAAAAATTATTTTTTAGAATATCTGAAGCTTAACGTTGAAAAATTTGTCTAAATTTATTGGGAAGCTATTAACTGATTTTTATATTAATTGATATATATTAATATTTATAAAGATAGGATATATACCAGTGTACCCATCAATGAAACCATGGTTATATTAAAAGATAAGCTCACCAAGAATTCTTCGCTCACAACGAATGCAATAAATGATTTAATTTCGTTGACTAAAACTATTCTAAAGCAAAATTATTTCAAGTTCAATGATAAATTTTATATTCAAAATGAAGGTTTAGACATGGGCTCCCCCTTTCTGGCATTTTGGCAGAATTGTTTTTAAACCATATCAAAAATGAATTTTTATGGTTGGATAGGAACTACAATAAAGAAAAAGTAGTTTTTTATTACAGGTATGTGGATGATATAATTGTACTTTTCGAAGGCAATAGTAGACAATTAACAAATTTCAATAAATTTCTCAACACAATACATCCGAACCTTCATTTCACACTGAAAGAAGAAACCGATAATACATTAAATTTTCTTGACCTATCCATTTCAAAAGTAAACAATAGTTTCAAATGCAGTATTTATAGGAAACCTACCACAACCATCCAAACAATACATTCTTCATCCCACCATCCATACAATATAAAAATGGCAGCTTACAATAATTTGGTACACAGGTTAATTTCACTCCCTATGGACAAAAGAAGCTATGGAAATGAAGTGAACATCATTAAGTACATAGCTGTTTCTAATGGATATAAAAACTCAATTGTTGATAAGCTTATTGCCAAACACAAAAACAAAAATTAAAAAAATCGTTCCTGATAAAAAACATATATCTCCACGGAATATGGTTCAACTTTAAGCCACACCCTAAAAAAAGAATTAGCATAAAAAAATATAAATGTCTCTTTCAGAATAAGTAATAAATTGTCAACATTATTAAAGAAGCCAGTTGCAAATAAAAGTGGAGATAACTTTGAAAAAACTGGCATATACAAAATGAAATGTAGTGATTGTCTAAGCTTCTATATCGGTCAGGCATCTCGCTCTTTTAAAAAAAGAGAAAAAAAATTAAAGAGCACATACCCAGAAGTGCATTATCGACAAACTCGGCTTTCGCAGAACATCTTATGGACAAAAACCATAAATTTGAAGACATCCATACCAACATGGAAATATTACATTTATGTCATAAATGTAGTTATATGGATGCGATTGAAGAGTTTGAGATTTACAAGAGCAAAAAATCAGACCCCCAGAACATCCTCAATGAAAAACTTTCATTTAAATCAAATTTAATATATGACATGGCTCTAAGGATAAGTGATTTGAGTAAAAAACCAACAGACGCACTGTAACTGATAACAACGACGGGCGCACTACTAATGATGGGGACTCCACAGTCCGGAATATAACGATGTACGAGTCGTGTGTGTAGCTTGGCCAAGCCGAAATTCATTATGAATATTTTAAATTTGTAATTGTGCTTAGTGTTTGTGATGTATGTTTTAATGTTTTGGTTGACTTTGTGACAACCTCAACAGAGGGATTTAACATTTTGTATGGCCTGAAGATGAAACTATAGAGTTTTGAAACCGCGGTAGCCTTTATGAGGTGAGTTGATAGACCACTGACGGGAAGAATAGGTATATAATCCTAATCATTTGAATATGTGGTCCGGTGGCTATGTTACAATAATGAAATTAACTGATTGGTTGATTCCCAGATTAGGAAACATATTCTTACATGAACAATCATAACCGTAATAAGAATACAAAATTTGAATAAAAGCAAAATGCAGTTTAAAGTAAAGTCAATAGAAACGAAAATTATTATCAAAGTTAATGTTGTGCAGTTTTTCTACTTAAAAATTTTAAGTGGACATATTTAAGTGACATTTTATGTCAAAATAAAACTGATTTTAGGAAGTGATGTACTTACTTTTGTCATGATTATACATGACCTGGTGGGTTAGTATAATATGCAATCATACGTTATGTTTCACTGCAAATAGCAGGTGGATATATCTGTCTGTTTTAGGGACACAAATGTTTTGACAGATATGTCCACCTTGACAAAGATATTATTTATAAATGTATAGCTGGAGGGAGAGAGTATTCTTTGCTCAGTGTTTTCCCTTCTTTCTTTTTTTTGTAAATTTTACCATTGTAATGTTCTGTACCTTTCACTTCCTAATCAGGATTTTTAGGGATTTTTAGATAATGTGTATCCCACATGGTTTTGGATTTGCAAGAAAGTTAGCGCAGTTTGCCCAACCTTTTATTTGAGATAATATTTCTTAGTAAAGATTTCTTTTCATTTTTTTAAATCTTGGAAAAAAATTAAATTATCAATCAAAATCGAATATTGTAACAAAGTTAAAGGATGTTAAACCAAACAAGTATATTAGATTGCCTCTATAAATGTGGTGGTTCATTTATAATTTTAATATATTCTTGACTTATTTTTGTTTACTTAGTTACTGTTTTTAGTTTAAAAAATATTTACAAAAAACCTTTTATTTTAGGAAACTAGAAGAAACCCGTGTGCAGGAAGAGTGCACTAGTAAAAATAAAGCAAATGGAAAATCCCAGTCCTACCAACCTTCACTGAAGTTGCATGAGATGCGTGCAGAGACGTATAATGGTCTAGTGCGTCTGTTAAGGCCAGGTTGTAGGACAATTGTTCTACTAGTGGACGCACAATCACGCAACAAACTTTTGCCGCAATTCCACAAGATAGTGTGGCCGTATAGGAAGAACAAAACACTGATGTTTGCTCATCTTAATTTAGACAAGCCTTTGTGTATCAACTGGTACAAGGAGTTGTTAACGTTGAGTCTTCCCGAGCCAAGAGAACTGAACATCAACCCTAGGAACTGCATTGGTACAGTGCTGTCACTAAATGGCCTCAGAAAGTACTTCTGTATGTACCATGCCAAGCATCCGGAATGTTTGGGTACAAAGGCTAACAAGGTGAATATACTGATACAAGATATCTTAGTGAAATCAAGCCACCAGTTGAAATTACTTTATATATACACTTAGGCATGTGTGATATATGGAGCCTTTAATTCAGTTTGTTAATTATTATTTAACATAAATAATTTTATAACCACTTAAGTAGTTAAGACACACCACCAAACCAGTTGATCAAAATGGGCTATGGACAGTGATTCCTGCTAGTTAAATCCATTACGTCTTCAGTAGCCAGTTTCAATGAGCTTTATATAATTTAGGATGTTTAAAATATTGAACTATATAAACTGCACTCAACTAAAATATGAACAACATGCATATGAACATTAACGGTATTATATTCATTGTTTTTATTTTCTCACAACTTCAACATTATCACCTTTAGTATACTCCCCACCATGATTCTTACACTGTTGTATGAGAATTTCCCATTAGTCAAAGCAGTCTTCATCATTTTCTGAAAGCATATTCAGGGTCTCCGTCGCTTTTTCTTTTCTGTCTTCACCTGTCTCAAATCCCATTCCTTTCAACACTGATTTCACTTTCGGGAACAAGAAGAAATCTCACAGAGCAAGGTCTAGTAAGTAAAGTGAGTGTTTGAATATATGGATGCCATATTTAGCCAAAAACATCTACAGCCATGCAGTATGAGCAGTTGCAGTATCTTGATGAAGAATCCATGACTTGTTCTCCACAACTCATGTCATTTTCTTGTTCACAGAGAGTAGTTAGATCCTCAAGGCAACTATTATTAGTCTTGGTTTGGTCTCCAGTTACCCAGTTTATTAACACAATCCCATAGATGTTGAAAAACAAAATCATCAAGACTTTCAATTTTGATTTGGACATCTGAGCTGTCTTCAGTCTTGGTAATTGGTGACTCTTATGTTATTGATCTTTCCAAGAGGTTAGGGTCTTTTTTGATGGATTTCAAAGTGTCAGCACAAATATTTATTGGATAATTCTTCTGTTTAGGTGTGAGTTTTTTGGACACCATTTTTTAACAATTTTTTTTATATTGATGCAATGTTGATTCAAAATCAAGATTATCAGTATTAATCATCATACAGTTTTGGTGCAAAATAACAAACTGATTCTTTGTTGATTCAGACTATCTCAGCGACACTGTGAATGCTCAAGCAATGATCTTTTCAGATTAAATTGCCAATTTTTTTTAGTATTAACATCCGTTGTGTATGTCGAAGGTTGTCCTGGACGTAGGACAGCCTTTCTCTTCTCACCTTTCACTCAAAAACCTTAATGTATAATAAACACTCATCATCATAAACTTGTTTGACAAAAAAGATTGTCTATGGTGGACTTTGTGAGTTTCACGAAAAACTTCACATTAATGTATTGCTCTTGTAAAATGCTTGGCATTTCTCCGATAGGCAGCAGATGTATGGTCTAGTACTAATGAAGGCCACAGCTCAAATGAAGGGTCTGCAGGAATTGAGATAGGTTATTGTAGCATTTGACCTTGACACACTCATTGGTTGTCTTTGAAAAAAATCAGTCTTGATATTTTTTAGCCACACATATAAAATAAGGCAAACTAAGCATTTGTTACAGTCCATGGAGTTGAACTTAAATGCCTCGAAGAGTGCTTATCCAGACAATTAATAATTCAATTACACACAAATTGTTTTAGTCTGCACCCAACATAAGCATCTAGGTAGACTAAATAGACTTAAACAGTTAGAAACTTAACCCCCCCACATAATTATTTGCTGTATATATGTAGCTGTTTTTGTAAGTCAGTGCATTATTCATATCATAATTGAATTGTGTGAAGCTTACGTAATCTGGTTATCAAGTGATGAGACTTTATGTCAAAATGGCTACAGTAATGTCTGTATTAGTACTAATTATACACCAACCAAGTGTTAGGACCTGCATGTTATACTTGTATTCACCATGTGTGTAATGTATGCAATATGTGTACAACCTGCTATTATGTAGATCTTGTAATTTTTATTGTAAATCAGTTTTTAGGTCCCCTGGATTGTTTAGTTACATAACCTAAAAATCTCGGGAAAATACTCAGTGCTTGTAATGAATTACACTAAGTGAACAGGAATACCAAAATTTTTAGATTTGTAAAGAAAATAATTAAACTCATGTTAATTAAAATTTAAAATTAAAGTTAATTTAGTTTAAGTTAAATTTGATTTAAACTGTAATTGAAAAATTGTTCCTAATTTTGTAAAATTCAAAGGAAGTGTATGAGGATTAACTGTTGTTATATTTTTCAGCGTATGATGCGAATGACAAGAGAAATAGGAGATAACACTTCTTCCGGAATTGGTTCTTTCATTGGCTTTGATGATAGCCAATCAGAAGAAAGTGATTTGTCCGATGTGGAACAAGGTCTTCGAAATGGATCTCAGGTTAGAGCAGTATTTTTGTTTTTACAGTTACATTTTTTTTAATTGTTCATGCACTGTTAAATATTTACAGTGAAACTTGGATATCATTTTTTTAATCATCGGTTGTACCGCGCCTAAATATACTGCAGTATTGGATATAACGTGGGTCCGTCGTAATGAAATAGTAAATCCAGTCCATGCAGGCAAAAAATGTAATGAAAAGTGTGTAAATTGAAATATTTAATTTTGGTAGGCAAATGTGTCATTTACCCATTTAAGGGATTAGTGATTTATGAATTGAGCATGTATCTGTCTTAAAGGACCTGTTTTTCTCTTTGTAGCGAATACATTAAATTTAATAATTTAAAAGTTATTGTTGGAGAACCAGGTAGAACCCATAATAATTTTATCAATGTTAAGTTTCCAACCCAAAATCTTATAAGTTCTATAAACATACCTTTCTTTAGTTGAAGATTTTGTAGGTGTTGGTGGCAGAACATGAAAAAAACTTAGAACACAATGTTAATTAGCACATACAGCGTTAGGGTCACTTGTGTTCACTTTACAAGAGTTTGGCTGTTTTAAAGAATATTACATTAAACTGGTAAAGATCGCATTATGTCCAAATTTGTTTTATTGCAGTTACGTCTTTTAGAAAGACAGCGGGATTATACTGGTTTAGGCAGATGTAATCGTGTGTTAAGTTCACATTTGAGGTTGGCTGGAAACAAAAACAAGAAGTTATAGTTCATGTTGTAGGTTTAACATTCATGGTTGGAGGTGCTTAGATTACAAAACAATTTGTATTTTTTGTGTAGCTATTTTTTGTCTTTAAAAAAATGTAATATATGGACAAACAGATAGAGAGCTTAGTCAAAAATCCAGTTTACTGCAAGCTCAGTGTAATTTGTACTACATGAAATAAATTACTTTTTTCAGTAATTAATCCCTCAAAGTTTTCATATTTAAACTTGGGTTATTTGATAGCTTTAACTTCTTTAAAAAGTAAAGTTAAGAACCTAAAATTATAAATTTTTAGGCTCTAAAATTTTTGAATACTACAAGTAGTTCCATAGTTTATTACACACAAGTTTATACAGCTATCCTTGTTTTTGCAAATTTCTCCATGTACAATCACCATACCTTTGACCAAGTAATAAAACTGTCCAATTTTTGCATCCTTTCTCCTTTCTCTTAAGTTCTTACCAAATGATACCATTGCCACTTGTTTTATCTTCCTAGATCACTTACTTCACACCCTATCTATGTAGTGCAAAGTCCATGATAAATTTTAATTGTTTATATTTTCACAGGGTGGGGATAAATATAGTCACGTAATCTTCCAGGAAAACCTGCTCGATGGTTTGCCAAACTGGTTGGATCGTTTGTTCGAAGGCACGACTCACCGTTACTATGTAAACTATTGGCCAGATTTTGCTGCTAAATGAGAAAATACTTTAGACGAAAAATATTTCAGTTGTTTGTGTGTATTTTGTTGGCGTTGTCGCTACCAAGGGCAACATGATCCTCAAAATGAATTGACGACAACATAAGCTCAATCTGAACCCAGACTAAAACTCTGTCGGCCTCCAGCGCCATCCAATTTAAGTGTTTCCTATTACACTTTATTAAATAAAGACGATTATTTTATACCTTAAACATAAATAGAGTTGTAAACTTTAGATAGATTGTCAGTCTATTTTAGGTTATAGACTTTTCCAACAATTTCCAACAAAATCAGAACATTTTTTAAATCATTTAAAGTTTAGGGTAAGTTGACAGTTTCATAGCTTAAATGATCAAGTGTCAAGCGATGCCTTAGTTCTACATATTGATACTCAGTACTGTGGGGAAAAGCAGACTTTTGGTCTAAAGAAAGGAAGATGGTAATTTATTTTAAAAAATCCACAAATTCAGCCAAAAATCTGAAAAAATTGAGTAAAGCTTTGTATAATTAGATATTATTTGCTTTAAGTTTTTAAGCTATATCACCAGAAGTAATTTTGAATTTAAATTTTTTTACTTTATATATGAGCATACATAAAACAAGTAATTTGATATAGTGAAATAATAACTGTTGGGTTTTTGATCTGTCAGTGGTTCTATAAAGTTTTGCCTAATACATGTATTTTAAAGATTCAGAATTGAAGTTATTGTTCATGTGAGAAAGTAACCAATATTGTTTGGATACGTAACTAATATTAATAATAAAATTAAATATTTTTGTATTATTTATTTTTAAAATAAAACAGTGAAACCATTCTAATGGGTTATTAAAAAGAAATTGTTTATAATGTAACAGGTTACCAGTTTCTGCATAAGTCCATCTAGTCATTTAATTACTATAATAATAATCAAGTGACCAAAACAGCTTTTAGTAGTTACTAGTAGTTGTGGTACTATAAATTTAGTGGTAGTGTAAATTTTATTTAAATTTTACAGTGGATGCTGGTTATTGTGATCCCATTAGCCAAAAACATATTTTATTAAAATGTTTTATAATCACTTATAATACAGATAGTTTTGCCTTGAATTGAAAGCTTTCAAAAATATCATTTTGATTATATACTGTAGTTTTAAAAGATTTGTCAGGCCTATTCATTACATAATTCATCTGTCGTAGAACTACATTAAACACAATTTAAATATTAATAGATTAATCTAAAACTCTTTTGATTCTAAAGTAAATTGTTCATAATACAATGATTTTGGAATTCTAAAACATTTGTACTGTGTACTGAACACTTATGGTGCAATAAATCCAAAATATTTCTAATGCTTGTTTGTGGTGGAATTTGTAAGCTATAATATTAATTCAGGCACAGCTTGACTGTCTTTTTCACTTATAATTTAGTATTTTTGATTTCCTTTTTCAGGAATTTTTTTCAAAATTCTAGTGCATCCTGATAAAAAAAAAATTATAAAAGCAGCTGCAAACATGCTAAAAATTTTCTTTAGCTACACACATGGTTTTTGCTAAATCTTTTTTTTTGTAATTATCAGAACGTTCTAAGTGAAAGTTATTCTTTTAAATCTAAATAATAATGTCTTTTTGACAATCAATTTTTGTGAATAACTTTTTTTAAATTTAGTCTTGCCAACCAAGGTTTCTCTTAATAAAGCATTGTTAATCCCACTCAAGTGACAAAAGTTAAAACAGCTAATTAACATTATATTTTTGTTAGTGAAAACCCACTGTACAGGCCCAAGAACTAGGGGAGGAGGGGATAATGATCTAGATAATGGTTTCAAAAGAGGTGAATAACCTAAGTTTGTTTATTTAAAACTAATAAAGACTTACTTAAAACTAAACTATTTATTTCTAAAATCTCTAGATTATTTAAGTTTCTGAATTTATTAGATACATGTAATATTTTAAAATCTGTATTTTTATAAAACTCTGAAACATGAAGTCTTAACTGGTTGACAAATCTGGAGTCTTCATGGTCCAACATCAAATTTATATTGTGTTCTATTCTCATTTTAAATTTACAACCAATTTGGCCCACATAACTAGCTTTATAAATTTTACATGTCATTAAAAATGTTAAAATCATTATCCAGGTAATTATCTAGTTCTTAGACCTGTACAATGGGCAATAACAAAAATATGATGCATATACTGTTTTAACTTTAGTCTTTTAGGTGGCCTTGACAATGTTCTAACAAGTGAAATCTTGGTTGTCAAGACTCAAATAAAGAAGGTTGTGGAAATATACATTATTACAATACGTTATATACATTATACAATATACAATATATTATTATGTTATTAATATAATGGATTTTCACTAAGTACCAGTGCTTTTGAGTATAAATAATTTACAGGATATTGTATTAAAAAATGATACGAGTTATGTAGTTGTACTGTAAAACTTACTGGAAACTTTAAATACAGTTCAGTAAAATATATTTTCTACTTTCACACAAAACAAAAGTCTATAGCACTAGATTTCACAAATTCTAAAAGTGAGGTATGATAACATATTGATACCTGACAACATATAAGAATAAATTTTACCATAAAAACCATTTAATATTGTGGTAACTAAAGATAAAATTGGTGATAACGTTTCTCTGTGCTTTTTTCACACATTCTTTTCTTCACTGTTTACTGTACCAATACACAGAAACATTATACTTTAGTGTCTACAATAAAATTTTCATCACCTTTTGTCTTGCATATAGTTTGTTGTGAGGTGTTTTTTATATTCTACAGTGCAAAAAGTGATAAATATTATCATAAATTTGCAAAATTGATAACAGTAAGTGTTTGATAATATTATCCAAGATTACAATCAACCAACGGCTTCCACTGTATATATACAATTTATTAACCAAGTGAAAGTTCCTTATTCAGTGAAAATCAAACATAAAATGTTTATTCAAAAATAAAGTGTATTCAAAAATAGCATCTTTTTAACATTCATACTTTATGCCAGTTAGACTAATGAGGGCGAGGGATCAGTATTATCGGTTAGGGAAAGCAGTGGGAGTAACTGCGGCTAGAACTAAGAACGTTAAGGTGTGCAGTTCATAGACACAGCAAACTGACTGGTGCTGTAGTCACATCGACTACCATGTCCCTAAATAGCATTATAATATACAGTACCTAACTGAACTGTTGCTTGTATTTAAACAACAAATGTTCAATACAAAAACTATGTATAAGAAGACTTATTTGTAAAAGTTAAATAAGTTCATTATGATTAGTATTCATAAGTCTTCAAAAAATGTCTTTGGTTAACAGTAAACTCTTTGCTTGTGAATATGCAACTTAAGCACTTTCAGAGTTATAAAACAAAGTTGGAAACTTAAATTGAAAGAACAAAATAAGTCACTTTTTTAACAATGTATAAAAAAATAAAATTGAAGAAGGTGAATTAAATTTGGACTATGGTTATTTTTTAAACTAGTAAAATAATGAAAAAGTAAATTTAACTATGTTTATGCATTGTTGAAGCATACACACAAAAAGTGCATGTTACATTTAGTTTGTGCCTATGATTCAAAAATGCATAAGTATAGTTAACTTTTTTTTAACTGCTGTACCAGTTTAAAAAGATATTTTATATATATATATATCAAATCATAGTTGTGTTATGACGTGTTATTATATCTTTACATTATATTATTTTCCGTTGTTTTGAATTCATACGCCGAATATTACACTTTCACAAACTTTCCAATGTGGAAATGTTTGCATTATATTTGTAAATAGAGAACTGATTATATCAGAGAGTAGCCTCCATTTTGTAGTTCTTGTATGATTCTTTCTTCGACACATATGTAGCAGACTTCCAGTATAAGTCGTGATTGCGTATATAGTAGGGGTGTTTAATTCATAAAAAAAAACTATAAATACATATTAAATTTCTTTGTGCTACTCCAAACTTTGACTTCATATTTCTGAATAGAGTTCTGGTTTTTAAATTAACGACTTATTTAGTATTAATAAAAGGATATGATAAGTTTCATATACAGTACAACCTAAGTAATTCGAGCACTGGTAGTTTCGAGCAAAACTCCATGTAATCCGAGGTGACTACATGTTATACTTGTAAGTATATAAAATGAATATCAATTGATATACAGCCAGGGACCACTCTAGTGAAATTAGCACCCTAGGCAAAACAAAAAAAGTGTCCCAAAAAATTTTCGCTTCTAAAGCTTTTGGCGTGCAAATGCACTATTTATATCAAATATCCTTATTCTCAAACATTAGACAACCATTAATGTACAAGGTGGATCAAAAACATAGATGGCAAATCTTAACCTGCAGACAGATAATCTTAAACTTGAAAAACTGATTAAAATAAAGTTATTACTCTTAGATCGAGATTTAATTTTTTCCTCCTCACATTTTGGCGCCACATACTTGTGGCACCCTAGATATTCGCTTTGTTCACCTATAAGGTAAAGTGGTCACTGTTTATGGTACACCACTGCAAACATTAGTTTACAGAACTCTACTGCGCTAATTATAGATTAGACAGCACAAAAAAAGGAATGAGACTGTCAGTGCTTGAGATACATGCAAACACATTGCTGCACTTTATAATAATGTAGGCTGTGTTCACAGTAAATCAGTAAATGTTTGTGTTTCTACTTTAACATTGTTTTTATTTCTAAATAAAAACAAATTTGAAATAATATATGAATTAATAAATTTAATTTCGTTCACTGTAACAATTCTTTAAATATCAAGTGTGTAATATATTTTTTAATGAAATGTTTCTAAACTTTGTCACTGTATAATCTGAGTTTTTCCTAATCCGAGCTGTTCTCGGTCCTAATTATCGAAGTTGTATTGTGTATGAAACCAGTAAAGTATAAGAATATTTACAGTTTTTTTCAGATTAAGTGGCCATTTTAGGAGAGTTTACTGTTTATAGTAATTATGTTGTTGGTATTATTTGTTACTATTAGTGTAGATAATTTTATAAAAAGGCTGCAATATAATGGTGTCGGGTTGGGACAGCTCATCACAAAATTTAATGTTAGGTATACACTGTTGAGCCATCACTTTTAATTTGACTGTGACTTTGACATAAATAATTAATTTGTTGTATCATAAATTGAATTGAAAGTGATAGTTAAAAAAAAATTGTCAAGATTTCAAGAAGTATTATTATAATGCTAATACTCAATAAATATTAATAATTTAAGTTAAATGTTTTGTATCATGTAGTTGTTTTGGTATGATTTCTTGGTACCCTATTCTTGTTATTTCTTCTGTGATGTAACAGTCAAAAAGTATTATTTTTTTTAATCATATAATATTACAGTTATTTTTCAATTTCAAGTTATTTAAACAAAAAAATGTGCATTTCATAATTTTAACACTTTTTGAAATATTGACAACCCTCTTTCTAGTCAAACTCTTCTTTCATTTGGTAATACTGTAGTACAATTAATTTTACTGTATTTCAAAATTATGACGACCAAACTAACAGTGTTTTCCTTAAAAATAAGTAGATCGTATTGACACTTAATAAAAATTTAATAATTCTTACAATTTAAATACTTGACATTAAAATTTAGAAGTTATAAATCAGTGCCTCTTTTTAGAAAAATCATGTGTAAAATCATCCATATTTTGTGGTGATTTGTCTCTGCAGCGGGTTGTGAGATGTCGTGGTGAATTGTTATATATTCAAACATTAAACTAATTTACTTGTTTCTTTTATTACGTCAGTTTGTGCTGTTAGTTTAACAACTTTTATCTTGTGAAGAAACTATTAAACAAGGTTTATTGCAGCTGAAACCTTGATTCATACTATTTTAGTACCAAACTCTTTGGCAGTGACCGCTCGCTTGATGGACATCTTACAACCATCTTTCTGCCGCTGCCTGTACATACAGTATAAATCAAGGTTTAATTAGTATGCTCTTTGATCAAACCATGACATTTTTTGTTAATTTTAAAAAGCTGCATTTATGTTGAAGTGTTTTTTTACTGTTACTGTTTTGCAATTTATTCTTTAAATTATTTATGTAAGCTTATTAAATAGTTATTTTAATAATTGTTAAAATTTAATTGAATGATTTAAGAAACAGATTTTTGTGCTTTGTGTATATTCAATGTTTTTTTAAACACAACCCGAAAGAAAAATTTATTTTAAGTACGTTTTTGAATAATTGAAAAACATTTATGAACAAAATGTATAGCTTTTTAAAGAAATATATTATACATTTTTGCAAGTCAATAAGAATAAAAATTATTTTGATTGTACTGTTTAGCACGCTATTTGTGAATGAGCTTTTTTTATAATGTACATTTTATTTTGTTTTACATTTAATATTCCTGTGCCTGTCACCTTTTGACTGATTTAACAAGAATGTCATAGAAGCCATTGTTACTGTAAAGTGAAGCTAAAGTATAAGTTACATGTGAATCACAATTTCATGGTAACAAGTGTAAGCGTTGGTATTTCGAAATTTTGAATTTTATTCTCCCCCTTCTGTTTGAAATTATATCGTGGTAAAAAAACCAGTACCAAACTGTTTTTAACTTAGATTGAAAAAAATACAAGTTTACCCAAAAATCTTGTTTGTTTCTTATTCTCAGAAGGCTTTCGAAATTGAAGAAATAAAAACATCAAGCTTTTTCTTCGGGTTGTATTTTAAAATCTTTATGTGTTTACGATTCTAGTCTAGTTTTAATTTTAAATAGTATACTTTAGATATTGATATTTGTTTTTTGGGACATTCTACTGGTGGTTCAACCATATTGCAATGATTTTTTCAAGACTGAGTAGTTCTGTGTGTTAACTTCAAGTAGAGAAATCAGATTGAAGTTCCATACTTGTAGGAGGCCTTCATAGACTTTGGCTTGCTGAGGGCTTTGCTTAGAGTTTCTTGGTGTATCAGAAAGAAAGCACCAATCAGTGATTTTATTATTGTAACAGAAAGAGCTTACAATCAGTGGTTTATTATTGGGTTAGGTTTAAGACCTTTTTCTTTATTTAAAAGTATTATTAAAAACCTAATTTTATTTATTTTTGTTTGTAATACATTTTGTCTGCCTTCTTACATTAGTAAATAACCCACAATGATTTAAGCATTGCTAACTAACCATGCTTACACTGTACTCCTCACTAAACTTGTTATGCATACAAACAAGGAAAGTCACCAATTAAGTGATTCAGAGAAATCTATTATTTTAAAAACGATTAAACAGTATATCTTAGTATTAGTTTTTCATATAAATACTTAATAGACTAACGTAAAGCATTTGTACACATTTGTACACATTTGGAAGTGCTGTTTTACTTTTTAAGCAGTTTTTTTCTGGAATAAAATGTCTTTCACTTGACGAAGATAGTTTTTTTCAAATGTAATGTTAGAAAAACTCTAAAATATATAATTTTGGACTTTATTCTTACTGGTTTTTAAATTCATAATGTGCATACAGAACGTGGTAAGAAGCCTTGAAAATACCATTGAAATTTGATTGAGTCAGTAATAAATATTAAAACAGTGTTACATACGAAACAAATATCAATATTATTGACCACCAAATAATCCTATTTACTATTTGTTATGTTCATTGTCCTGTTCTTATATAATTTATTATACAATTTGTTGTTTACTTTTTGTTGTTTTTAAATATATTAGAAACTGATTTTAGTAGAATCATATTTAATTTAAAAAAAAATTGTTCTGAGAATCAGTATTAATTTTTCAAAGCAAAAAAATGATCAAATTTTCTTGATTCTATGTCTGGTTGTTGTAATGAAATTGATATTGGCAAAATTAACAAAACCTTTTTAGTTGAATGCAAATTTAAAGTGGTTTTTTATATAACATTTGCCATTTTTTTAGGTAAATTGAAATTCTAACAGGAAATTCTGACTTGTTTTTTTGTTTTCAAACCATCAGTTGTAATTTTGAGATATGCTTGAGAAATGACAAAGAAGTCCCTTACAGTATAGTAGAGAGTAGAGTCTTGATTAACCATCATTCTCGGGACCGTTGGAGTGACGGATAACAGAAATAGACCACCCCGTACTTTCGGTGATCAATAAAAATAACACACTACACTCTGTTTATAGCACAAAATGTTATTATTGTTGTTATTTGAGAAAATATAGTAAAATTCTTAAATTTTTTATTTAACTTTAATTATATATTATACAAATTTTACATACATAGGTGTTTCAATACAGTAAATTATCCATACTTAACCTTTTGACAAGTATTCACGTAATATGTACAAGAGCACTGCGTGCATCACTTAGAGTACTCATGTGACTTATGCGCTGAATGGTATTATCTGAAATATTATGTTTCAACAGAAACATTCAGAATTAGTTGACACTATTTGAAGTGTTTCTGTCTTGGTCCATTAAGGTGATAGGATTGTTTACTTTTTGATTATCAATGTTTGCTTAGGTTAAAAATTAGTATCAGTTGCTCACCTTATGCTATAAATAAGTCTGTCCAGTTACTGTGTTTTGATTTGTCTAGAAGGTTGTTTTTTATTATTTATTACAAATTATTTATTATAGAAGACTAAAAATGTCAGATAACCATTAAAAGGGTGACAGTTAATCGAGACTACTGTACTTATAGATATGTCTACAGAATTGTAATGTGTGGTTTCAACACATTTGATTTTTACCTATACTTCCAAATTAAATAGTTCTTTGGAAACGCTCACAAATGTGTCTTAGTTTTTTTTCAAAGTGTGTGTTTAAGCGAGAAAGGTGTATGTTCTTATGCTCTGAATTACTTGGAAATTAAAATGTTTATATAAAAAAAAATTTGTTGTAACAATTCAAGTGAATAACTTGTATTAAATTTTTATATTTTATGTACTGCATATCAACTAGCCGTTGTAACTTATTTCGGGAATATTATAAATATCATTATTACTCAACATAAAGGTAGGTCTACATTAGCAAAAATTTATTTATTTATTTTTTTTTTCCAGATATTTTCACAACAATCCGCGGTTGTTAAGCACATAAAATTTGTACTGTACATTTAACAGTGCATTTTTGCAAATACAGAGTTTATACTTTTGTTATACATATTTAAATTTCTTTTTTATTTATCATCCATACTTTTATGCGTTATATTAATGAGGATGAGGGCTCAGCAATAATGGAAAGTGTAAGGCTTAAAGCAGTAATTGTAGTCCCAAAACCTATGACCTTGATGTGTGCAAGTTGAGAAAAGCAGCAGAATTACCACCTCCAGACATGCAAGCCATATTCATATTCTGTAGTACTGAATGTTATAATAAATTTAGGCTATTTGCATTCTTTTTTCTATTCCGTCCTCGGTCCTTTATATATTGCTCTGACTTTGTAACAGGTTTCAAACATAAATTGTAAACTTATTACACTGTTCATATTTTTGAGAAATGAGTAATTGATTGTCAGTGTGTGCACTGAAAAATGAATTAGGTAGATTCGTAGTATAATTATGTCATTTTGTTTGGTCATGCCTGTTCTTAATTTTTTATCTTTGGCTTGCAGGTTATAAAGTCACCTTATTTGTACTGTCATGTTCCACAAAGTATATAAAAAATATTGTGATTGTGTAAAAATTGTATACAGTATCATCAAAAATCATATATCATTTGTGTATTTTGAGAGATAATCCATTTTGAAGTCTCATGATTAAAAAAAATTATGTTTTTATGGGTGTCTGTTCACATTATTGAAGATATATGAATTATCTGATTTCAATGAAAAGTTTTAACTTTAATTCGGACACACTTTTAAAATTTACAAATTATTTTATTTTTCACACTTTTTTTTGTTAAAAAGTTTAAATTTAAGAATAATTAAAGTATTGATCCTAATCTTCAAAAAACAAAGAAGTCGTTTGGAAATTAAAGAACGTTTTCATCTGACATGTTGCTTAGTTCTTCCTCACCGCTACCATTGCCGTGTCATTGGCCTTCCAACTTTTTTGTGTCTTTTTTTCCGGCGAAAAACCTTTAAGGTTAACATCGCCGAACTTTTTCATGTCAGTCTGATAGCAAATCACTAAAGTTTTTTATTATTTATTCATGCCACTTTAAAATGTATGACAGTACTAACAATCCCGTCAAGTGAATGTGAGGTTTGTAGTGTAACAAACTTTTTGAATGCACAAAAAGTTTGCCTTATCAAGATTTACAGACAAATAATCAAGACTACTATTTGCTTGCCTGTAGTTTGAATGTGTCAACTTTTGTACACAGGATTTTGTATGTATCGAAACACCTGTTACTGTATACTTCTAATGGAGTAAGAACCCACATAAACCATAGATACATTATTACAATAAATGTGTGAAAAAGTAAATTTTTTACTGATGTTGACCTACCTACACAAATTTTATTTATTTCAAATTTTATTGTTGTTTATATTATACTAGCTACATTTATAAAAACTTTTGAAGTAGTGATTCAACAGTTTGTAAGAAAAATGTCTTTTAAAAAGACAAGCCTTTACTGTAGTTAAAATTGCGATATGAGATTGGAACAAGATATTATGACATTGTTAAAGTTTTAGATTTAATGTAGAAGTAAATATTTACTCACTTCAAGATTCTTGGCACTGGCAATCATATTGTTATTATTATAGTCAGTCAAACTGCTTTCATTAGTCCGAGCTAGAATTTTAAAAGTATTTGAAATTTTTATAGTTTTCTATTACGGCAGCAAGTCGAATTTGTCTTCTCTAGAATAGTTTTACAAAAGTTTGATGTGAGATCAGCTGATGTTGGATATCAGCTGATAAAATCAGCTGGTTTGGATTGTTATAGTTTTGTTTTAATCTCAGCAACAAGTCACAGTTATTGTAATGCAATTAATAAAAGTTTAACAATTACAATTTATCTTTTGTACTTTTTATATATTTTGGGTCCTTGTGTGATCTGATATTGGAAGGAAGTAAATGTAGGTGGTAAAGAGCAAAATTAAATAATAAAAATTTGGTAGGAGTATTGGTTCATTAATAATAATAATGGTTTTATTTGAGGCTAAGTTAGCCTAGAACCACTGTGTCCTTTCAATTTGAGCAGAGGAAGTTAGGTGAAGTTGTCAACAACTTTTAAAGTTTAATAGGACATAACTATAGGGAGATGGAATTTTATTTAACCCAGTTCCTAATTAGGCTTGGCTATTTAGAAGCTATTTGAATAAGGTTATGAAGTCGGAAAGCTCTGATTGTGTCTACAGAGATGATGTTTATGATTACAGAATCATTAATTTCTACCAAACATGTTTTGAATGCAACAGGCGTGGAATAAGAGAATATAACGGTTGAAAAATATAATTGATATAATGTTTCTCTTTTTTTTTTTAGTCCGTGAAATGTTTGTTATTCAAATTTTCCTATGACGGTCTGCCTCCCTTTCTCGTAACTTCACTATTGCTCTGTATTTTTTCACTAACCAATAAAAGAACTAATTCTTTTCGAAATTTCTTATGTGTAATATTGCCTTTCTCTCCCTTTTTTTGAACTTTTCTGTATTTAGTGTTGTACAGTAAATAGGCATTAATTACAAAAAATTCTCCTTTCAATAACATTTTTTTTATCATATGCATGAAATGATATGATGCTATCAAGTGGTCACTTTTGTCTAACGCTCCCATTATTTTGTGGAGTTTGTAACCTACTGGTTTTGAAGTTGGGTGCATATTAAGATTTTTGATTGTACATTTTTAACATTTTTCTTTGATCGTAGAAAAAAGTTGAAAAGATTGAAATAACCTGTTTGGTGATCCTCAAAGACAAACAATTTGGTAACATTCAGCAGGTGTTGGGAGATGATGCTATGGGGGTAACACAAACTAAGAAGTGGTTCAGCTGTTGTTGAGAGGGTGGAAAATGTGATACTGAGAGATCATCATTCGACTATACAAGAGATTGCAGCTTTCAACAAACAGCTGAATTCCGAGCGGTTTGTGGCTCCCAGAGCGCTCTTCACTTTTCACCATTGTGTGGCCGTTTTTAAAACAATTGAACCATTCCTTAATTTGTGTTACTCCAATAGCAACATTTCCAAACACCAAATCTTTCAAATTGTTTTGCTTTGAGAATTCCAAAGTTTCTGACAAAATTTATGCGGTATCTTCGCACAACTTATCTTGAGAAAAATCAAAAATCCGATGAACACATATAACAACACATCAATCGTCACGGCCAACAGGTACACTCAAACATGGTGAAAACGTTCAAGCACATGAATTAAGCTGTCTTCCTCCACTGTGAATGGTGATGCTGTAGCATCACTACCATGTGCAGGAAAATTCAAGGTTGGATCCTTTTTAGACAGGTTTGTGTGTGTGTGTGTGTGTGTGTGTGTGTGTGTGTATGCATGCGCACACACGTGTATACTGTGTAACAAGCAAGCAAGACATTTAGGTAAAAATACTGGTACGAAGGATATTGGGAGAGGTAATCTAAGATGAGCAACCATTAGTCATTGACCTTCAAACTTTACATTAATGGAAGGTGGTATAATGTATATATATGTTCCCAGTTTTGGCCCAATTTGATTCAAACTTTGCACAAAAATCAATTTTTGGTAATAACTTGGGACAAATTCATGTCCAGCAAAATCTGTTCAACAGTTTCAAATGGAGACTATTACAAATCTTTAAAAAATCAACTGTTTACCTTACACATTTTTTGAAATCTGGTTTCATTGTAATTAAAGTGAACATCTGCTTAGATTAGCATTAAAATTTTCAAAATCCAATGAATCAAGAAATTGAATTTTAAGAAAATGTTTGTACTACAATATTAACATTTTGTTATTTAGTTAAATATTTAAATGCCTTATTTTGACATGAATTGTTTATTTTTTGGACTCAAAACGGGAACAATAATTTTTCTTTAAATGGTGCAAGTCCTCCAATTTTGGTAAAAGTTGCAAAATAACACTTTTTCATTCTGTTTGTATATTTTACAAGGTGTGGCTATTAAATAACGAGAATGACGTAAAAAAAATTATTTTCATTTTATACATAATTACTTATTATCACCTTCAATATACACCCCTTCTCTATCCCTACAACGCTCCATGCGAATTTTCCATTGTTGGAAACAGTGCTGGAAGTCATCTTCTGTCAACTCCTTCAGGACTCTTGCCGCTTTCACTTTTACAGCTTCCACTGACTCAAATCTCGTCCCTTTTAATACAGATTTCATCTTAGGGAAGAGATAGAAGTCACATGGTGCAAGGTCTAGTGAGTAAGGTGGATGTTCTAACACTGAGATCCTGTACTTGGCCAGGAACCTCTTGCAGATAGATAACACAGAATGAGCTGGCACATTGTCTTGGTGGAAAACCCATGATTTGTTCTTCCACATTTCGGGTCATTTTTTCCTTACTCTTTCACGTAGTTTACCAAGTACCTCAAGGTAGTAATATTGATTAATTGTTTGACCTTCAGGAACCCAGTGAAGGTACACAATCCCATGAATATCGAAAAAAACAATCATCATTGCTTTAAATTTTGACTTGATTCTTGCTTTTTTTGGCTCTCGGTGAAGTTTGGGTCTTCGAATACATGGATTGGCACTTTTTTCCAGATCATACATAAAAAACCACGATTCATTACATGTTATTATCCTTTCCAATAAATTTGGGTCATTTTCAATGGCATTTAAAGTGTCAGTACAAACATTTTTGCGAGCTGCTTGTTCAAATGTGAGAATTTTTGGCACACACTTTTCACATGTTTAAATTGTCATGTAAAATTTGCCATACACATTCTTTATCAATGCCTACAGTTTCACCAATTGCATGAATACTTAATCAACGATCAGACCGAATCAAATTCACAACTTTTTCGACATTGTCATTCGTTTTTGACGTTGAAGGGCGACCTGGCCGCGAATCATCTTAAACGTCTTGTCAGCCATCTTGAAAACGCTTAAACCATTCAAAAACACGTGCCCGCGATAAACATTCACTGCCATACACTTCTTTCAGTAAATTATAAGTTTCAGTAGCAGTTTTTCCAAGTTTGAAGTGAAATTTAACAACAATTCGTTGCTCTATTATTACAACAACCATTTTTTCCGGCAAAACAAAATAGCATTAACGGAAATGAAGGTTATGACTAAACAGTGTTGGTTACACAAACGAGACTAACTGCATTCTGAAGAGAAAGCTTCACACTAAACAGCTGTCAGTCAATGGCGGTTGTTCCACCGTAGCATCAGTCTTGTTATTTAATAGCCACACCTCGTATAAAAATTGGTTTTAGTATCTTGCAGTTACACTGAAAAAAGATATAGAAAAATCAAGAGGTTAAGAGAAAAGTTGTTCATTATGACAAAGTTGTAAAAAACTGAGACATGATTTACAAATTTCACATTCTGATTTGATGAAAATTTATATTAATTAAAAAATTTAATTCTAAACTAAAGTTTAAGAATGTGTTAGGGGAACAAAATAATGCAAAAATTTCACAAAATATTTTTTTAAAATGTATAGCCTACTTTTCAAAATTAAGGAAGAGAAATAAACTAAGTAGAAGGGACAGTTCAAGTTAGTAAATGTAGGAAGAAATGGACATGAATGAAAAGCAGTGAAAAACTTCAAACTGCATTTTTCTGATACAGTAAAATAACACTATTCTTAAGATATTCAGACAAGTGTTTTTACCTTAATGTCTTGCTTTACTTGTTATATGGTATACACACACACGCATACACACAAAGATTATTTCTTATCCTCAGAGGTCAGGATGGAGGGATCTAAAGATTGTTATATACAATTTTTAATAATCCCTTAAACAGTGATTTAGAGGTCAGGTTTGCTACTCATTGCACCTGAGTCTGTGTCTTACTATGATAGCCTCTACAATAACACTTTTCATGGGAAATTCATTGAAAATAGGATTTCAATCAATTAAGACAATTTTCATTTGAAAAATTTAATTATATTATTAAATAATGCAAAACCAACATTGAATATATACAATCATGATCTTATACAATAAATTGGCATTAATACAAAATGTATATCTTAAAAATACAATCAAATGTATATATAAATTAATAAAATGAATATATTAAATAATCACAGATTGCAAACACTAGTGTTTGATGTTTGATTTGTGTTGGCCTAAGAGGCATTGGCACATTTATAGTCTTTATACACCGGCGAACATTAAAACTAATTTACAGTACATTATATTTTGTGTTAGCCACTATTGCACCAATGGGGGATAGAGCTTTCATTTGAACACTTTCTGAAATAGATTTAGAACATAAAGTTATATTCTGTACAATAAATTTTGAAGTAGCCTATAAAAACAAGATAATTTTTTAAACAATAACCAATTTACTATGTTCTTAAGGAAAATTATAACAATCTTTACCATAAAATATTTTTTTTTAATTTGCTGGTTTTTTGAACCTTTAAAATTAACCAAAAATACAACAAATTTTGTTTAAATTGTGAAAATTTTAAATTTAAAAGTAAAATATTTTAATAATCAAAATCTAGCTGCTGTTACCCAGGTTTAGATATAATAGTAAAAAAAAATTTTTAACTTTCAATTGTTTTTAAAGAGGAATAACATTTTTTTGCTCACAATTTGGTAAACATAGCTTTACAATTAGAAATACATTTTAAGGATACATACAAATTTTACATCTTTGAAAAACTCACCTTAAAAGAATTTTTTATGAAACTTTAAAAGAAACTTCCCAATTCTGAAAATCAGCAAAAATATTTTGCTAATGTGAGTTCGTAATCACCATAAAATTTTAAAGAATGGCTTCATAATCAGCATGAAAATCTACATAAATTACTATTTTAACTTTTATTGAAAAAAAATGAAAATAAACTAGAGAGCGATCCGGCTTCATTTTTATATTTTCAAGTTGTTTTTATTTATTTGACGTTTACTCACTGTTGTTCATTTTTTAAAATTTATTTCCATCATGCCGATTATTTATTTTAGTATCATTGGTACAGGCTACTTTTATTCGCAAATATTTTTTTCAAGAGAATTATAAGAACTTTATTCAATAATTATAAAGTTATCAATAACCTAAACATAAGACTTTATATATTATTCTTAATTTTATTTTTACAATTATTTTTTTTTTAATAAAAAAACAGATTTTTAAGTACATATTGTACAACTGAATTATTTTTGTATTTATACAAAAAACAATTCATAAAGTAAAAATATATTACAGGATAATATTAATAATATGACTAGCATTATGTTAAGAGTTTTCCATTAGTTAATCAAAGGCACTTTATCTGTCTGAACACACTGAAGCTGGATTATTTTTATAGTGAGTTTTAGAACGTTTTTGCAATTTAGTTTTCAAAACTTTGTGTTGCAAACCTAACCTAACTACACTGTGCACATCATTTATACAAATAAAAAGGTTTTTAAAATTAATTACTGTATAGGAAAACCCCAATTATACATTAACTTGTTCTATATTTAACATAAATCGCTCTGCATATTTTAAAATTTGGCAACTAGACTGAGTATGAACATACTGTCATTGTCATACATACATTTTGAAAGTAATGTTGTGGGTAAAATTATTTTGTTTTAAGTAATAATTAATATGAAATGTTAACATTTACAAGAAAACTAGTTTTATATTATTCGAAGTAATCTAGAAGTAATCTATGAATATCTTTCTTTTACTCATAAGAAAAGAAAAATACATTATAAAATGTTTGATTTTATTCACTGTTTTTTAAAATTATTTTATAGTAAAATATTCAAGATTATTAATAAAAAAGATGGATTTAAGTACTAGCATTACTTAGTTTTTCTTATTACCAACCTATACAGCACAGTGGTATTTATTGGCAGTTATGCTTACAGCACACAAAGTATTGAAAAACAAATTTTATTTCAGAAAAAACTTGACAGTAATGAAATTAGAAAAATAGGGAAAACAAGTAATAATACTTGTAATTTAACAAAATAATTGACATTAAGTTATTAATAAACTTTCCTAAATGGTAAAAGCACATTTTTCACAGAAATAAATTACAATATACAAAAATGTTTATAGTAAAATTTCTTTACATAAATTAGAAAACATTGTACCGATCCTTTGCGAGTTCTCGTTGAATGCCATTTTGAACTTGCAGTCTTCTAATCCGTGATTGCACGGATTCACACTTCACCTCACTACATCTCGCATATTTACTGCCATTAACAGCTTTCACCTCACGGATTACTACTAAATTTCCATTACGTTCCCGCATTAACTCTAAACCGACACACTTCTTACCATTAGACGTTGTAGTAGCAGGCGGTTTGTTGTTATTAAATATTGTTAAAGATTTGTTTTGTCGATGAAACGCTCCTTCTTTTGCTGCATCTGACTGCGTTGAGAATTTCGATAAAGCTCTCGCAAATGATCCATTGCATTCTCTCCATGCTTTGTTCTGAACTTTTGAATTTTTCACTGCTTCCCAAACATTGTAACAAGAAGCATAATGTCGGGTGCCTAAAGATTTACTATATGCTAGATCCAAGGAATCGTCTAATGATATTATGCTGGAACGATCGCTTGACGAATCTACTGACATTTCACTAACTGTATCGCTGTTGGAATCGCTCATTGATGTGTCTGAATTTAAAGATCCGTTGATAGAAGGCGGAGGTGATGGATCTTCTGTGTCGTCTAAAATGAACACTCTACGAAATTTAAAAACAGAATCTCGTTCAATATTACCATTGTGGAACACCGAGTTTTGTCCGTTTGTCAGTAAGTTACAACTACGCTCTAGCCTATAACGAAGAAGGCCAGAAACAGGCATTGTCTGCATGCCACTTGCTCGTGTCATGCTACGGAAACTGTCGACTTGTGTAACTCTTGTCCTTTCAATGGGTTTAGAGTCTTTTTGTCTCAGGGTAACTTCATTCACTGTTTCCGGTTTCTTTTCTTGAGGTTCATCGCTCAGCCTTTCTACCAAACTCTCCATGTTTTTCATAAAAGATTTTCTTCTTTCTGCACTTATACCTTTAACATTAGCATTGTCTTCAGAACTATTGCACTTGGGTGTAGAACTGTTTGCAGTTTTTTCAAACAAGATCAAGTTAGGTTTGGGAGAGGATGGCTCATAATTAGGTTCATTATCGTCAGATGCGCTATCTTCCGCAGCACATTCTTCTGTAGTGGGGATAGGCTTCTTGCTAGGAACAGGAGTCCTGGGTTTTGTAGGCTTGTTAGTGGTGATGGTTGAGGCTAGAGGTGTTTTGAGCAAGTCCATCGACTCTTTGGAGAACCAAGTGTGTTGAAGGCACTCTTTGGCAGACAGACGTTTACTATAAACAGAAAACAATAAACCATGGAATTTAATAATTATTTATTTTCCTTTAAACTATTGACCTATTTGAATTTATTTTATATACATTGTTTGAAAAAAATATTGTAAAAATTGATGTGTAATAATTTTTCTACAATCGTCTCATTAAAGGTAAGGGGATACCCATCCCCCTTATCTCAGTTTGCAACAAATGTCTTTCCTATTTATTGGAGTATGAGATCCATAACTTTATCATGACTCTAAGTAGTTAACAGCATTAATATTTTCTGTCACAATCTTGAAATCTTTGTAAATATAATTATTGTGTACATTTATAACAAATATTGATTTTAAAACTCTTTTAAAAAATTTGAAGTTTTTCGAATATAGAGATCAAACTTAATCATTTGACATTTTAAAAGGCAGAATTTCCAGAAATCAAATAGAACAAAGAACTTGATGCATGTAATGCCAATTACTTTTCTTCAACATTATTTCTTCTACTATTTATATATATATATATATATATATATATATATATATATATATATATATATACACTTTTATTTTACATAACATTTTTTAATATTTACTTATGTAACACAAAGTATTCAAAAGGTCTTTCTACACTTCATATAATGTCCCCTGCTATGTGTTCACAAGCTAAAAGACACTGGACCTGAAACTGTGTGCCAGAATGATTAAAACTGAAATAAGTGTTCGGCCTTTGACAATCTGGTTGTTGATATATTTTTTTAATATATCAGAGATATTAAAAAAACATCTTTAGTACCATAACATTGGTCCAACTCAGGTGGGAATAGCAATGTAGTTAAATATCAAAACTATATATCTACTATTAAAAAAAAAATGCCTAAAACCAACTTACCTTGGGTTTTTTACCATAAGTTTGCGCATCAAATCCTTGGCATCCTCGGAAATGTCTTCAAAAAGATCATCCGGGAAGTCAAGGCGGCACTGGGTAATATTGCAGAATGTTTCTTGTTTGGTGTCACCTCCAAACGGTGAACAACCAGTTAGAAGAACATAAATGAGTACGCCTACAGACCTGCAAATTTGACAAAATTATACATAAATTACTTAATTACGTTTGAGTAGTATACTTTGTTTACAGATTTAGCATGACAGAAAATTCAACCAGATTTCTTAATGGTGGTCAATATTTTGTAATTGTGTTTTTGCTCTGTTTTGTTCTTTAAAATAATAATAACCTTAAAATGTATTTCAAATTTTAGTGAAAACTTGGTATATTAAATATATTTTCTATAGTTGAAAGTATAATATAATTATCAATAAAACAAACCTAAATTAAAAAATCAGAAATTTAAGATATTTTCTTTTTTTTCGTTGAGAAAAAAAATATGTGACTACCTAGTCCTATATTCTGTAGGTAGTGGCTCATTTTGCCATATGCAATTTCAGATATTGAGTTAATAATATTTTTATGCACATTTCAGACAACCTTTGTTAGCAATTAAAAAATTATAATCAGATTCACAAACTCTAAAATTAGTGTATACTTCAAGAGTTGCTTTACTAATATTTTTTTCAAAATTCATTTATATAAAAAATGTATTATTGTTAGTTAAAGAATAAATGCTTATGTATCTTATAACTTTCTAATAAAGTTGACAGTTTCGAAGACATTTAGGATTTAACAGCTCTTGAAAATTTATAAAATAAAATTTTGGTTCTTTGCATTCTAGTAAAACATGATATAAACAATGTTAATGCCAAAACACTGACTTGAAATCTAAACAGGGTAATTTTTTCTAGGAATTTTACAAAGTTTGAAAACAATAATTATAAATATAATCTTGTCAAACTCTGTTAGGAATGTTATTATTTTGTTGAGTACACACAAGCCTTTCTTAGCTTTGTTAATTTTGTACTTGTTAATGAGTTTCGGATTACTTCCATTATCAGAACTTATTGCTATACTCTCCAATTTATTAATTATCATTGTCTATCTGACTAAGTTGAAATTATCAACATAATGTTTATTTCTGCTAGGAATGTTATTATTTTGTTCAGTACGCACATGCCTTTCTTAACTTCATGTGCCTTTCTTAACTTCGTTAGTTTTATATTTGTTGACTCGTTTCGAATGACCTCCATTATCAAAACTTATTGCTACACTCCGCATTTACACAGAATACATTATAGTACATCAATGTATATATACATTGATATATATATATACATGTATATATGTTCATGACTATATACATTAGTAAGACACATTTTACTTTACCAGAAGTTATAGACCTATATTTAAAAAATAAAATTATCTGTAAAACCCCAGTTTTTATTGAAAAATATGTTATTTTTTTTAACAAGTTTTTCCTTCACCGCTCTAATAAGCAAACAAATAACCAGGAATGGCAAGTGTCCATATAAAATTTAGTAAAAAATTGAGATTGTATAATGGACAAAAAAGTATACTTATAATTTTGTAAAACTTATTAAAAATACTAAGCAAACTAAAAAGTCATTCCAGATAAGACGATTCTTATTCTTCTACGAAAAAAAAGAATCTATGAATCAGATTTTTGCCTCAAAATATAACATTATGTTATATAACAAATTAAATCATATTTTAAGTTAAATTATAAAATTAAACTTGATTTATCCGTGTAACTGTAATCTTATCAATTTTTAATGGATCAATTTTTAATCAATTACACTTAAATTAGATTATAAAATGAAATTTAGGTCATAACTTTTTTTTAAATACCCTGTAATCAAAAGTAATGTTCAATTTAAGACAGTGTTGGACTGGTACGACCCATTACATTTCTTTGTCAGAGGTCTTTGATCAAATCTTTTTCAACCTCATATTTTATAAGAGAAATATCGTGAAAGAAATATTTTATGAAAGATACCCCAATACACCATGAAAAACTATTATGAAATAACTTTTATCAAAAATATCTGATAGTGTAATACCGGCTTTAGTCTAATAAAGTAGTAGTATTCAAATCCTTACCACATGTCTGTAGCGAGGCTGATAGGTTCATAGTTTAGGACTTCAGGAGCTGAAACAAAAGATTTGTGTTGTTAAAATTTGTGTGTTAAATGTAATTTAATATGGCCAGTTTCACAGTTTACTTTATTGAGTTAGAAAATAATTATATATATAACTAACTGTTTATCCTGTTCACTGTACTAAGACAATATGAAAAATATTATTACAGTTTTTATAATACCACTGTATTCTTAATATGTGTTTAACGATTTCTTAGTAACCATGATATGCAGCTGTCTCGCTGGTGTGTTAGAAACAAATTTCCGTAAGTGTTGTTCTTTATCTAACCCTTTTTTAAATTCTGATTTCACCATTATAATCTGCATTAAAATCTTATTAGCACCTTAAACTTTCAAACTACATTGAAAATACGAAAATGAACCATGACCGTCTAATTTCAATGAATTTTGAAAATTCAAAATGCTTAATTTAGGCAGCCTTTAACACTGATTACAACGGTGAAATTGGATTTTCAACAAAAATTAAGGTAAAAAAGTTATGAATATTTAAAAATTTGAAATGGTTGCCATTTTGAAACTGTTAAACAAATTTTGCTGGTTAACAAACTTGTTCAAGCTATTATAATAATCGATTTTTGTGCCAAATTTGAATCAAATCAGTACAAAATTGCGAATATGAGCATGCTAATTCATATTATATATATATACATATTTTTTTTTTTTTTGGTTTTTAACGTCCGACTATTGTGCACACTTGGGCTAATGCAGACGATTTATATATATCCCAGATCTGAGTCTTACCATGATGCTCATTTTCCAGTAGAAATTCACTAAAACCTCACATTTAGGTTTAGAATAACTGGAGAAAAACTACATTTATAGGATGTGCATACAATTATTTTGAATCTTAAAATTAAAAAAAGGAAATTAATTAACTACTTTTTTTAAATATCGAAAATTAAAACATTGATACTTCAAATGCTAAAATTTTTATTTAAAAAAATGAACTTACCGACATAATCAGGAGTGCCGAGGATCTCCCTGACATCAGCACCTTGGCTCAGGTACCTAGAGATACCAAAATCACACAACTTGACATCGCAGTCGGGAAATTCTCCTGTTAGCACCAAATTTTGTGGCTGAAAAAAAGTTCAGATTAGGTTATAGTGTTTATTATTGTAATTTGTTGGATATTCACAATCTTTTAAACAATAAATTTATTTATTGTGGAACTGTAAATTTCAAATTTGGTATATCGATTAATTTATCAATCTTCATACAAGACCCACAATTTTTGCAAAATCTGTCTAGACGATTTTAAGATACATACATGGTCAATAACTACCAAACCAGCTTTTTGTTAATAGACAGAGATTACATGTATTTTTGGGTACTTATAAAGTGTCATTTAAGCCAAATTTTATCAGAACTGGTTAAAGATTACTTGGGGTTATGATCAAAATGAGGGCTGTGATTTGTTACAAAGCTATTTGAAAAAAATTCTGTGATTTTTTTTAAACAAAGAAATGTACTTCAGTAACACCGTTTTAAATGTTCAGCAGAAATATCTTTTTAAATGGCCCAGCTGGCAGCCCTCCTGAGGTATGTAAATATATGCAACAGGAAGCCGGATGTCGGGGTGATTGCCCGGATGACCTTGGGGGGAGATCTCTATCAATGACAGATGCTCTGGGAGTGTTCAGAATGTGTTTTTGTACACTGCTTGGGGAGAAACAATGAATCTGATAACATTTTACTGTACCCTACAATTAAATGTACTGCTAAGGTTTTTTTAAAACTCTAACTCAACCATGTTATCTTTGACCACATCAACTGTCTTTATTACAAGATATGGAGCGAAACTTGCACAAATTTTTCCAGATTCAATTAAATTATTTAAAAGGGGCTCAAAACAAACGAAATAATGGCGACACTTAAGACATATAAAATTGCAGCTTGAGAGTTATCAACAAAAATTAATCCCCTCCATCTCTCTGATAACATTCATGTTTAATTTTTTTTAATAGATTAAATAAAATAATGCTGAGTGTACGGTAAATATACCCATTCTAGTAAATTTTTCGCAATCCCAGTGTATGCACTGTATTTAATTTACAAATCATGACTGTTATAAAAGGAGAGGTTGAGTTTTTAGATTCCTTGAGTCCAAAAAGTGGTTTTTATTTGTTTACACATAACTAATGACTAAATGAAAATTGAAGAATTGACAGATCCTCGTGACATTTTGATACATAGTTTGACTATATCTAAAAAAATGAAACAATTTTTTGGTCAAAACAATTATAAAAAATCATTGTTTTTAAGGAATACATATGTACACAATTTTGACCAAATTTTGCTGATATGATATCATTAAGTTCCCAAACTAAATTAATTTTAAAACTTCTGAAAATCTATTCAACAAATTTCACCAAAAAATTAAAAACTCAAATCGGTGTGGTAAATTTTGAAGTAAAATAAAAGTATGGTAGTAAATTAATAAAAATAAACAATGTTGTGGTTGGTTTTGTTTTTTCGATTTACTCTCAAACCAAAATTTGAGCAATATCTTAGGTAAATGTTTAGCAAACCCAAGCAATTTAAACGATTATGAGGTCATTTTTAGTCAATTAGCTTCTGAACCGGATTTCTAATGAAATATCAAATTTGGAGTTATTGTGAAATGTTCCACTAACCTCTTTTACGTAATTTAATTGAATGTGAGACATTTTTGTAATGTTTGTGTAATTTATTTTTCTTGAGCACATACTGTGTTGGAACATTTTTAAATGTACACAGTAAAAAATGTTCAAAGTAATATTATTCCTTTAATGATTTCATAATACTGTAATATATTATTATTATTATTATTTTATCAGCTTTTTGTTTACTGGTTATTTCACAACAGCGAAAGTATAATTTAGCCTGAGATAGGTTACCTGACACTGGCTTTAGGACTCACCTTGATGTCCAAGTGCGCTACATTGATAGTGTGTAGGTAGACAAGGCCATCTAGTATCTGTCTCATTAGTCTCACCACTTGCACCTCTGAAGGCACCTCGTCCCTGTCTAGCAGCATCTGAAGCTCGCCTCCGCAGGCACTGTTAACATAAACCTCAACATTAGCTGGGCTTTTCGAAGATGACATTACAAAAAATAAGGGTAATTGTTCACTATTTAACAGTCACAAGCAATTGTTTCCATACTGAGATATGTATTGTTTATTTTTGCTTACTAACAACAAACTGATATGTTTAAAGAATTGGATCAACAAAATATGGTAACAAAGGATGTCTGTAGGTCTACCTTATTTTTTTTTCTGTATAGTATTTGACAGAGCACAGTATTTTTTCTCTGTCAAAGTACAGGTTGCTCGAATAGCTGCGATGAAAATATTAAAATTTTATTTGGTTGATTAAGTGTATATTTTAATACTTTTTTTTACATTCAATTGCTTTTTTAATACTTACTATTTTTCTGTTACTTTTCTGAGTTAATGTAAATATAAATTATGAAGATTTTGATAAATTTTTAATTTAAAAAAAAATTGGTTAGAAAAAAAACAAACCTAAATCTGAATTTATAAATATACAATATACAATCAAGTAAGTATATTTCATAACTAAAACGACATATTTACAAAATAAATACATGAAACGCTTTTAGAACATTATAAATTTGTGAAGAAACACAAAGACTGAAAACAAGTTAGGTTGGAGACAATGTGCGAAATATGTTTATTTTATTTTCCAAAATAGTACTGTTTTTAGTGGATAACTGTTTCAAAACAATATTCGCTAGGTATTGAAGTGTTGTTTCAACACTTCTCTGCTTGTTGTATGTGCTTCTCTAAAGCAGATACTAGAGTAGTGTTTAGAAGGCAAAACAAAGCACTGTTGCTACGCAACAGCGATGTCGGATCTTACGACCGCTACCGTACATTTCCGATGTCCGACTTGCGAGAGGAAGAGTTAATTCATCTTCATTTCTTAATCCATCTTCCTGGAAAAAAATTGCTCGACGTAATATTTGTTTGATATTTTTAAACTACCAACATCATGTGAACAAAATAAAGATCTTTAAAACAGGCATCAAGTTCACTTTTTTTATGTTTTTTTTGAAGCGACTACTTCTTATCGCGGGTATGGGTGTATGTTTTGCACAGGGGAAGAATCCGTTTGTCGTCACGAAACGCTCTAACACATCCATACCCACACTCTAGTGAATATTATTATTCGAAACATATTTTTACAACATTATTATTACAAACATTATTATTGAATTTTTTTGTTCAGTAATTAATAAAATGTATTTTTGAAGTGAAAACTTGTATGGTCGCGGTTGACAAAACACGGGTATAAACATTTGCTTTCGCGTCACGCTTGAATCCGTAATGCATATCTCACAGCATATATTGTTCTTGTATATATCTAGACTGGAAGTGACTACTTCTAAACAGATCATTTTGCACAATAGCTTCAATATCATTTCAATTGAGATTGTTTATTGTTATTAATTAAAAAAAACATGTACTTTCTAAATTTGTATAGTTAAATTATTTAATGTATTTGACCTATACCAATATTTGAATACCAGAATCACAAATATTATACTTATTATTATACTTAGTATAACTGTCAAAAGTAGGGTTATAAACTGATTAATTAAAGTCCCTTATATAGTCCAAGATACTCAAATTCATATTCTGTGACAAGTTTCAGTTTTTAAGTGGTGTGCCTTTAATTTGCATTAGTTTATTAAGTTGCAAGAGTTTTATTAAGTTTTATTAAGAGTTTATTAGTTGAAATGTATTACTTTCCTGCATACATTTAAATTTTTATAAAAATAATGAAATCACAATAGTAAAAGAAGTAGTCTCTTCTGTCGGCCAGTACCGTACTGTCTATTTTTTGTTTTAATTTAACTTCCTATAATTTAAAATTTTCTACACTGACGTAAGTAAAATTAAAGCAAAAAAATGTGTTAAATTAGTTAATAAATGTCTGCTTTTATAGAATCGCCACTGCCATTAAGGGAAACAAATGTATGCTGATAGCTTCCGAATCAGAATTCTTAGGATATAGTGACTAATACTATCCCGTACGGTTTTAAATTTGTGAGAAAGTTAGTGAGGTTTGTCACACCAATTATTTTCTAAGTACGTAACGTAAACAGAACTTCAACTTAGTAATTTTCAGACTTTCCGTTACGGCGCTGCACTATCGTCACCGACAGACACACGCAGGACGCGTTATTGCCTTATTCTACTTTTAACAATTTTGTAAGTTCAGGATTCGGGTACTCACAGTTCGAGCAGCAGCACCATCTCGTGGGCAGATTCAAACACCTGGTGCAGACGCACTATCCTAGGCGAAGATTTGCACGCTTCCAGCACGGCCACTTCGTGCAGGATCTCATTGCGCAGGTCTGAAGAACGTCTTCGCTTCTTGAGGAACTTGGCGGCGTACTGGCGCCCTGTCACGCGGTCTCTACATCGTCGCACTGTGGCGTATTTACCTCTGTAACAAAAAAACAAGTTGTTTAAGTGCTTATCAAATGGTTTATTTATACTCTATAAACAGTACCACAATGTTATTAGTTAATGCAATTCAATTCCGCTAGAACGCATTAGCAATCGCGCGTGAAAAAAATTGTAAGGTAGAAAAACTTAGGCAGTGCGGGACTGGCCGACTGAAGTGGCGTGCCTGACTATACTTTTTCACTATTATGATTTAATTATTTTTATAAAAAAATAGGTGTATGCAGGAAAGGGTAACTCTTGAAAATTATTTTCGTATTAAATTGCGCGCATGTGTAGGTACACAACTTAAAAATTAACTGAAACTGTCACAGACTGTGAATTTGAGTATCTTAGGCTATATAAGGGACTTTCATAATTAATCAGTTTATAACCGTACTTTTGACAGTTATACTGTCTAAGTATAATAATAAATATTATATTTGTGATTCTGGTATTCAAAAATTGGTATGAAAAATTGGTATTTCATATACATGAAATAATTTAACTACTCAGATTTAGAAAATACGCACTTTTAAAATTAACAAGAACAATAAACATAACCTCAAGTGAAATGATATTGAAGCTATTGTGCGAAATCAGCTGTTTAAAAGTAGTCTTCTCCAGTTTAGATATATATAAGAACAATATATGCTGTGAGATATGTATTACGGATTCAAGCTTGACGCGAAAGCAAATGTTTATACCCATGTTTTGTTTCACCATACAAGTTTTCACTTCAAAAATGCATTTCATTGATCACTAAACAAACCACGTCACTAGAGTGCGCGTATGGATGAATTAGAGCTTTCCGTGACGGCAAATTGAATTCCCCCCCCCCGTGCAAAACATACACCCATACCCCGCGATAAGAAGTAGTCACTTCAAACATTATAACTAGTCTAAGCAAGTTTATTATTTTATTATGTAAATATAGAGCATGCTGGCGGAGGCAGCTGAAATGAGCAGTTGATGGGTTTAGCGATCCCACCGCACCTCTAGCTCATACTACTCTCATTCATCTACACTACACATATAGCCTACACACATTACTTCAAAAGTGTAAAGCGACCCGTGCTGATGGAGTGTACCAAACCGATCCCTGGGATACCTGGCGACCTCCCAGTGTGTGCCTTACCCATGCATGCGGGGCTCTGTGTGGGCGGACAAATAATTTGCCTAGCTACTTATGTTCCCATGAGTAAGAATGTAAATAGAATAAACGGGAACTCCACACAACAAAACGTTGGCCAAATGGGGCACAACCTCCGTGGTAAGGGTCAAGAGTAAGGGAGAAAATGAAAGGCAGAGCAAGCTTTTGCAAGTACCTCAATAATGAAATGGAAGTCACCAATTAGAAGTGGGGGAATTACCCATCTTGAATCCTCTCTATATCCTAGACTTTATGAAAGTACTAGGAATGGAGAAGGAACACCTCAGGAATACACAATAGATCTACAAGTTCATAGTGCAACAGTAACTTTATAGTCATTCATTCATTGTATGAAATCAGCGGTTCCCAAACGTTTTTGTCATGCGACGTACCTTCAGCCTGAAATTTTGTTTTGCGACCCACCGTAACAATATATGTTATATTAGAAGAAACAGAGTAACAAAAAATAAAATGAAATAAAAAACGCTTTATATTCTGTTTGTGTCTAATAATTACAATTAATCAGAAGAAAAGACAAAATGTTGTAGCTTATAATTGAGCAACAATTTTAATTCACTTATACACCCATTTACCTTTTCTTGTGATGAAGTGTAATTATTATATACGAAATATGAAGAGTTTTTATTTCATTTTGTTGTTCATAGTCATTCATCCTAGCTAGACACATGTAGTTCCAGTAGTAGCCGAACCCATCACGGTTGCATTGTCCTATTGCCCTGTTCAATTTCATTAGAAAATATCTGTTTTGTGTGTAACTTTACACTGAAGAAGATTTTGTGGAATTACATAACAAATTTCTTGAGATATAGCCTATTTAATTTTATTTTTTTACAATCGAGAGAACACTTAAAAAATTTTAAGCCGTCCGCCCTCCCGCGACCCACCCAAACCTACTCACATATACAAAATTCTAATTAAGAATATTTTGTAATACAGTTATATACACGTTTGAAAGCAACACATTTTACACATAATACATTGTTTTGTAGTATTTTTACGCGGGGAATATAATGTAAAACGGAGACACAAATTTGAAATTAATTACTTAGTTTTACGGCCCTGCGGACAAGCCAATGCTTACTTGATGGCCATGAGTTGGCTGTAATTTGTTAACAAAAACTCGCTGAACCTAAACTGTAGAAAGCAGTGGTGAGAGTCGAAGTGAAGTGAAGTGAAAATAAACTTGATTATTTGCTGTGTTGAGTAGTTGCAATCGAGGCTAATAGGTGTCGCCAGGTGGCTTTCAGCAGCATGGTATTTTAAAGTTTTGTATTAGGCTAAATAATCTCTGAAACCGAAATTTTATTAAATGCTCTGATTACAATAGCTTCTTGAGTCCAAAAAGTGATTTTTAACATTTTTGAAAGTTTAAAGTTAAAGCGCCGGGTGCCAGCGCTCAGATCGTAAGTTTATATTTTGTTTATTATCTAATAATAATTTATGCTGGATCAAAAGGTTTGAACCTTTTGCTAAAATGTTATACGTAACCCACGTCCCATAAAGGTAGAATGTTGAAATTGATCATACGTATTCCTTAGGAGACAAAAAAAAAATGGCAAAACAATACAAAAACAATACGCGTTCAATTATTTCCATAAAAATCCTTAACTTCAAAAGCTATTTGAGATAACATATAGGTCTGATTTGCCCGTTTCTCAGAACATTTTTTAATTTTCAAAAATTAGAAGAAGCTCTTTTTCGTTGAATTTTTTTCAAAATATGCTTGAAGTATTTGAAGTAAATCATGCTCAAATTAATATTGTTCGTAAGTATTACAATGGGTCGCTGAATTCCCCCTAAAACACGATTCGGGAACTATCAAAAAAAATCTTGTGAATAGGCCTAGTTTAACAAAATGGATTCATCATATTTTGCTAAACCTTTGGTCATATATGAAGAATCATAACAAAAATACTGTTTCACAGTAACAAAGAAACTCAGCTGCGTTCGCGTTTCATTCTTTCTTTGACTTAGGCCTGTTACTACCAAAACCGTAAATTTATTTTCAAATTTTGCTCACTGATCGTAATGAATCCTTCATACATTATCAAAATTTTAGCAAAATCTGATAAGCGTATTATAAAAAATAAAGCTGATTTTTCATTTTCATTTCATACTGGATTTTTTCGGGGATGCAGCATAGTGATCCATAAATTTTGTTTTGTTTTTGAGTAAAATTTGATCAAAATCGTTAAAGCCGACTTTGAGAATATACGATTTGTAAAAGTTATTTTAACAAAAAAGGCTTAAAAAATGTCTGTTATAGTCTATCAGCTGTTCAATGAAATCAGCTGATTTTTACGAATTAATATAAAACAACTAATCTTTTAATACAATTACCAAAATTAAATTAACGATTCATTTCATATACTTAAATCAGTCAAACTTCTTCGCTGTTTCCATAGTGTAGTGCTTAACACGTGTGCCTCACTCACACACGGTCCCTGCTTTGATCCCGGAGGAAACAGAAATTTTTAATTATAATGAATTTCATGAGACGCAACGCGCAAAATATACTGCTATATGTCAATATAAAAATGTTCCTCTCATCACGCGTCCCGCAAAATCCAACATTAAAGCCCTAAAACATGATACGTTAAAAACTTTGAGAAAAATTGTGCTGTTTGTCGCATCGTTTGATTAGAACAACTCTAATTGGTAGAGAGAAGCTTTGTGCAATGACCTTGCAACACGTCAAATTAGCGTTATTAAAAACACGTTTTTCTCTGGACCCAATTTGTTGCAACTTGTCCTCTCCAAAGATGGTGGAAGGGGGGCTTTCTCCGTTTCTCAAAATTTTACCACGGCTCTACAAGCCTGCAGGCCGCAATGGTCACCTAGCAACGCCTGGGAACTGTAGAAAGCCATTTCCTCGCTAGCTAATTTCACTAACAGTCACTGTGTTTGTTTTATTTATTTAACTAAATCGAAAGTTTTGCCACGCCCATTTCCGCTTTATAGTGGCACGGCATCACCAGTGATGTACGAGTTCGTAGCATTTACTTTCTAACTTACCGGTGGGTGGCTACTTGAAATTGGGAAAACTTAATCACAAAATCAAATTTGGTACACTGGTTATGAATTTTCATATACATTATATACAGTTTGAAGAAAATATGATTTTGAGAAAATATTCCAATTATTGTTGATACCTTCCGAATACGGTTTTTTGTACGTAGCCTATCTTAACACCTTGGCCTAAGTTTTGTTTGGATGCTTTGGGGCTAAATTCTATTAAAAACATTATAGCTAATTTTGAAAAAACGACTTTTGTTAATTTATTTAAAGTATTTTTGATAAAAAAGGTTTGAAACGAAAAAGTTTAAAAAATTAACGTAATAATTCTGGCACGCACCCCCACACATACACAATTCCACATAACCTGGTTTATTATAAAAATGGTGTATCAAACGAAGACCTGGCGACATCCCAGTGTACCTTAGGCTTACCCATGCATGTACGGGATTCTGTTGGGCGGACCTCATTTCCTCAGCTACTTGTGTTCCCGCAAGAATGTAAAATAGAGTGAGCGGGATCTCTCCACACAACAAAAAGACTGGCCAAATGGAGTCACAACCTCCGTAACATAGGTGCGAAGTCACCAATTAGAAGTAGGGGAGGTTACCCACCTTGAATCCCCTTTGAATCCTAGACGTTATGAAGAGAGTAGGACTGGAGAAGACATTAACTGAGCACCGCAGGAATACAGAAAGAGGGCGCAGTGCAATAGCAAGCCTACCAACTCATTAATTCATTAAACTTAGTGATTATTTTCGATTTGATTATATTTGTTCGATTATTATAACTTCTGAGAAGAAATACGTCCCTGTAAATAAGAAAAAGTAAAACAAGGTTTGTTTTGTTCCCGTAAGAAAATGGGTCACATTATGCCATCAGGTCTCTGATGAAGACGTTTTGTTAGGAGTTTTAAAAGATATCTACAAGCAAGATTTTAGACGAAGATAATCGACTTTTGCCTGTTCGAGGATTGCTGTAATCTATTATAATGGACGAAAGTACAATACTCGTCCAAGCAGACAAGGGAGGTTATGAGAGATGTGGGCATAAACAAAGCAAGGTTGCCATGGTAACCGTGACGTCACGTAGTGTCCTTGCATACTTCGCACACGACAAAAGTCGGCTATGTAATATACTTGTAACAATAGAGCGGCCACGTACGGGCAGCGCGAGGCGTGTGAAGTGTACGCATTCCTCAACCACCGACCGGCTGATTCAGCTGAAATTGCAACATTTTGAGGACATTTGTGTAATCAAGACCAGTTGAGAAATTTAGCCTTATAGAATTTTTCCGTTTGCATTTTTTTAAGGATTGTGTAATTTTAAAAAATCAACTGATCACGGCCGTTCAAGTAATACCGTCTAGGTCTTCATTTGGAAAATTTAAAAATTTGTGAATGACGTGCAAAATGTTGCAATTTTTTTCTCGTGTCAGTAATAGTAAAAGCTGTTTTAACTTTAAAAAAAGATAAAAATCGTACATTATTTAACAAAAAGTTGTTTGTATTAAAGCCTAAACTTGCTACAGAATATATTAAACATAAATATTATGTATTTATTTTTCCCTTTTTCTTCAAATAAGCTACAACTTTCAAAAAAAAACTACCAGTGAAGGGAAACGAAGCACCAGATTAGCTGGCTAAAACTCCATAAAACAGAAGCATTCGATACTTAAAACAATAGGCAGGATTAAAGAAATTTAAAAAGAATTGCCAGACTTTCTTCCTTCACAGAACTAAAGCAGTCTTGTTAGGCAACTACAACAAAATATATATCTATCCTCTTTCATGCAGAGTTCCCAAGAGGCTTGGCAAAGCACCTAAAAAGAATCAACTCACTTCAAAAAATGACTTTAAAAATTTTACTTCCTGAAGTTGTGTGATCTTCTGGAGTAGGGTTATTTTGTAAAGCAGGAATCTCTTCCGAACTAGATTTACATGAACAATTTTCGCCAGAACTGATTCCTTTACTACTTCATTTTCCTTAGATTCGTTATATCCATTAGGCACATTAGATTCGTTAGATCCCTTAGGCACATTAGATTCGTTAGATCCTTAGGTACCTTAGATTCGTTAGTTAAATCCATTAGGTACCATAGATTCGTTATATCCCTTAGGCACATTAGATTCGTTAGATCCTTAGGTACCTTAGATTCGTTAGATCCCTTAGGTACCTTACATTCGTTAGATCCTTTAGGTACCTTAGATTCGTTAGATCCCTTAGGTACCTTATATTACATTCGTTACATTACATTCCTTAGATCCCTTAGGCACATTAGATCCCTTAGATCCTTCAGGTTTATTAGATGCCTTAAACATTTTAGAATTTTTAGCCTAAAACTTTAAATCTTCAAACAAGATTCTCACTTGTGGGATGTGCTACTCTGTGAATACCCTGGAAGCGAAATGGACGTCATGATCTGTGAACAACTGGACGAAGAAAGACAAAAATAGAAACGACGCAACTAGTATTGGTCAAAAATGGCATGAACTAGATTGAGCCATTTGAATGAACAACAAAACTTTAATTTTCATTCTGAAACATGTAATTACTATTTGATTTATTGGTTGTACAACACCAGTCCATTTTTCAATAAACACACTGTAGTAATCACCGAACATAAACGCCGTCAAACAGTCTGCATTAACAAAAATTCTTTGTTGATAAGGAATGTTAGCCAGCACAAAGTGTACAAGTGCGCACCGTGGCATATGATAACGACGAAACATGTGACTGGTTTATGGTAAATCGAAGTAGGCCAGCTTGGATAAACATCTGCGTGCCCTGAATTAGCAATTATTGGAAATAGAGACGTAATTTGTTGTTATATTGATTGTTTGATTAGCTTCTTGGAAACTACGCGTTAATCGTACATATAACCTTAAACTACATATATAAGCAATAAGAAACAACTGACAAATAGTACAATAGAACAATCGGCCTAAACCACAAAATGATAAATAATAAGAAGTAAAACAATTGCGACACGCTAAGCTGTCTGGCTGACGTGATGGAAGTAAATTAAAAAAAAAGTTCTTAATTTTTTCGAAAATTGATTTAACATTGTAATCAGCTTTACATTCTGTATAAATTATGTTAAATGTGTATAACATAACAAAAAGTACACGTATGAAATTCGGGGGGATTACCGACTGAAGAGGAGCTTTTGTTAATGATATATTTGCTGAATATACAATTAGTTTGAAGATAGGTTTACAAATATCTTGTTTTGTTTAAATATATAATACGCGAACCTAGCTTAGATATTATTTACTGTAGTTATAGTAAAATATCAGTTTTTTTATATTAATTCGTAACGATCAGCTGATTTCATTGAACAGCTGATAGGCTATACTAAGTTCCAGGTTATGTTATTAAAACTAGTAATATTAACAATAATTATTGTAAAGGTTTATATTAATTTCGAATGTATTATAAACGGTTACAATGTGCACGTGTACTGCAACTAAGGAAAAATACCGAAACCAAAGCAAAATAACGTTTTCGTTTAATACGCGTGTACTGTTATCGTAAAGGAGGAAGAAAAAAGGGACAGAAATAGAGACGTAATTCGTTTGCTCGTTCGTTCCATATTTCCGTTACATTCTTCCGTTCGGCAGACTTTTTTTCTATTCACTCCTCTCGCTTCGCTTCAAAAAATTATATGAAGTGTTATGATTTGCAATGGCCGCCATTTGAACGATTTGCCGGTTAACGAACTTGTCCGAGGTAGGCTATATCCATAACAGATTTTCGTTCCAAGTTTGAATAAAATCGGATCAAAATTGAGTGTTAAAACACAATTTATATATTTTGTAACAACAAAAGTTTTTTAGAGGTTAGCGTTTTGTTTGTTTTTTTTTCTCGGGCTTTACTATAACGGTCTCTTCAAAAGCTCATTTCCTAATTCGATAAAAATTATACGATAAATATTCATAATTAATTTATAATGATACATACCTATTAATCTAGTTTTACTTGCTTAACTGAATTAAGTTTATTGAAATGTCCTTAAAATGACTTGTTCCTGCGTTTTGCGGAAGTAAATATTAATGGTTAAAAAAACTTATAATTATACAAGAATAACGCTGTAATTCCCCGCGCAGTCAGGCTTCTTTCATCTTATGCACTACGTTATTCTGAAAAGATTGTCTAGCTGTCCTGAATAAAACCAAGTTGTCTTTTAACCTGTCGTAAATTTAGATTCGAGTTATACCGTAATGCGACCAATCTAGATTGAAACAAACCCTTTACAGCTGTCGGATTTGATTTTAAATCGCAGCCTATTTCAGCGGCTGACTTGATTTGTTTTAGAAGGTAAAATCGGACTAAAACGTAACTGCAGCGATTAAATACATCTCAAAAAAAGGTGTGCTAGGTTACCAGGCACGAGGCAAGATTGGTGGCGCCGAGCTATGCGGTCAAGGATCAGTTTACACTTCGTAGGCTTACTGCTGAGGAATAAGGTTTCATTGGCATAAATATGATCGTTGAACTGTAACTGAGCAATAGGCATATCTAGAGTTTAACATACTTTCTAAGTAGGCCTATGTTTAGTCAGATGATACAGTAGTAGAATTATTAATTGGTGTTCAAATCTAAGTATAAAGTACATAAATTGTCAATTTTCTGTTTTTTAGTTATTGTAACCGACGATGTTCCTAAATATAGGTAATATCCGGCGTGCATTCCAGAAAAAGTACAGAAATATATGGTATTTACGGTTTTTTGCCAATTATTTTAATTTGTTGAGTAGTATTAAATAAATAATATTCTCTGTTCTGAACGTTCTCCTTAATAAATCCACGAAACGGAAAAATGTAACGGAAATGTGGACCAAACGAGTAGACGAATTTCGTATCTCTATTTTTGACTCTTTCTTTTTCTCCCTGCTTTTCGAAAACAATACACGCAACGTTGTGTTGCTTTGGTTTCGGTATTTTTTCTTAGTTGAAGAACACGTGCACGTTGTAAACGTTTACAATAATTGTTAATATTGCTAGTTTTGAACAACATAACCTGAAACTTATTATAGCCTACCGTTACGAATTACTTTACAACTGATCTTTTACTACAACTACAGTAAATAATATCTACGCTAGGTTCACGTATTTGTTTTTTAAACAAAACAAGATATTTGTAAAGATATCTTCAAACTAATTATATATTCAGCAAAGATATCAACAAAAGTTTTCCTTCTGTTGGTAACTCCCCGTGTTCCACACGTGACTTTTTTTATATAAACGCGAAATATTGGCACTGTTCCTCAACAACCATAAGAAAGGTGCATACAAAAAAAAACTTTTTTAAAATTGAACCCTTAAAAGGGTTTAATGTGGTGCAGTTGAAATTTCACCACGTTCGACTAAATTTCGTTACGTTCGACTATTCGCAACGAGTTCAAAACATATCAAACAACATTTATTTCGTTTTACATAATTTAATTTTCTCTTTTTTAAAATGAAAATAAAAACGTGCTTGTTCTAAATTTTGGCTGAAAAATATTAAGTATAAAATTGCATAATTATTTAACCTAACGTTTAGGCCAGGTAATGCGACTGCATTAACCAAAGACACAAGTGTCGTTTATAATAAAAACGAATGCACAAAATTCAAGGATAACGTTTTAGGAATTTTCTTGGTATCTGAGAAATTTGCGCAATTTGACCTACATCAACTATGTTGTATTAAAAATCGACTGTCGGCATTTCTGTAAAATATTTTTCTGAATAATCTATGTCTTTACAGATAACCCGTATCTAATGTCTAAAACATTAGCAGACTTTGCGGTGCCCGGTTTAACAAGATAGCCTTTGTACCAGACCTATGTTACAGTAACTGCGCAAAAACACCCACAGATTAGTCGAGCCACAGATGAAGCGCGTGATTACAATTGCATAACTATTAATTAGCGGACGTAATCTTTGAGCAAACGTATTAAGATTATCGTAATTTCTTTGTTTGTCTGGACAGGGAAAAAATCATTAATTTATTGATGGCAACAAGAGTTGAAGAGATAACGTAGGTATAACTTAGTAGTTTATCTATAAGTGTAATAAAATATCTTTATAGCTTGCAATAAACTTTGTCCTTGGTAGCCTAATATTCGGTTTGAGAAGATTTTTTTTATTTTAAGGCGAAAACACATTGAGGCTATTACCGCCTCCCTAAATGTAAGTGTGAGAGTAAAGTGTTAAAGTCGTAAGTGTAGTGTTATAAGTGTAAGTGTGTGCTAGTCTTGGGTGCCGCGATGGACGTCTAAATCCTCTCAATAGGTGCAGCTAGTCTGCACCCCCTGCGGGGCTTTTGAGATGTGTTAGCAATTAATTTTAAAAAATCGTTAAAATTATTTAGCGATTTGTATACAAAATAAAAATATTTTCATATATATATATATATATATATATATATATATATATATATATATATATATATATATATATATATATATATACTATACAGGCTCCTACACAATAATTCGTAACTTTTCTAACCAATTTTAAGAAAGCACACAAAATTTTAAATAAAAGCAATTCATTATTTTATGATTTACTAAAACAGACCCTATCAACCTTTAATAAATGATTTAATAAAATATAGGGTAAACTACAATGTTTATTTAATAAACGCATGAAAATAGGCTTTAATAAATATTGTACATAATAATTCAAGTACACGTGCGTGATCGTTAAGGTGAGGTTAGTAATTTTTTTCGGTATTTCAGTTTTCAACACTTTATTTTTGTTTTATTTTAGGTAAGTAGATAATGCGCTGCATTAACTACACTCGTGTCTTTTATAATAAAAACGTCTGCAGAAAAGTCAAGGATAGCGTTTCAGGTATTTTCCTGGTATCTTGAAAAATTTGCACAATTTGGCCTACAAATATTTGTGTAACGTCAATGTTTCTGCAGCGTTAGTTTTTTCCTAGGTATTTTAATAAGTCTGATAACATAACCGCACACTGTGTTTTTACCATAAATTTTTGTATTGTTGAATTAGTACTTGCAACTACTACTGTAGGAAAAGTTTTATGTGCAATTCGTAAGCAAAGTATTTAATTTCAACTGGAAAATTTTCTCGATACATTTATCTCTCGTTTAATAAAAAAGCCACTGCTAAAGTTGCATAAGTAACTACTTTTCAAGCTTTTTCTTTCCTTCTATTATAAGATTAAACGCTCTGTTTTTACGTTTTCATTGTCTCTGTTTCAGCAATTTGTTACTAATCCAGCATTTTGTTAAACCAGTAACAAAATCTAGGTGGCTGTGACATCTCCATGTAATTTTTTCATTTCGTCATTGTTGGTTGGCAATATCAGTTGTGCTTGCTTGTGGCTAGTGAAGTGCAGTAAATTACAACATGGTAGTGATGAAAATATTTTTGTAGTGAATGTAATTCAGTGAAATAGTGGCATAAGCGAGAAAAACTATTATTAAATTACCGTAAAAACGAAGTTATAAACACAATACAGTACAGTATTTATAAGGTAAAACATAGCTTCTATGTTGGTGAGTAGTTAAATGTTGTATTGTAGGTTATTCAGTTTGATTTATTCTTTAATGATATTTTAAAATACTTAAAATCGTTTCAATAAATTATCAGTAGAAGTTAATAATTTTAATTATCAAGTAAACTTTGAATGTGATTCGTAAATATAGGTTTATCAATTTTAAATTTATCTGAAGTTTAGGTTATCACCTGAACCTAAGTTAACTTTTACTCTTGATTTTAAACACGATATAAGTTATTCGTTTTATAGTAAACTATTGTGATATTAATAATTTAGTTAACCTTAAGTAACCTTTTGGCCTTGATAAATTTTGTTTTTGCATTTTTTTTTATGGTTATTAAATTATATTCTACTGGCATATTGCTGAATTATCAGTAGAAGCAGTATGCCTACCACAGACAAAACGTTTTTAGATAGCCTAGTTGTAAATTTTCTTTCTTTTATGTAGTCTATTCTGAATTTATACCCGCAATAGGATAGCCTATACACTCCTTAGTAATTTTTTGGTCTATCACCAAATTCGTTTATGTAACTGAATTTTTAAAAAGTGCTTTGCCGACACTCGTATTTTTAAAAGCCTATTATAACATTGAATAATATCACGTAAAATGATCATTTTAATGAACAAAAAGAAAATTTGGCGCAAAATCAGTTTTAAGTTACAAAATGGTGATCATTCTAAATAAGCGACGAAATTTGCATAAATAAGTACGTAATAATTTAGTTTTGATTTTTTCAAGATTTTTCAACAAATGGACGGATTTTGCTGGGTAACGAACTTATTGGTGGAGGGAGGGGTTATTATCATAATAAATTTTTGTGCCAAGTTTGAACAAAACCGGACCAAAATTGCTAACACATAAATAGGCCTATGCCTTTATATAAATCTTAACCCCACAAAAAATGTTCTAGATGTCGGGATATGTTCACATTTCATGGTTTCGAATCTGTACTGTAATGGTTTTACCAACACAGTCGCTCATTCTTTAATGTTACATCGCCAATAAGTAATAGGTTTTTGTAGCCTATTTTGTTTTCGAAACGAAATCACTCCGCAAAAGGTGGTGGTAGGCCTGCGATGAAATCAAGGTTTGTTTGTGTAAGCTTGCTATTGGTTACAACGAAGCCTAATGCACGTTTGCCTTTACCTTGATATAAAAATAAGTTGATGCGTAATAAACGCTGTTTTAGTTTAGGCTAATTTAAAGTGGACATCCCGAGTGTGACGCATTTACGTAAAAACAGACTGTGCTATTGTTGAGGTTAGGATTGTCTACAATGAAGACTATAGGCACTCACATAATGTAGTGTAGGTGTTGTTTGTGATTGGAATAATATTCAAATTAAGCTTTCTGTTAATAATGTATATCTTCGGTTGTACAGAAGTTCACTAAAGTTCTCAAATAATAATGATTTTTTTATGTATCTGTGCGCTTTTCAAAAACATAACCTACATAACCGGTTGGGGTAACCGTACATAGAAAAATACAAAGTATATATGCTAGTATATAATTTCAAAAAAACTAATCTGGAAACAAGTTATTAAATTTAGTTCTTCATAGGGAATCAAAACAAAATGAATATTCGCTATTTGTAGGGGAAGGAATCCGGTTAGAAAAATCGAATGTGAAATTTAGGCTAAATTTATTTTTAAAAATTGGGTGCTGCCGGTTTTTATTAAAGTTTTTGTTACTTTTGTGAAATTTAGTAACACACAAGTTGACGGAATTTGAAATATAAATTTTTAATACTCCAGTATATCCACAGTTATTTTTGTACTGGACTAGATTAGCGTGTCCACCGATAACGGAGAATTTTATTTTTTCGTGAAAATATTGTACACATTTTCCTAAACATAATTCCGGCTTTTGTTATAAACCTATTTAATTTAGTAATGCATTTTATAATTTGCGTTCAATAACTGAGCATATTTTTAGATCCTATTTTGAGGAAATGTCTTTCGTAGGTTTTTCTCATTGAAAATATTTTCGTGTTAGATTTCCGAACCAAACCAATTACATAAGTACCGTATTACCAACATTTTAAAAATTTTGTAGCCTTAAATTAGATTTTAGAAAATGCATGTAGTGTTTTCAAAAACACCGTTTATTATTGTGACTTATTGAACGTCTAGATGGATTAAAGTACGTAAGTTTAACCGAAAATGGCCGGAAGCAATTGATTTAGGTTTTAGTTAAATTTAAACTAAAATCCTTGCTCATTTGTTAATAGGGCCTATTGTGTTATCTTTCAGTGAATTATTCGATTATTTATATCAAGTAACCTATTAACAGCTACAGCTTAATTGTGTGGCTTAGAGAGAAATTCTAAAATAGGCTGTTACTTTTCGCAACTAAATAACATTTTTAAATAGTTATTTTAAAACTGTGTTGTTGAAATACTTATTGTTTACAATGTGTTTCTTAAACAGCTGCGACTTTTCAAGTTAATTCAATTAAACATGTTTTTCCTCAGCTAATTTTGGATCAATAACATTTTATTTTATAATTACTATTTTCCATTATTGGTGGCGTAATTTCAAACAACATGTATGTCGTTAAAAACAACATGTAACATATAAACAAAAGAAGGTATTATATGAATACATATATGTATCATATAAACTACATAATGACAAAAATAACAAACGGATTTGTTTAAACGATTTTTTATCTAACAAAAAATGCATACACTGTATTTTTTCAAGTTTTAATAGGATCTAAATATAAAAAATAATAAAAAGGTTAAACAACCTTAAGTGGTTTAACTGTACATTTACTTATATGTAATGAAATACTACTTAAAGATATATAACGAATAACGTAGACCTATAAATTGTTTTTTTAATTTCCCTGAAAGTATTTTTTCCGACTACAAACTGTTGACTTTCTCAAAACAAAAAGTTTTCCTATTTTTTTTCTGTTAAATTAGTGTGGTTTTAGGTTTGCAGTAAAAACGGATTGTTTTTAGAAACCGTCATTAGGGCTCGGTACAACCATCATAAGTCAATAGGGCTTTACACAAGATATCTTCGTGTAGAAATTCAAAACAATCCGTCAGTGCGTTTGGCCAAAACTGCGTGACAAACTACCAAATGCCAAACGGTCGAGTTGGAACGGAGACCTCGCTTCGCTCGATCAATTATCTCGTTTTTAATAAAACTACTGCTATGCTATGACTAACATACGATGTGTTAAAAAACCTATTACAATGCAAATATCGATTAAAAAATATCATAACACAATCAGTTCGTTTAGAATGTCTACTTTCTTTACACCTACAGTCAAAAAAACCTCTTTGGGAAAATTTAAGAAGGTAGAAAATTTGTCCCCACGCTGTTCTACAGTTTAACCAATTGAAGTTTATACAAGCGCTTAATACTTCATCAAGTTCTTACAAACAAATTTTAAATATAATCACAGCAATCAGCTGTTTCGCTGACGTGTTGGGTAGCGTTTGAATTAAACACCGATATAAGAAAATCAAACTTCGTATAAGAATAATTTTGTAGATGCGATATTTAGAGAGCCGAGTCGGTATGGCCTAGCCAGGCAAGCGGTGGGATTTGACCGGGATCCAGCCAGTGAACCCGACAACCTCACACTCCATCACGCTTAACTAATAACATGCAATTTCCTTCCGTTCACTTCGCTCGACTGCGCAACAAATACCGTAGGCCTGCCAGTATTAGAAACCTTTACTATTCAAAAGCTGTAGCCCAATATCTTTATACACGATTTGTTTTAGTCTTTATACCGGTCAGACCAATGAAGGCGGAAGATAATAAAGGAAAACAGCTGGAAACTAGATCCAGACCGGAGATAAACTGTCCGCTACCACAGAAACTTAGCTACACCGCTCCACTGCAAGGTACCCTAACGTAATCAAACATGACAATAGGTATATGAAGAAATACAACTAACTTTATATGAACAGAATAAATAATATCAAATTCGTAAACACTCAACCCTCATGTAACTTTCGATACATAGCTACCATCTTCAGGTGGATACCAAACAGTAGTAACACTAAAATTCAAACTGGTCTAGACCGAACGATAGGCATAGGCCTATTGACGATATTGCATAGGCACAGGCTATCTGACTAAAATCTGGAGCAGTATTGCTAATTGGCGGATAATTACCCGATTTGCGGGTAGTCATGATGGTCATGATCGAATAGTGGATAAGATATGAAAAAATTAGAAGTAAACATACTTTACTCACTTTGACGGCATTATAAGTGCTGACATCTTTGTGCACTCTGTGGCTCATATTGTATTCACAGTAATTTTTACATGTGATCAGTGTTCGGTTCGTTTTTCTGTTCATCAGTCAGCTCATTTTTAGATTTTTACAACTTTATTTTTACAAAACTATTTTACTGCTTGTTTTCATGCACAGCGTAGGTTTTATAACATTTTATTTTTATTTTAAGACGAAAAGCACATTAAGGCTATTATCGCCTCCCTAAATGTAAGTGTGAGTGTAAAGTGTTAAAGTCGTAAGTGTAGTGTTGTAAGTGTAAGTGTGTGTTAGACTCGGGTACCGCGAGGGACGTCTAAATCCTCTCAATAGGTGCAGCTAGTCTGCACCCCACTGTGGGGAGGTTTTATAACAAACTATCCGTGGCCTACCCGTACTGCTTGGGCCTGAAATGATTATTAAAATTGACAACGATAATTACGAAAAATATTGTTTTTAATTAATTTCAACAAAATTTAATTTTTAAGGGTCTAGAAAGTGTTTGGAGCTGAAGGGTTTCTTTGGGTAAATTTTAGGTCTCGTGAAGGCCCTACACAGTATTTGTCCTTAGGTTCGCAGACCCAAGACAAGCTCTGTGTAAAATTTTGTGCTAATATCTGCCGCTACGAATGCTGCAAGCTACAAGGACAGGGGTGGAGACGTTTGTGAAAACTGAGAGTACTATTATCTATTTAACTGTAGTTGAACACTCTGCCACAAGATACCACCAGCAGCGAGCGCTCACATATTTCTCATAATGGTTATAATTCTAGTACGTTTATATATTGAATGACGTTTGCATTAAAAAAAAATCGCTTAGTAATACAAATTACGATTACCAGTGACTCACGATTAGTCATGTCTGATTAAAATTTGAACGAAATATGCTTAGCTAATTTTAAGAAATCTGTTTTTATTTTGTCACTATTGCAATTCCCGCCTTCCGGTAGTTGTTATATATGTTTCAACAATATAACTATTAATAACTTATCCAGTGGTTTTTAATTTGTTAGAAAGTTATCGGATTTGACTTTCTGTACTGAATATAAAATGATACGTTGGGGAAGCTACACCGGTGTACAAGTGGATTGATGTTAAGCTAATGTAACCAAATAGCGAACAAAAACACAGTACTGTAGGCTACTGTTTGTTAGGTTGTTATTAATTAATGAACGGATAAAACAAAGACACAGGCGGAGAAAGTGAGGTACAGTAATTGAACGGACGAATGCAGAGCAAGGCGAGATGACTTGTCGATCTGCTGATCTCGACAAGCGATTTCTCTGCCGACCTCAGTGGGAAAGTTGGGTTTAACGTGGCTCTAATGCAGGAACATTATGCGTGTTTGGTGTAATATCGAAGTGAAATTTCTCGGACAAATTAGAATACAACAACCAGTGGCGCGGGGGGGCTCTGGCAACCTCAAAGGATGCAGAAGTATAAACTATAATCATTATTTTAACAGACTACAGGCCTTAATAAAAACAAGTTTTGATATTAGAATATTATTCAGTTTGTTGTACAAGAAACGAGAATAAACAAGGAACGAGACCGCTAACCGAGTAATAGAGAACGAGGGAAGTTGTCAGCACTACATACACTTAGTGAATAGCAGGAATATTCGGTCCCCCCCCCCAACCATAAGGCCAGAGGCTCTCTTCTGAAGAAAATTTAAAAATTAAGTTTTATGTTTTCTTTTACCTCCTTATACGCTATAAAACATATTTGTTTTTCACCTACAGGCAACTTGTTTTTTGTGCGATTAAAATCCGATTTGGTTCGAACTTTCAAAATGTCCCCGAAGCGATTTAAGGTTCGGATACGTTTACTTTTAAATGTCAAAGTTAGCTTTAATTAGACAATAAAATTAAAAAAAAATATGTTGATTAAAATTAGCTCAAAAGCAGCCTTAAGGTAACAAGTAATGTTTACTGATCACTATTTTTTGAGGTCAGCAATAGCGAAAATCTAAGAAATCCAATTTTTCACAATCGGCTTAAAAGCTTTGGCGTTATACAGGGTGCGAACCCTGACGAACTTCGGGAAATGGATCCTCAGGTCAATACAAGGAAAATAGTGTACATAAATAGGTCTCAAACCCATTAGTTTCCGATTCGCAATTGAAAATATTGATTTTTTTTCAGTTTTATGTGTATTTAATGTATTTTTCGACCTCTAGGCTAAGAATTAGAGAAAATATTTTGACAAAACATACACGGACAGAGGACATAATTCTGAAAACATATCGTTGGTTTTACGTGCTAAAAATGTTGACTGCCGTTCGGTGATATCGCTTCAAAGGTTAAAATATATTATTAATATTTAAAATTTTTCCACGTGAAAACTATCAGACATTTTCAGTTTTATAAGCATTATTTGCTTGAAAAAATTAAATTAAATTACATTTTTTTAAATTGTAAATAAACAATAATTAGTGATGCACTGATAATCACTGACATAATCAGTGTTACTACTGAATAAAAATGTACTAGAAGTACAGGCACCATTATAAAAAACGTGCTCGATATTAGCGGCTAAAGTTCAAGTAATTCGACTAACTGCCGCTACGAACGCTGCAAACTGCACGGATATGAGGTAGAAACGTATGAGAATATAAACAATACTATAATCTATTTAACTGTAGCTGAACAATCTGCCACGAGATACCATCAGCAGCGACACTCAGCTCTCATAAGGGTTATAATTCTAGTAGAATACGTTTGGATCTAGTAGCGTTACTATCTGTATGTATTTGCATTTTAAATTTTCAAATTCGATTAAAAAAGATTTTCAAAAATATTAAATTTTAAAAATATATAGAATAACTGCCATTTTGAGGCTAACTTCTTTTCTGGGTCAAACAGTTACAAAAATAAATTTGTCAATTATGATTTTCCAAATAGTAGTCTGTCGCTGCTGATGGCATCTTGTGGCAGATTGTTCAGCTACAGTTAAATAGATAATAGTACTGTTTATATTCTCAAAAGTTTCCACCTCCTGTTCGTGCAGTTTGCAGCGTTCATAGCGGAAGATAGTGGAATTATTTGGACTTTAGCCTCTAATGTTAAAAACGCTTTTTATAATGGTGGCTGTACTTCTAGTACGTTTATATTCAATGGTAACGCTGATTACGACTGTGATTACTAAGGTACCATTAATTATTATTTATTTACAATTTTTAAAAAAATATAATTTAAGCGTGCATTTGAATTTGTATTACCTTGCGGTATTTTAAAGCGACATTAAAGCGAGTGAGCTGCGTGCAGCGATTACTTATTTCCATTGGTGTTAAAATATTCAGCTTTTGCGACACCTGGTATAATACCTGGAAGACAAATGCACCAGCGCAGTTAGCAGTGTGTGATGTAATGGAGAACACTTTCTATTTAATCAAGCCTGTATTACTTGCATCACCTATTACTGATTACGTAACGCAATGTTTTACTTCGCCATGTTTCTCCCGGCCACAGTGCAAACATAAATATTTGTGTATGCTCCAGGTGCTGCGGTAATTGTTTATTGTTGCGCGTTCGTTATTTGCGCATGCACGGATTTCACACGATCACGGCGTTAAACTCCGTGTGCTATTTGTAAATTAAGTTGAATTAAAAAAAAACAATATTGTTTATGGTAGTTGGAATTAGGAAACTTGGAGAATTACATTCCATTATTGAACGAGCTAAGCGAGTTTGCTGGTAAATGGAAGTCAGTATTAACAATTTCCTTCTTAGAATCCATGTCTTGTATTTAAAGCAGAAATTACGTTTCTGTTATAAGTTAGGTGTTTTAGAATTGTTTAACCAATTTAGGCATTATAAACTGTTATGCATTCAAAGAACAGTGGACCTTGTATTATATTCTTAATTAATATACAGAACACTCCACGATAGCGGTCTTATTAACTTCTCCGTCAATTTAACCGGTAACCGTAATATTTACGAAAAAGGCCGAAAACGGCAACGCTCGACATCTTGAAACGAAAGTGAATGGGAAAAATTGCTATCTTTAGTGCTTTATACAAGGTGCCTTCCCACCAAATTTCAAAACAATCTGTCAATGCGTTTAATTAAAACTGCTTGCACCCGTAATCGTTAAATCAGAGGCCGCCATCTTGAAACAAAAATGAATGGGAAAATATACACCTTTCACATATCTTGCACATATATCTTTCGGGTTTTACACCACGTACCTTCTACAAAATTTCAAAACAATCGATCAATGCGTTTGTCCAAAACTGCGTAACAAACACAACCCATGCTGAACGGTAATAGTAATTAATTGAATTGTACTCCAGCGATGTGCAAAGACTGGACTCAAGTGCAAGTAAAATACACATTTTTTGAACTTTTAAGACCTGAAAATAAATACACAACTCTCAAAATCTTCTTTTCACGATTCTCATACTTTCGTACAATGACAAAATAAAATATTTATAAATTTGCACAATAACAAATCAGTTTTGTTGGCGATACGCCCAAGATACAGGCCTAACTACTTGCCTAACTACTTGGTTATCAGATCTGAGTGGGACAGTATCCAGGTCACCGCGGTGTGATTTTATTTCATTTCAATATTAATAAGGAAGGAATGGGTTAGCAGTTGCATAATACAACAGTTAAGATTTATCTCCGCTTGCAGTAACAGCGAGTAAAAACCGAGCATAATGCAATAAACAGGCGTCTAAACTTCGTGCATAATACGATAATGGAGTAGAAAGGTTTAATGTGAAATGTCATCGGATGCTATTTTCCCGCTTTAAGGAACATGGTGATTGAGAAAAAAATTAAATTTCTAATATTTTAAAATTTATTTAACATCATGAATGATCAAATCTGATTCGAGATCTCAGTCGAATTTTCCTGTTATTTGATAACTTCAAAACTGAATTTTTGTAAGAGATAGTAATGCAGTTTTTTGCGGGGTAGTAAACTTTAGCTAAAATTGAAAAAAATCGTTTTATTTCATCGTTTTTTCACAGATAAGGGCATGAAATTACAATTGCAAACAATTCTTCCGAAAACTGCTGTACGCTATACCAAATTTCATTGAAATCAGTTAATTCGTTTATTATCCACATATTAAAAAAAAAAAAAAAATGTCGGGGACTAGTCAACGTAAGTGATTAGTCCTGTTGCTAAACTTAAATTTTACACAACTGATATTGAAGAAAATTAACACTCAAAATATGCAAACATAAAACACCAATCTTGTACAATATATCCAAATGTTAATGCTATAATAACTGTGACGGCTGTTGGGCATGTAGTATAATGGCGTTCATTAATATTTCAATATTTATTAATGAGTGTATTGGTATACAATGTGCAAGATATATTTATGTACAAACTGTAAACGCTCTAAACCATTTCATGCTATTTAATTATAAATGTTATGTTATTTAAAAACAAAATTTTAATGTAAAAAAAATTAAAGGTCAGTACCGGGATTTGAATTCACGTCCTTTGGTTTTAAAAACAGAAATGTTACCTCTGAACCACGAATATATTAAAAAAAGTACATCTCTTATAGCCTAAATTCACTTCATAAATTTCCTATTAGGTCAGTCAAGTGATGGTTTTTACACGAGCTGACCACAAATACGAATTCACTCTTCGTCTAAAAGTACCACGCTTAAAGAAGTTTCACTTCAAAATGTCAGTATTTTTATACTCAGCAGCACTGAACACTCAAAATATATTTTTTACAACGAAGATAATTTCTATATAGCCTACTTCATACAATGAGGAAGTAATAACAGTACATTTTATTAATATACAGTACATCTGAACTAATAGTGGTAATTCAAACGTCATATAAAGAAGTTCGTTTAAAAAGCAGTAGCTATTGAAATATTTCCGCGTAAATACAAAAAACAAACATTAACTGTTTGTTGCAGCGATTACGGCAGACAGGATGCGCGGAGGTGGGCTGGGTTCCCAGGATCTATAAATACCGAGGAATGTGACTTGGGTTAGTCACCAAGGCCTTGCATTGATCTGCCTGCCTATTTCAGCTCATTACCTTCTTTTGTCTATGCAAATTGCATTCTGCTGTTCCCCACGCGGTTCTTTATTGAGATAACTACTAGTATTTCTGGGAGTTCCACTCGGTTCTTTATTAGAGCCTGTTTTGTTTTTAAATGGAAATTGTCGCTTTTACAGTAGTAACTAGTTCCAGTTCCGGTGTTCGGCGAGGTTCTTTATTGGAATCTATTTCGTATTTAAAGGAAACTGTCGTTTATTTATGGCGTTCCATGTTTGTGTTTCATAGCTGGGTTATTTTTATTGTTAAATGTAAATTACTGCTTATATAACCTATGGCGTATTCTTTTAGCTAGCTTCGAAACCCAAGTAAATATTGATGACAACAAAAGAACATACATTTCTAAAGCCCAACCTTATAAGTTACATAAATTCGTAGTTATTTCAATATAAGAAATAAAATTAAGACGTTATTTTTGAATGTAAAATTAATTTTACTAGTTATCCACTGCAGTCATTACAGCTCCTGTTTTACCGCAACCTACTTTATACGACTTCGCAGACAGAAGCGAAGACTTTCCATACTATTAACTGACTGTATAAATACAGCAACAGCGAGTAAGTTAGGACCGGGATATGACAATTTAACACAGCAAGTCTTCGATTTGGGAATAGCTATCCTTTTTATTTTAATCAGGATAATTTGTTCGAAAAGACATGACGTAGGTATAGCCTGTCAGATGTTTAATAAAATCAACTGATAGTTTCAAATTAATATAAAACAACTGATCTTTTAATATAACTACCAAAATTAAATTAAATTCTTCTAAAATTAAATTAAACTTCTTCGTTGTTTTCGTAGTGTAGTGGTTATGACGTGCACTTCACACGCGCAAGGTCCCCGGTTCGGGCGGAAACAAAGTTAATTTTAATTATAATTTCAATTTAATTTGTGACTTGCGAAGCGCATAATCTAACATCACAACCAGCCCTAAAACATGATATATGTTAAAAACCCTGCCCCGTTATCTGAAGATTATGTATGCAAAACTTCATGACAATTCACGTGATAGATTAGGTTTTCTTTATCGGGGACGCGCGCGCGCGTACACACACAAACGTATTTTTATTGTATAGATTGTCTGTTGTAAAAACATTGCAGAAACTTTCTCACATTCCTAAAAAAAAATCCTGGCTCTGAATATAACGAGAAACTTCTTTTTTGTCACAACGAAGATTCATTACCGAAACTAAGATGCTGTAACAAATGTAAGTTCCAGGTCAGGGTTTATTTTGGTTCGATCGTATACGTATTATTTACGATTAGGCGTAACAGCTGATCGATGTCCCTGAACTGATTAGTTACGGCGGCGCCTAGGTCTGAGCCATAGCCGTGGCAGAACGAGGTCAGCAGGTAATGTATGCGTGAAATGTACCCTATCACATAGTATCGGTTCCGCTAGGACAGACCGATTGTTGTGCGTTATTGTTTAACGTCCTTTAATACACGTACTGTTATCAAACTGAATTGGATTTGGATATTTTCACACGTGTGTTATACAACAAAACGCGCCTTGCTCATTATCTTCCCGAAAATTTGAACTGTCGGGCTGTATCGTGAAAGGAAGAAAACTTATTTCAAATTTTTATGTTTTCCTCAAAATCTGATCAAATACGACATTCATAACATCGAATTTCGTGAGTTTTAATAGGCAAAGAATTTATTTATGTTCACTGTCAGAATTAGGTCAGTTACTGACTGTCAGTTATTCTGTTAGTTATTATTCTGTCAGTTATTTACGTTCACTGTGAGAATTTATAAATGTTCACTGTAATTGTGTTTGAGGTTTTCTGGTATAACAGTACTATTGAAGCAATAAACAGTAATTTTTACGTTTAAAATTTGAGGAAAATCGCTAAACTGTAGTGGAAAATGTTCTATTCTTTAAGAAACATGGGCAGACCCAGCCAGTTTAAAAAAGGAGAACGGCTGACACAAGGAAAAACCCGATAATTCATAAAACAGTTTCATGCACACATGCCATAATTTGATATGCCCCGAACTACATTCTACAGGGTAATAAAATAAATCTTTACCAAAAAATTTTAAAAAAATATTATTTATTGTAGGATACATGGTTTATTTTAGAGAGTTTCTGTCACATGGAATACATAAAATTAAATGTAGACATTAATACAAATCAAAATTAAAAATGAAAATATATTTTATAAATACTTTTACTAAGTTTATGGTTTTAATTGATAACGAAGTCAAACTGTTTTTCAACTTCGCAAATTCATCAAAAATTTTGTTTGGGTCGATTTTGTCTGCTATTTCATGTCCATAGTGTCCACGCATCCGCTCCTGACTAACGTATACGCGTACTTACTGCCTCTCCCCCGTTCTCTTCAAGGATAAGTTAAACTTCTACATGTCCCGCTATACCTGTGCGTGTAGAATTCAGAGAACCCACGTTTTAATAGTAAAATTATGCCATTTTTTATTTTACTTAGGTAAATAATAAATGCATATTTCTTCAAATTCTTTCCAATATCAAAGGGGGGGGTTGCAGCTCCTACAGCCCCAAGTGGATCCGCCCATGGCTTCGTACTTAAATTTATTAATTTTTAATTTGTCACTACTTGAAAGTACAGTATGACTATAGTGACCGTGCACATAAATTGAGATTTACGAATTATATGGTTTTACACTCATTTTCAGGCGTTGTCAGTCTTTTTTTGATTCCACTTTTTTAGTGGTTTTTACCTGAAAGTCTGTTTCTTTGCAAATTGTTGAAGATTAAACGAACAATGGTTTTTTGCATATATCCTTTAAAAAGTAACAACAACAAAGTACCTAAACAAAACAAGTTTCGTTAGCTGTGAAAAGAAACAAAAAATCTGTTTGTTCGATTTTGCTGTGACTTATGATTTCAAACAAATGTACCGAATGGAATATAAGAAATTTACGGTTTTCACTTGAAATTAAAAACAAAAATAAAAAAATTATTTCAAATTTGGTACAATTATTTTTGTTATGAATATTTTTTGTAAATCCAAAAAGCGCTCTCCCCAGTGTTTACTTGGGTTTTTGTGTTATAACTTTCGAAGAAACATTTTCGTGGAGTTAGCGTCGTAGGATGGGTGCACAAACGCTTTTAAATAAATTAATTAAACGTGAACAAATATTTGGCAATTTTTTCATGCAAGTAACTCTTCGCAAATAGTTCAAGGTCTTTCGGTCCCTTCCCTGGGTTAGCCTCGATAATCAAATCAGCTGATCGCTACTTCCTCACTTCCGGTGTTACAAGGAACGGTAAATTCGGACGCAACTTCCTGCTACGTTTCGTAAGCCGTTATCGTTTAGTTCAGTTTAATTGCTGAACTTTGCAATCAGGAGTCAACTGACCGAAACGTTTTGCAATTAGAGCGGCAGTACAACCTCGTCGCAGTTGTGTGCTCACCCACAATATCCACTTGATATTATCGATAACGTTTAATATAATGATCTAGTCTTTCTTTCTTTCTTTCTTTCCATTCCCCAGTTTAATGAAAGATACAAAAATCTTTGTACGGAACTGTGCGGTTCACAGTTCCAGCGGCGGAGTGTTTGATTGTTGTGCGCATGTGCACATAGGAAGCTGTACGCGAGGCTGCAAGGGAGAGAGAGCACCGTCGATCCTGCAGTGCTTCTGGCTTGTTCGTGGAAGGCAGTTTTTTTTTTACTCCACGTTTGTTGCGCTTAAAACAGTGTACCATATTCTTGAATGTGATAAAGTATATAATCAGATTATTATTCTGCTTGCAGCTCTTCTGTTTCACTTTTTTTTTTAAATAAAAACTTTTGTAAGAAGCATTATGAATTCGGAAGACTAAACGCGCGTGTAGAAAATTATTAATATTTTCGTGCAAATTTAAACAAGAATGGATTTCATATTGAAATGAATAGATTGCGCATGAACTGTAACAATTTAGGTTAAAGTAAGTAAAAAAATGTTTGATTTTGTTCTTTTAGGATTTTATCAAGTATCTAAATACATGTTCTTTTTGTACATGTTTGTTGCCTTTTACATAATTTTAAAACAAAGGTTAAAAATTTTGTAAAGTAGCACCCCCACTAATATTAGCTACCAGCCGCCACCGGGTCAACATCAAATCTGCGTCTGCATTAGCCCAAGTGTGCACAATAGTCGGACGTTAAAAAAAAAAAATGTTATTTTCTCTTACGATCTTTATAAAGACGTTTTCTCACCCAAAATATCTTTTGCAGAACATTAAAAATCAGCGATTGCGAAAATACAGGGCGCCAAATTTAAGTAAAAATTTCACTTTTTTAATTTCTCTTTAAACAGTCATTACTTAGGAAGAAGATGTTAAATTATTTTGTTCGTAAAATTTTGGTTAAATTTGGTTTCTTAAAAAAAACCTTAAAGGTACCTCCAGAAAATCCTGTTCTGTTGGCGTTTGGTTTGGATATTTGTTTGTTACGCAGTTTTAGCCAAGCGCATTGACAGACTGTTTTGAAATTTGGTACGGAAGAACTCTGTGTAAAGCCCGAACAACGTATATGTACGATTTTTCCATTCACTTCCGTTTCAAGATGGCGGCTTGTGATTTGCAATAACGAGTGTACGCGGTTTTAGCCCCAAGGTACTGACCGAATGTTTTGTTAACTTGATATAAAGGTAGCTTGTATAAAGCCAAAATGACGTATGTGTAAGATTTCCCCCCCCATTTACTTCCGTTTCAAAATGGCGGTATCTTATTTAACGATGACGAGTGTACGCAATTTTAACCAAACTCATTGGCCGATTGTTGGAAATTGATGGCGGGTTCTGATTCAACGTTGAGATCGTAGTTGCTGGTTATTTCCTGTAATACCAGCAACGGCAAACCTATGGTAATTTTGACCGCTTCTTGAAGAAAGCATGTAATTTTCTGTAAAGTTGGTTCAGTAACATTATTCGTAAAAAATACGGTTACCGGTTAAATTGGTGGAAAAATTTACGAGAACTGTCGTGAAGTTCTCCATATTAATTACGAATATACTGGCGAGGCGGATTAAATAGTTTGTTGGAACTATTAATGTCAGAAAGTTTATGCATTTTTTTCACTATTTACTATGTATTTGTATAGCAGACAATCTGAAGTTTTGGAGTATTGTAAAGTAAAACATACCCACATCAAGATTGGTCTACGTGTCTAGTAATTGAGATTAAGCAACTCTCTTTTAACATGTACAATTTTTGACCCAATGCATTACTTTCTCTAACCCACGGCTACGTATAACAAGATTAGGGCTGAATATTCATATCACTAATCTATTACAAACAAACAAACGTTGTAAATGTGGGCTTGGTAACACAATTTTAAATGAGGAAGGCTCGCGAACACAGCTGGTCCATTTGCGTGTGAGCAGTTTGGGCACGGGTCAAAAGGTGAACCTAGGCGGTCAAGGCCACGTGTGTTGTGATGAGCAGTACATTGACCTTGGTGGAGGTCAACCTCCCACGATAAGGGTTTGCTTCAGCATTGTTACTGGTACCGTTCGCCGACTAATTTGTTATGTGAGAAATTTTCTTAATTTCGGGAAAGTAATTCACTGCGTATTTCCCATTAAACACTTGAATTTGGAAGTTTTAATCACAATTTCTTAAGTTAACTTAACCGGCCGGTTAGGATTGCCAACCTTACGGATTTAAAATAGTCGCAGCACGCGAATGTCTCGCTGATGTGACGGAACCGATTATAATCAGCATTTGAGTTTGAATGAATTATAATTTGAAATGTAAAACTGAGATTGAAAATATTGAATCAAATATAAATGCTAATTTATGAAGATTTTACGCTGATTACGACGATAAAATCAAGTTCTCAAAAAGTGTAAGTTACGACTTTCTTAAGATTTAGAATGGCTGCAGTTTTGAAACTGTTGGAGTAACGAACGTATCCAGGGTGTTATCAAATTAGTTTTTATGCTAAGCTTGAAGCAAAACGGTCAAAATTGCAAACGCTAACTAGCTAAAAACACATACATGTATATTTTACCGACCCCTCAAAAACATAATCTACAAGTCAGGATCGGAGCTCATTTCAAGGCCTCTGTTCTCAGTCTTATTAACACTAAAATCAAAGATGGAATTACAAATATTTCCGGAATGAACAGCCAATGGCAGTTGGAGACTTAAGTCTTACCGTAGCTACCGGTTCACATAATTACAGACACTGAATATAAACGGATTAGAAGTACAGTTACCATTATAAAAATTGTACTCGATATTAGCGCCTAGAGTCCAATTAATACGCTACGAACGCTGCAAGATGCAAGGACACGTGGTGGACTATTATCTACTTGACTAGTTGAATATGCTAGATGCCACCAGCAGCGAGCGTTCACATATCTCTCATAAGGGTGATCGTATGTGAAGTACGGCAGAAGTGAGTTACCGACAGAAGTGAAGCTTTTGTGAAAGACATTTTTTCTGAATATATAAATAGTTTGAAGATATGTTTACAAATATCTTGTTCTGCTTAAATAAATAAATACGTGAACCTAACGTAGATATTATGTACTGTAGTTATAGTAAAAGATCAGTTGTTTTATATTAATTCTTAATGATCAGTTGATTTCATTGATCAGCTGAAAAGCTGAAGTTTGAGGTTATGTTGTTAAAAACTGGCTGTATCAACAACAATTATTATAAACGATTATATTAATTTTAAATTAAAAGAAAGAGACATAAATAGAGAGATGAAATTCGTGTGCTCGTTCGTTCCATATTTCCGTTACATTTTCCCGTTCGGTAGGCTTTTTTTTTCTATTCACTCTTCTCGCCAAAGCTAACATTAAAAGCTTCGCTTCAATCACTTACTGTATAATATTTTACGGACTCCGTACAAATACATTAATTTGTAGTATTATTTCTGTCTACTAGGGAGCCACGGAGCAATATCTGGGTGTATAACCTACTCAGGAACAATAACACCATTAACAGCTGTTCGTGCGTAGGCTTTCGTCACGGTCGTGATCCCGAACAGCTGATTAGAATTCACCAATACAGTACCGGTATCTATAGTTGCGGCCTACTTACTGATTGCTTATTTCACAAGACGAAATGCCCGTACAAATACCTCGCACCTAATTGAGCGGACACTCGCATCTACCCAAGCATTAAAGTCAGCGGCTAGCCAAGCGGAAACTATCGCAGTCTGTAGTAGTGTACCCTACGTCGGACAAGGCAAATCCATTCCGGTTGCAAGCAATTATTTACTCTTATCGACACCTCATGACGGGTACAATCGATTTATATTTATACGTGCCGGAGCGAGAATCGATCTTTTTATTTACGGTTCACCGACGATAAAACGAACTAAGTATTGTACTTAGTTCTCGCCCATGTACCTTATCACAGGAAGGAGAGGCCTACCCTTGCAAGTTCCGATCGTTTACTGACCCCGGCTAATGGAGCACCCAAAGGTTGGGAGAAGAAAATTCTCATTATAAATTAAAAAATTAAATAAAAGGAAAGTCAATGTTCAGCATTTATTTTCGATTTACTCTAGAACTGTGAATTTTTTTAATGCGAATTTTTTGACCGAGCGAAGTCTCTGTTTCAATTCGACAGTTTGGCATTTGGTTTGTGTGTTTGTTTGTTACACAGTTTTGGCCAAACTTATTTTGTTTTGAAATTTGGTACGAAGATACTTTGTATAAAGCCCGAAAGACGTATAAGATTTTTCCCCATTCACTTCCGTTTTAAGATAGCGGGCTCCGATTCAAAGTTGAGTTGCTGGTTATTTCCTGAAATACACGGCAAAACCTTTCATACTTTTGGCCGCTTCATGGAGAAACAGCATAAAATTTCCAATAAAGTTGGTCCAGTGGTGGGTGAGCTAATACTTTCCCTTAAATATTACGGTTACCGGTTAAATTGGCGTAAAAGGTTACTAGCGCTGTCGTGGAGCGATCTGTATACCGCTCTATATTCTATATAATACGGGTTATGTTAGTCTTTAAGGGCTACATTTCAGGTACGTTTTATCAGATTTTTTGTTTTTATTTTAAGGCGAAAAACACATTGAGGCTATTGTCGCTTCCCTAAATGTAAGTGTGAGTGTAAAGTGTTAAAGTTGTAAGTGTAGTGTTGTAGGTGTAAGTATGTGTTAGACTCGAGTACCGCGAGGGACGTCTAGAGCCTCTCAATAGGTGTAGCTAGTCTGCACCCCTCTGCGGGGTCGTTTTATCAGAATCGTTGTAACTAACTTTAACACGTTTTTGGTCGAAAAGGTACAGTAATTTAGGTAATTCAAAAATTATATTTTTTGAAAAATAAAAAAATATCCACACATATTTATTGTTAAAGTATGACTGCGTGCTATCCGACCGATCCGTCTAGTCTTCAGCAATATGGACACACGTATTGAATATTTGCGTGTTCGTAACACTTTCTGCAAATAG